>ML778473.1:1187418-1320370 GCA_009831015.1 Picea engelmannii
GCATAAAGTAATGAGAAAGGACGTTGTATACCTTGGAATGATTAGATGAAATGATAGTATAAGTCAAAATGTAGGTGATGAAGGGTAAAATAATAGCAAAAAGTATGGGCAAAAAGGGTACAATATGTGGTCCTAACACTAACTAAATATACAACAACAATCTACAAAGACTCTATTTTATTATGACTATAATTTTGAATCTAACTGATGAATATTATAATTTCTAGATTTTTTTAAAGTTGACCAAGCTGAAAACGTTGAATATTTTAAACACATGTTTTCCCCCACCTTGTATCTGTCTTAAGTTTTACCTAAAAGTAAAATCTAAAAATACCCTTTTGAAAAGAATAGTTTAAATATTATGAATATAAATTTATCTAAATTTTTCACTGTGTATTTTTAGAGATACAGATATTTCGTTTCACTGAATTATAATGTCTACTGAAAATATTATGTAGTGATTTAAAAAAAAAAAAAAAAGAAGATAAAAATAATGAAAATGAAAACAGTTTATAGGAATTGAAAGTACATTCAATTTTCCAAATGTTGGTGTCATTTTCGAAACCAAATTTTGAGTATTTGCAGGATTTTGCAACCTCCAAATTTTAGGTAAGCTTGGGGGAATTCTCTTGTTTCTTGATACAGTCCCAATTTCTAGTTTTCAACCATCTGTCGTTTTCCACAGTACATCCCTCAATTTTGGTACCAACATGGTTTCTTGTCTGAAAATTTTCTTACCCTCTTATGCCAGTCAGCGTCATGCTGTAGTTAGAATATTTTCATGTATCTTTGTTTGAAGAGGTATCACTGAAAATACCTATGATCTCCAACTCAATGCATCTACCACTCTATTCATTGTTCCTTTAAAGTAGGAAATATCAAATTGTAATCGATAAGCAGTTCTGACCAGCGCCTTTGTCGCACGTTCAAGTTATTTTGCGTAAAAAGGTGTTGTAAACCACTATGATTTGTTTTTAGTTCGAATTTTCATCCAATCAGGTAGTGTCTCCACACTTTCAGGACATACACGATGGCTAACAATTCCCAATAGTGCGTCACATAGTTCTCCTCATGGTTTCTTAACTTCCTTGTGATGTAAGTGATCACTCAACAATATTTCCTCAATACTCTGTCTACGCCTTCCTTGGATGCGTCAGTGCATACCTAGAAGTCTTTGTCCATGCCAGAGACTTTTAGTATTGGTGTTGTTGTCAACAACTCCTTGATCCTTAGAAATCCTTCCATGCATTTATTGGTCCATAGAACTTCTTATTCTTCTTCTGCAATTCTGTAATTGTATTTTCTATCTTCAAAGAACTCTTGACGAACCGTCGATAATATCCCACTAAAACCATGAAGCTACACACTTATGAGACATTCAGTGGTGCAGACCACTCAATAATAGTCTCTACCTTCATCAGATCCACAATGATACCTTCACTAGATATAACATTCCCTAAGTAATAAATCCTCGATAGCATTGCGACCACTTCCCATGATTCGTTCTCTCACAACATTGTAGTACCAAGCATAAAAGTTCATCCTGATCTTCCGTTATCCGAGAATATCAAAATGTCATCAAGGAATACTCGACATTAATCAAGTAGAGTCTCCACCGCCAATCCTTATTCTATATGAAATTAAAAGGAGCACCCCAAGGTGATACACTTGGACATTTAAGTCCTAGGTCCAACAACTCCTTCAGTTGCACTTTCAACTCCTGTAACTCAGGGGTCGACATCTCATAAGGCTTTCTTGTGATCATTTCAGTTTCAGGTTTTAGGTCGATGGTAAATTCCATCTTGGCTTCAGGTGGAACACCTGGTAATTCTTCTGAAAATCACATCCACAAAATCTCGTACTACTGAAAGGTCTTCTAATCTTTTCACCACGCTCTTGACGCTCAACATTTAGTATGCATATAATTTTCATCCTTGCATGTGCTCTCTTGTAGTTGTAGGGAGGAAATGAACCTTGAGGATACTCCCTGTTTTCTTCCTACAATCACACATCTATGTCCTTCATCATTGGTCCAACTCAATCGCCTCATCTTATTGAGTATCGCATCATGCGATTCCCACCAATCAATATTGATCAAGTTGTCATAAGATCTTAAGATCGTGATGTAGGTCAAACTTCATTACATTATCCCCAAATTAAAGAGATGGTTCATACACCTTCCTCCAAACATACGGTTGGTACCTGAATCCATATCAACAAATATAAACTCGTCCTATCAAATACCTTTACCTAAGTCCCTTCAATGTGGTACTATAATTAGATCTCTCTATAGCACCGAGGTCTAACAAATACTAAAGTTCATTTGGCAATGGCACCTGACGCTTCGATCATAGTGGACTAGTGCTCAGCCTAGCGGTTATTTATCGTGGTCATGAACCCTATGGGACTTGCCCATCTTCACAATGGTAGTGTGTCTTGTTGACTCGGCCACTTTGTCCCTCTTAAATAGACAAATGTGTTAGTAATGTGGCTCTCCACATGTCTAGCATCCGATCTTTGGTCTAGTTTTATGGGTCCCTAAAGTAATAGTTGATGGCCTGCCAACCTAAAACCCAGGTTTGTTCTGCTGAATAGGCCCAACCACTGCTGCTGCTAAATCGGTTGTCCCCTATAGGGAATTCTCTGATGAGGAACCCCTCATCCTGGTGTCATAAACAAGGGTTATAGAAATGTATCTTGATACCAAGATGTCTTTTATGGATGGTGTTTGATGTTGTTGCGCACCAGATGTTTTCAGTCTAAACGGTCTTGTAGAAATCCTACCCTGACTCCCACGATAAATTATTCTTCAACTAAGAGGACTATTGGTCTACATAATGCAACGTTTGAGGCATTTAGACCCTCTCCTTCTCACGAAGTTGGAGTTAAGTTCACACACAAACATGCTGACCTCTATCTTCTATGTGCTCAGATGAAGGGCATACCAGAGTACTGTAATGGCTCTAAATTAATTTAAGCAACCATTGAATTAGAACACAACAGTAAAATTTAAAAGTTACTTCATCTAGCACATTCGCAATCTATTTTTTCATAGTAATAAAATTTAATAACAAATTAATTCAAAACAATGCATAATTCTTACCTGAACCTGATGTTGTCGCTTGCTTCCTTCCCGCTCCTTTAGAACACAACCCAAAACCGTCCTCCCTGCCGATTAGTTAGCTCTTAGCCCTAGGATATAAATGAATATTCTAGCCCTCCGTGCCCAAAACCCCCAGCAAGCCCCCGGTGCACTATGTCAATTCCTCTCCAATTTCACTCTGCCAATCCCTACTCCAAAACTCATCCCCAACTCCCCGTCGAATAATCCCCTCTCCCAACTCCTTTCCCCCTCTTATCCCTCCTTCACCGCCTTCCCTTCATTTACTCCCTTATCCTTACATTTATTACCTTATTAATTTTCTTATCTTCTCGGGATTCTTATGTTATCCCGTGTTGTATAAGCAACTTAATTTAATATTATATTTTATTCTCCACCTTTTATTTAATACTTAATTAATTAATGAATTAATTAATAATTAAATCAATCATTAATCTTCATGAACAACTATTTAATAATAATCAATTAGAAATGTTATTTTAAGACATAGATATAGTTTAGCTAATATTTTAGGATTATATTATTAAATTAATTATACTTAGTAATCAAGGGTCGTTACATACACCCACCCTTTAGGAAACTTCGTCCCAAAGTTAAGGTATCTTATGGTACAAAGAACAAGAACATGGTTCACACATTCATAACAAGTAACCGACATTATTAGTAAGTAGGTTAAGAAAACTCATACATACTACTGTATATGTACAAGAAATGTATGTGTAGCTAGTACATACAATTTTCGTATATGTACTGATAATCGAACTGTCATCCTTTAGTATTTTATGTATGCATCCAATCCAGTCAGTAAGACTAGTCTTTTATAAAATACAACAATCAATTAATTGTGTGAGAATTCGTTTAATCACAATTGTCCGGTTCAATAATTTATTTTAAACAACTGTGGTTTAGTTACATAATAATGAATATTCATACAAACACATTTTTCTTCATCAAATCCCACCACAAGACAGATCTCCATATAGTCTCAACTATTCTACTCATCCTTCCTCCCTAACCTACTTCCAACTCCATTCCTATCCATCCTCTGCTAGACTATCTTGGAGCGTCAAATATACTGACCTAACTCCAAATAGAACCCGTAAGTGGAAGTGTCGCTATCTCAACCAAACTTCCCTAGCAGCCAACTGAAAGTCCTCATCACACGTCTTGGGGAGCGTGAACCAGCACCGTCCTCCCAGGACTTTAGGTTTCAGAGGATACACGGTGGGAAATGCCTCCACCCCTTCTAACAGAACCAGGGTCAACAGCCTACAATGGAGGATACTCAGTGGGAAATGCCTCCACCCCTCCTAACAGGACTAGGGTCCACACCCTACAATGGAATACACAGTGGCACCATGTTGCTAGAGGTTTTGTCATCATTTATTCGGTTTTGGGTAGTGTCGTTACCTGAAATCATGCACTGATCCACATATCATAGCAATGCATCCAAACCAATATAAATTTCCAAATACAATATTCATACCATAATGTTTCTCGGTCAGTGGTCTTGACATATACTTTCATCATCATTATCCCTTGGCTATTTTATAGCCCATAACCTGCAGATTAGTCTATAACACAAACTCATACATTTCTATGCATTATCATCATGTAATTGCATACTGTCATCATTTCAATTTGGTATCCCTATACCAATAAATTAACATCAAAGTTTTTCAATTAGAAATAGATCTCATAATATCCCATAATTTGATTTCGACACCCATTCACAAGATTATCATTTACTCAAATTAGATTGCATAATATCCAACATCATCCTAATAGCATTTAAACATTCATTCAATTCACATTCTCACAATGTGTCGCAGCATATACATCATCATCAATAACGTTTAAACATTCGTAAAGTTTACGTTCACACAATAGATCGCATTACATACATCACCATCAATAACATTTAAACATTCATAAAATTTACATGTATGTAGCAGATCGCATCATATACATCATCATCAAATAACATTTAAACATTCATAAAAGTTCATAAATTTTAAAGTTTAAGAGTATCACTTAATAGTTTCACTGTGACTTAGTAAATAAAGTATATAGGCCTCAGGTAATCCTGGCTATCTAAGTCAAAAGGTGGTGTTACATACACCCCACTTTCGAGAAACATGTTCTCGAGGTGGTCAAAATAGTGAGGGATAATCTCGCCGTAGTGTCTCAGCATCTTCCCAAGTAGCAGATCCTGGACTATACTTGTCCCACTAGACCTTAACTTGGTCTACTAGACGATTCCTGAGCTATCGGACTCTACAGTCCAATATGCGTAACGGTTCTACCGTGAGGTTTCCCACGTCCGATACCTGCAATTCCTTCCAATTTAGTTTATGTGATTCATCAACAACATAATGACGTAAAACAGATACATGAAATACATTGTGAGTTTTATACAAGTGGGGTGGCAGTACGAGACGATAGGCAATGGGTCCAATTTTCTCTTGGATTCCGAATGGTCCTATAAACCGAGGTGACAACTTTGTCCCCTTCTCGAACCGTATGGTACTCTTATTAGGCTTGATACAAATTAAAACTCGGTCTCCCACTTCATAATTTCGGTCGGTCCTGTGTGCATCTGCATAGCTTTTCTGCCTATCATGTGCTTCTTTTAATCTCTGCCTAATCTGAATCACCTGTTCCTCCATTTCTTGAATCAATTCTGGCCCAACTGTTACTCGGTCTTCTAGTCTATCCAAACTCAATGGCGTTCTGCATGTCCTCCCGTACAAAGCTTCGTAGGGTGGCATTCCAATGGAACTATGATAACTGTTATTGTAGGCAAACTCTACCAAAGGTAGGTACTTCTCCCACTAGGTCTGATTATCCATTACATACATCCTAAGTATGTCTTCCATGACTTGATTTACTCTCTTAGTCTGCCCATCTATTTCAGGATGATAAACTGTGCTTAAGTTCAACTGAGTCCCCAACGCTGACTGTAAACTTGTCCAAAATCTAGAAGTGAATTTGGAGTCCCTATCTGAAATGATCTTCTTTGGTATTCCATGCAAACGGATAACCTCACTTACAAACACACGTGCCACATCAGTGACATCGTAAGTATCTCTAACCGGAATAAAATGATCACTCTTGTTTAACTTATCCACTATCACAAGAATGGCATTGTGTCTATGAGATGTGAGCGGCAACCCCACTACAAAATCCATAGAGATGACTTCCCACTTAGACATAGGAACATCATGTGGTTGTAGGAGGCCTATTGGGTGATGGTGGTCGGCTTTCACCTGTTGACACTCTAGGCATTTGGCGATGAAATGGACTACATCGCATTTCATGCCTATCCAAAAGAAGAGCTTCTTCATATCTGCATACATCTTCTTCACTCCCGGATGCGCACAATAAAGTGATCTATGGGCTTCCTTCAGTATGATGCTTCGAATATCTCCATTCTCAGGGATGTACATCCTTCCTTGATATCTTAACAATCCACCTATTTCCAAACTATACCCTTCGTACTTTGGATCTAACTGCCTCCCACTCTGTAGGTTTGAAGTAACCTTTAGATACCAACTGTCTCCTTGGAGTTGTTCCAACACACGTTCCCTCAGATTGACCTTTAAGGGTACCAAGGAGAAGATTTCCTACTCAAGGCATCTACGACCACATTTTCCTTTCCCTTGATGTAAGATATACCAAAATCGTACTCAGTCATAAACTCACTCCATCGCCTTTGTCTGGCATTCAGATCTCTTTGAGTGAAGAGATTTTTTAAACTTTGATGGTTTGTTTTGAGTTCAAAGTTTCGCCCAACAAGATAGTGCCTCGAAAGTTTCAGAGCTATCATTACAGCTGCTAACTCTAAATCATGAGTCGCATATAACTCCTCGTGCTTCTTCAACTTTCTTGACGCATAAGCTATCACTCGTCCATCCTGCATTAGCATGGCCCCCAACCCTTGCTTCGAGGCATCCGTGCAGACCGTGAAGTCCTTTTCCATATCTGACACTCATAGAATTGGCGCACTAGTTAGTAACCTCTTAAGCTCAATGAATGCACTATCACATTCTTCTGTCCATTCATACCTGACCCCCTTGCATTGCAAAGTGGTGATGGGTTTCACTATTTTTGAGAATCCTTCTACAAATCTCTGGTAATAACCCGCTAGCCCCATGAAGCCTCTCACCTCATGGGAATTTTTCGGCACTGGCCACTCCATAATGGCCTTTACCTTTTCTAGGTCCATAGAGATTCCTTCACTGGAAATGATATGACCTAAATAGTGGATCTCTTTCTGGAAGAATGAACACTTCGACAGCTTCCCATACAATTTGTTCTCTCTTAGGAAAGACAACACTATTCGCAAGTGTTCCTCATGTTCTCTTTCATTCTTGGAATAGATGAGGATGTCGTCTAAAAGGACTTGTACAAAATGGTCTAAGTACTTCCAGAATACGTCGTTCATGAGGCTCATGAATACTGTTGGTGCATTGGTCAATCCAAAAGGTACTACAACAAACTCGTAATGTCCAAACCGTGTTCAGAAGGTCGTTTTTGGGATATCACCTTCCTTAATCCTTAACTGATGATACCCTGATCGCAAATCGATCTTTGAGAATACTGTTGCTCCTTTCATCTGATTGAAGAGGTCATCTATTCACGGCATCGGGTACCTGTTTTTCACTGTAGCACAGTTCAAGTCCCTATTGTCTACACACAGTCGTAAGGATCCATCCTTCTTCTTTATAAAAATTACCGCTGCGCCCTAAGGTGAGACACTAGGCCTTATTAGCCCTAAGTCCAGTAACTCCTTAAACAGCATTTGCGACTCACAAATTTCTGGCACTGTCATTTGATACAGAGTCTTGGAAATTGGTTCTACACTAGGTTTTATCTCAATGGTAAAATCAAGCTCCCTCTCAAGAGGTAACCTTGGTAACTCGTTCGGGAAAACATCTTGAAATTATGACAAGACCGGATACTGATCTAATGAGGGTCCCTTCTTGTCTTTCACTGCCTCTACTACATAAATTCGACACCCTTGTCTCAAGCATCGTTTGACCTTCATAGTTGATATAAAGCGTAATGACACTTTTCTCTGTACACCCTGGATCTCTATTGGTCTTCCTTCATCATCGACACAAAACACCCTCTTTGCGAAACAATCTACCAAATCTCGATGAGCTGCTAACCAATCCATTCCAATGATTAGGTCATACACCCCAAGAGTAGTGACATATACCTTCAACCTGGTAGTAAACACTCCCAGGTCTACTATGCAGTTATCGACACTAGGTCCTACTGCTTGTTTTTCCCCCGAAACCATCTCGACTTGTTTAAAGTCGTCGTACTCGTAGGCTGCCAACCCACTCTTTTCTAATGCAGATGGTGAAATGAAACTATCTGTCGCACCAGAATCAAACAAAATCTTAACATTGATATGATTTAGCATACCTGATGACTCCACCACCGTGGATTGATGTTCAGCCTGGCGGTTATTAACTGTTGCATGAATATGGTGGCTGCTACTTGCTCTCCCCATCAATGCCTTTCCTTCTCTATGCACGAACCCTGATTGTAACTACGGGCAGTCACACTAGTAATGGGGTCCCCCGCACCCCCAACAGGTAACACCAGATTGAATCTATGCATTGTTATGTGTCTGTCTTTGAAACGAGTTCCTTCCCCTGGAAACCCTGCCCCTACTCATTGTTCCTTGAGATGGTCGTGGTCCTATCTGCACCGTTGGCGATGATCGAGAGGCTACACTTGTTGCCATTGAAATCCCTTTAGCTATTGTCCTTGTCACGAATCTGTTACCATAAGTCGGTGGCCTTGAGCCCCCTCCCCTAGGGAATGTCCGCGGGGCCTTTCCTATGAACCCCAGGCGATGCGGAAATGTCAATCTTGCACCCCCAGTCAAGTTCATATGTTCTTCCACATAACCCGCACTTTCCACCGCCTCCGCTACTGAAGACGGCTTCCACATCCTCACCATAGCTCTTATCCTGGGGTTCAATCCATAGATGAAGCGCTCTGCCTGTCATTGGTCACTATCCAAATACGACACATATTTGACCAGTTCCATAAACCTGATCTCATATTCTTCTACCATTTTATTTGCTTATACTAAGGCATGAAATTCCCCAACCTGTTATTCCTCGTAGTACACCGGTAGATATTTCCTCCTGAACCTTTCCTCGAAAAGTTCCCAAGATACCGTGTCTGGGGTAAGGTGCAATTTTCCTTCCAGGTTGCCCCACCAGTTCAAGGCACTGTCCCTTAACTGAAAAATGGCAATCTTTGCCTTTGAGTTGGACGCATAGTCTCTTAGGGAAAAACACCTGGTCATGCCTTCCAACCATGCTTCTGCGCATTCACTGGCGCGACCTCTGGCAAACTCTGGAAGTTTGATCTTTTGCAACTCTCGCATGATGTCTTCAGGTGGAGGTCCTCCCCCTGAATCCCTTGATGCTTCTTGATTACCCATTCCAGGCGGTGAGGGTTCGACTTCATTTCCTACCGGTTGTCGCCCCTTTAAAGTCTCGTTGATGGCTTCCAACGAGCACAGTATGAGGGCTAGTTTGGGCGATGGTGGTGGTGGGGCTGACAGTGCTTGCAATGACACTCCCCTACCTCGACTCCCTCGAGTCCTGACCATCCTGTATGCTTTGACCTGCATCAACCAAAGTTGTCAGGGTGAGTTCCAGGAGGTTTTAAATTGGTGCTACTAAACTTTAGAAATAGGGTTAGGCGCACGTTTTCTTTACTTTTCTGTAAACAGACATTACTCCATTAGGGGATTGGCTAGGTTAGGCTTACGTTTAAGCATCTAATCTTAGTTTCTTCGCCCCTACGAAAACAACTATTGGTTTTCTGCCCTATAGCTATGTTAGCCTTGCGCCTCTATGCTTACGCTCCTAGTGCATATGCCGCCTCCTTCCCACTTGTCCTAGTCTGAGCCCTTTTAATTTACGCATACAACTTGATTAAAAAAAGACTCCCGACCTTATGTTTATTAATTTACGTCGATATGCGTACACCCGTGCTATGTACTTTTCAGCGTTAGTGTTCTTCTTAAGACGCCGCGTTGAGCACATACATCCCTTTGTGGGCTCCTACATTTATGTCTTTGGTGCTTGATCGCTTGGAATGTGACCTATATGGCTCAAAAAGGCACTTGATAGTTTGTCATGTGGTCTTGGGTATGACGGTTAAAGTATTTATTTGTGAAATTATTGTAAAAGAAATAACGCATGGCGCGTTGGTAGGGAAACCATTGTTAAAGATTTCACGGTGGAAGGAGGTTTGGGGTTCAATTCCCACGGACTCCATAAAATTATTATTTTTTTTGTTTTACTTATATATAAAAAAAAATCAAAATGGCCAATTAATTTTAATTTAATTTAATTAAAAAAAAAAATTGTTAATTAATTCTAACTTAATTTAATTTAATGAATTTAAATTTATTTATTTATAATTTAAATAAAATAAATTTCTTTTTGAAACCTCTTCTCTTTTTTTTTTCTTTAAATAATTATAATTAAAAAAAAAAAAAAAAATTAAAACAATTAATTTATTACACTTAAAATAATAATAAGAAAATAAAATAAACAACAAGAAAATAAAATAAAATAAATTACCGGCGGATTACTATATGTACAGGGATCGGTATCGTGGGTCCTCGCATGAGGCCCACGTGCCTGGCCTCCTGCTCTCACTACCAAACACCTAAGCTCGTCTCTTTCCTCAGCTCGACATTCTACTTCGTTTTCTTAGTCTGCCAGGGCTGCTATTCCAAATTTATAATTCCATTTTTATAACAGATGCTTTTCTTCTTTTGGAGTTTGATTTCCCAATTTAGAAGTATTCCAGTTTTATCTTCTATTAGCTTTTGTTCTAAAGTTAGCTTATACATTTGCATGACTTGTACCCTCGAAGGACAGGACACAAGCTTTGACACACTACAGCAAAACATTTAGATCGACAGGGAGGTCAGTCAACTATTTAGCTTGAATTTTATTTGAATGAAAATGTCTTTTCGCACTGGTCCATAAATACAGTCAAGCAGAGAATAATCTTGTTGTGCAACTAAGCAGTTTAGAAGTTTTTTTTTTTTTTTTNTTTTACATGATTTATTTCAGTTTGAAGCCGATTAGAAGTTTTGTTTTACCTGATTTATAAGATGATAAAGTGAAGTCAGTTTATAATGAAGAAATAGCAGGTGGTGAAGAGGTTGAATCTCGTAACTCGCTTGCCTCCCTTACTACACTTATCGATCTTACTCATCAACACCGGTCATGTAGAGCAACCGGGTATCACAAAATACTTATCCAGGCCTCAGAAGTTCTGTTATTTACCTACTTTTGTGGTGGTTTGCAGTAAAAGTCTCTCCTGTATAATAATATTTACAAAAATGTTGGCTGTGGAGGCTAATTATACACTTTGAAACAAACCCTTTGGCCTGTAACCATGGAGCCGGTTAGCTCCCCAGATCTTTAGACATTGTGAATAATATCAAATAGAGGGCCTTTGAGCCAGAGCTTAAACTTAACCCCAGGAATAGTTGGCCACCATCATCTAATCAAAGTATAGGTCTGAAGTACTGCAACAAATTAGGTTAATTGGTATGTACTGAGTCCATCTTAAATAATATCCACAACCTCCTGTCGCTTAGAAACAAACCAGTGCCAGTAGACGGAAACAAAACTTGAATTGATAGTTGAGGGAAAGAAACAGGGGGCAAGGGAATTTAGTTCCTGGATTTAGGATGAAGTAGCATCTCGTTTCAGCATTCATGTTCCCAAGCACACATTGGAGGATCCAACTTAGGTCCTCATTTCAGTTGCTTCTCCATGACCTCCACCTTTGATAGGTATTAGGCAACTAATTTCCCACTGCCACTTGTAAATCATTTGCAAAAAAAAATGCCTGGTAGAATTTGAAAAACTGGTTATTAGGAATGAACTGCACACTATTTTTAATCTCATGCACTATCCCTTTCTGTAATTCCTTCTTTGCTTGGACGCAGATGAAACAATGTATAACCTGCAATATTATACCCTTAAAGTGGTCCACACTGCTAAGCGTAGTGAGGACACCGGTATCTAAACGGAATGGGTATGGGTTGGATAGGTACGATTATGATTTCGGATCTCTCTTCCTGTTATTGGCTCAATATCACTCAATCCGTCTTGAATGATTGAAGAAAGTGAGCGATCTATCTTCAAGTCCTGCTTGTTGTGTTACTCATCATTATTTTTGTAGTAACTGGTAAATTTATATTATAAAAAAAAATTGCAGGTAAGTTGAACAGTGAGGTAGTACAAAAAGAGAGTAGTACAAAAGAGAGCTTCCATGGAATAAAATCAGTAAGGCAGGCAGACAGTATATGTCAATAGGGATGCTTTTTCTTTTTTTTTTCTTTTACCACACTCTTATTCCTTGATATTTGAAAATATATGCCCATTTTGTTAATTTTGTTTTTCTGTACTCAGTAATATTCCTTGTGACATTGATAGCTTTGCACAAAGCCGTCTCCACTACATATTTTATATTCATATATCAACCTTTCTTCATTTGCAACTCACTGTCTCCCAATGATGGGTGAAGTTATCACCCAAAACTTGATGAACAACTTGAAGAACTGAAAAAGCCTGTATACTTAAAAACGATGACCATTTGAAACATACTTTAGATGATGCCAGGACTGCTAAAAGCTGATTTTTCAAGGTTCTCAGCAAATGTCGAAGGCACAACTTCTATTTTGAGGCCCAGGCCTCTGAGCAGCTCTGCTCTGCGTGGAGAACCCGAGGCAAGTATGATTCTCTTTGAGCACAACAGTGGTAAATGCTGAATTAACATGGTTGGTTTTGTTTCTGCTGCACTATACTCTTCCTCTGGGGCATGGAGAGAGATATCAACGAAGGTTTGGATTTGGTTGTCGATAATCAGATACCTATGGAATAAATTATATAATTGGCTAGTCCCATAGTCTCTCGACAGCTTAATAGAATCAACCTTTCTATCTTTGGGATCTTCCCTTTTATACGGGTTATTCACAGACCCTCAAAACCAGTTGACTGTTGAGAAACTACGACCTCAAACTTCGATCTGGTGGAACATTGGCTTGTACCAAGATTTCTTCATAATTGTTTAATGGGAAGGTGCACATTTCGGTAAATTTTTTTTTACGTTTTCCATTCTTGTTGCATTTATATATATATATTTTGATTTGTTTACATAATTATTTAATAGTGCGTTTGGTTTGGTTTGCAGGTTAGGCGGGAGGGACTTTGGCCCTTAAGGCTCCAGTATTTCAACTAAGCTCTGATACCAATAGTAATGGCTCTAAATTAATTTAAACAACCATTGAATTAGAACACAACAGTAAAAATTAAAAGTTACTTCATCTAGCACATTCGTAATCTAATTTTTCATAGTAATAAAATTTAATAACAAATTAATTCAAAACAATGCATAATTCATACCCGAACCTGATGCTGCCGCTTGCTTCCTTCCCTCTCCTTTAGAACACAACCCAAAACCCTCTTCCCTGCCGACTAGTTAGCTCCTAGCCCTAGGATATCAACGGATATCCTAGCCCTCTATGCCCAAAACCCCCAGCAAGCCACCGGTGCATTGTGTCAATTCCTCTCCAATTTCACTCTGCCAATCCCGGCTCCAAAATTCATCCCCAACTCCCCTTCGAATAATCCCCTCTCCCAACTCCTTTCCCCCCCTTATCCCTCCTTCACCGCCTTCCCTTCATTTACTCCCTTATCCTTACATTTATTACCTTATTAATTTTCTTATCTTCTCGGGATTCTTATGTTATCTCGTGTTGTATAAGTAACTTAATTTAATATTATATTTTATTCTCCACCTTTTATTTAATACTTAATTAATTAATGAATTAATTAATAATTAAATCAATCATTAACCTTCATGAACAACTATTTAATAATAATCAATTAGAAATGTTATTTTAAGACATAGATATAGTTTAGCTAATATTTTAGGATTATATTATTAGATTACTTATACTTAGTAATCAAAGGTCGTTACAAGTACCTTCATAAATTTGATCTCCTCTGGCACCGTATGACCACCTTGTCGTAAGGCACGAAACTCTTCAAGATGGCGCTCAATGAATTCCTCTCACAATTATTCTCCTGAAACCATTCATTGAATCGTTCCCATAACACAACTCTGACAGACATGATTAGCTGAGGTAGGAGCATCTTCCACCCTAGAAGAGCGCTCCCCTTTAGCTGAAGACTGTCATGCAGACCTTCATGTTGGATGTCGTAACCACGAAGTGTGAAGCACATCACCTTGTTCTCCATCCATGCCTCGGCGGTTGAGGTGTCCATGGCACTCATGACATGGGAACCTAATCTTCTAGAGTTCCCCACGAATGATACCAACACTGGATGGGGCACGTTGTGGACCCTCAGAGGTATAGGCGCCCTGGACTTATCTCAGTACATACTGTTAGTCAAGGCCTCTATCAATCCATGGAAGCACCTTGTTAGACCCAATGCATCCCGCGTGAAAATCTGCTCATGCTTAGTACTTGTTCTTATCCTTAGGGGTTGGACCCCTCCGATGCAGGTGCTACTCGAGGTTTCACACCTCCTCCCGTTTTACCATGTCTTGAATTTCTATGGTGTCCTCTAGCCATGATTACCACATGGATATGTTAATATTTTAATTAGAGTTGAGTATTAATGAAGGGCTTAATTAAGTGGAAAGTGTGGTGATCCATAGTCGTAGGGTTGAACCCACTTTGATACCATATGTAACGGCCCCCGCCGTTATGACAACAAAAGCGACCTACATTAGGTAAAAATATTTTTCTTTTTATTGCTAAGTTACGTAATTAAAATATCATTATCAAGGTGAGAACAAGATCTATTGCCAGATTAACATAATCACTTATCGATCATTGTACACAATTAATCGATCATAAGGAATTCATACCACAACCTTGAGACAAGCGCATTAGTGAAATTTAATGCATAAACAATTATGCGTCAACTTAGTCCATAGTTCATACCACAACCTTGAGACAAGCGCATTAGTGAACTTTAATGCATAAACAATTATGCGTCAACTTAGTCCATAGCACAAGCCACCTAACCACTATTCATCTGCATAACCAAGGCAAAGGAAAATTTAATATTAAAACGATCATGCACCAACATATACCTAAGGCGAAGTGAAATCTAAGTATTTAATGATCATGCATCAACATCTTGGTGCCGCTAAATCCAAACATAATGAGCAATCATCCATCAAAATACATTCATTCCACGCAAGAAGACTAAATTTTAAACCACCATATAATACATTAGAATTCATTGCACAAGAAGTCTAAAGCTACACCATCATACATTCATTTAAAATTCAGTTGTACAAGAAGTCTAAAAGCTAAACCATCATACATTCCGTTAAAATTAATTCTGCAAGAATTCTAAGAGATCAACCATCATACTTTCATTTAAAAATCAGTGCGCAAGAAGTCTAAAAGATAAACCATCATACCTTCAAAATCCATTCGCACAAGTGACGTTTACAAGAACTCATACCTTACCTTATAAAGGATACCCGAGTAATTGTCACCCTTAGTTTCATGGAGCAAGCAAATTAACTACTCAAACTAGTCAACATCATTATTAGATTAAGGGGCAAGAGTGACCTTAATTTATTTTTGTAGCGCACAGTAAACAACATCAAACAAACTTACTTCACCTTTATTTAAGGCATGCTACCGGTTGATCTACTACGGATTTCCACAACTAAGCCTCGCCTTAACTTAGGTTCAAAGGACGTTCTTAACTATTGCCCTTACTTAAATTGCACATATAGAACTAATCATCAAGCAACAAGGTTGGTTTTGACGCTCCAATTCAACATATGTAAGAAGGCATTCTGAAGTTCCCTCTCCAATTTAGGTTCAAGTACACATAAGTATATATAATTAGGTTATAAAAAAATAATTAAAAAGTTAAAATCCAAACACTAAAAGAATCTTGAAGGGGAAGTCTATTCCATTTATTAAATAAAACAGCACAAAGGGAAGCAACCCTAACAAGTGTCACAACATAACCCTTGCAAAAACTAAGACATTCCTCTCAAAAATCTTAGTTACGGGGTACTTCGGGGAACATTCATTTTTGGGTTATCCAAGGAATACAAAAGGTGGTTCTCCTTCGTCACCTTAATTCATTGACCATCATCGTTGTTTTAGAGTGTTGGTGGGCCTGAAACTAATCTAAAACTCTTTCCGAAGCGATCATTTAGAAATTTCAAAGATGGTTTAGTCCAAGATGCCTATGGATGAATAATCCTCTTCCAATTAAGGAAAAACGCAGTGGAAACCTCCAGGAAGATTCGCCAGGCAGAAAGAAAAGCGCAGGCAATATTCAAGCCGAACGCGGAGAACAACAGGGCAAGTTGGGTGAAGGGCGCTGAGAGAAAACACCGAGAGGACTCCAAGTTAGGGATTCAAGTTCCAGGTTTCATAAATTCTTAAGACCAGACAACATGAATTCGACGAATTAAGGTGTGTATGTACAGAAGTGAAAATAATCCATGGTTTAGTCAACAATTAAAAATTCCAAAGAGAACCAAGAAGATTCGAGCAGCGAACGAAGTGGAACTTACCATGGAAAATGAACTCACTGTAGAAAATCGAGTGAGTTCGTCCACTCGAATGGTGTCCCTTCATACTAACAGAACGTCGAGACAGTTGGGTAGAAAAGCAGGTGGATTCCTCCACACGCAGGTTCTTTTTACTTGGAGGAGGCATCGTGAACACAGGGTTTTATTTACACCGACGTTCATAGAATTTCGCTGAGTGAAGGAAAAAATTGTTGGGCTAACCATCCCAAGCAAGAAACCACAAAAGTTTATGATGAAGTTGAGAGAGAACCCAAAAATTCACTGAGTGGATGCATAAAATCGATGGGTGCATTCCAAAACCGTTGGGCAAGGTTTCGGTGAAAAAACGCACGGAAGTAGGTGTATAGGGCAGTGGGCGCTAAAAAAAAATGCTGAGAAAACGATTTAAACATTCGCTGGATGAGACTTTTATCAAAACCATGACAATCTAGGACACTACACATACAACCAATCCTATGACAATCTAAGCAACAAGGAGAAGGGGATCGGTAACGGGGTTTTATGCATATGCATCGAATAAGAAAACCTTACATAAATAACCCAATATTAATACAATTCATGTTGCAAGGAGAATATATTCTATAACAATGTTTTTGTACAGATGCAGAGAATAACAAATCCATAGATAAATAATCAAATATTATTACCATTTAAAACACAATGCAATTACACTTTTATTAAATAAAATACCGTAACTGAAGGCGACAATGTCGATGTTGTTAATCCATGCTTCTGCTCCCTCTTGTCTCTTGCTTGATAACCGTCTAGACTTCATTAGTACCTCCCAACCAATGCTAGGGGTACTCTTCTTCTCCATCAGTCCCCCCGAGCCGCAAAGGGGCCACGCACACAAACTAAAGAAAACTAGCTCCCAACGCACCTCGCAAGGTCAAGATACCACTCTCTATTCGAGTTGGGCATCCCAACTCCCACAAGAAAAATCAGCCAAGAAAAATTATGGCAGCCTAACTTTATGCATACGAGTCGTGATACATTCCCCTTCTATCCGATTTCTTTTATAGATTTCTCTTAGTGACTAGTTTCCAAAATGCACATTAAATTCGTTTTGTTAAATTTTTATTAGTAATATTCTCCCCCATACACTTGTCACCCGATCCCTTAGTTGCATCATAAATTCATTTAATTAATTTTATTAAATTGTCAATTTCCTTCACCCACCTAAAAGATTTCCTAAAAACGATCATCGATGTCCCTTTATTCCTTCACATTCTCTTAATGACTCATGCATTTCCTAAAGATTAGTTAACTTCATTTTAGGAAAGTTCTCTATATGAGATTCCTTCTATGTTCCACATTCCTTTTGCAATTAATTTCCCCTTTTGTCTAAGTTCAAATTTAGCAAGTTTTGCACATAAACAAAAATAAATCCTTTAAATAATTTAATCCTCCATTTAATTCTAAATTTGATGTTTCCCCTATTTAATTCTAATTTAATTCCCCNCCCCAATTTATTAATTGCTTAACTAAATTTTTGTCCTCATATCCTACTTAGACCTAGTCTTTAATTTCAACTAGGTTTAGCAAATTTTTAAGGGAAAATATATAATTAAAATACTTTATTGATGCATAATTATTTTAAGGATGACCATGTCAAGCTAAGATATTGTTTTCTAGGTAACTATGTTCATTGACTCACCAGTGTTAAACCACAACGTGCCCTTCAAGACTCACTACATTCTCCAAGGGTTCTACTCACCTTCATTCAAGTTTCATCTATGCAACTTTCCCTTCAAGATGCACTATGTGCTCCAAGGGTGCCACTCTCCTTTTGATTGATTTTGGTAGACGTCCTCCCTTAGAGTCAATACTCTGTCAGGTGACCTTGTGGGAGACTAAGGGTCTCTAAGGAATAAAGAATTTCTTCTTGATGGTTAAAATTGCAATGAAGATTTTTCCCGCAAAGTATTGTTAAAGCCTATTATTATAAGCTAATAAGATATATAATACTAGCACGTGAGACCCCATTGTAGATTGGGAGATCATATCTCGTTCTTATTTCATGTTATGCAATTGTTCGACACTACTACATATTTCCACATGATTGATTAAATATTGGTTTTATTGACAATGGATAAGGTCTATTATGCGTTGGTTCTAATTGCAACAAATGAATGATGGATAAAGCATGTTATGTAGGCTCTAATTTCATGTTACTATGGCCTATGTTATCCATTGTTACCCTTGCTATCTATTCTTGGATTCATTACTCTGACACCTGCATAAGAGACATGTTAGTAATAATATGTAAGAGAAGTTGAAAAGAGATAAAAGAAAGATAACAAAGTAAAAAAAGAAGAAACTAGAATATACTATTATGTTACACTATATGCATTGGAATTAAAAGGATGATTGGTATTCATAGCTAATGGGGTTAGTGGCTATACGATTTATTGAGTTATATGGATATTCTATGATATGATTTATAGTATGGTCGATAGTGGTTAATGTCACATGGGGTGACACTCTTGGAAATTAGTGGATGTTGGTTTTGATACATGGTTTAATTGAATGCATTAATGGATTAGTGGGATGGCGTGTGCTAATAAATTGATTGAATAGAGGATGGAGGCGACGTGCATTTACTACACGTCACTCCATACCCCTTCCATTGGCCATCACCCTGACTATTGTTCAATTGTGTTCGTTGGGGTTAAGCTCTAATTTTCAAGCAAAGGAAGAACTATTCGGTGAATCTCGCATTTTTAAGTCTTTCATGGTTACAGGTATGTCTTTTTGCCATCCATGAACCCACTCTAGTTATGAAATAAATATTGGCTCTGTGATGAATGAGTTTGTGCTTTCCTTAAGTCTAACAACTGTGTAAATTTGTGATATTTTTCTAGAATGAATGGTTGGTGTGGTTTCATTACAACAATGTTTGAAGTTACAGTTTCAATGATCATTCTGAGTTTAGAATCCATGAAGGCTCTATGTCATCCTTATTGGTCTTGCTTGAAGGGTTTTCATTCAGTCCAGATTGGTTGGTTGTCTCCATTCTTTCTATCACCATGCCCAGTGGTCTGTTGTTATGGGGTTTTCTGGGTTTGAAACACTTTATGTCACTGTGTATTGTTCACTTGGGTATGGGTTCATTCATGTTACTGTTGTTTGCGCAGGGGGTTGTGATAGCCGTTATGCCAAAGGGCTTGCTTAACATTGATTGTTATTTCTCAGCTATGTTTTATCTCAACATTCTTCAGTTGATTGAAAAAACCATGAGGGTTGTACCCTATGTGTTCTAAGTATTGTTATAGGACCAAAATGAAGCCTTGCTCCTATGTTCATAATCTCTCCTATTATAGGAATTGTCACCATGTCTGTGAAGTTATTGGTGGTATACATTGTGTGTGCATCGTTGGTCTTGGAGGTTCTTAGCCGATGTTGGGGGGGATGACTCTAGTCTGCCTGTGTTGGTTCATAGAGAAAACCCTTGACTTCACAAGCCTAATTTTTTATAAAGGGAACCATTATGTCTGGTCAGGTATTTTGTTGATTGTTATGAGTTAATGGTGGTGCATCGTCGACATTATTCTACCATTGGCTCATCTTTGTTGATTATGTTGATAGTGGTTTTAGTTATTGGTTTTTAGTCACTATAGTTGGTTATTAAAACAATCAAATTGATAAGACAACATGGTTAATTGGTTGATTGGAAAAATGAGATTTCATGGTCACTATATTTTACATTGTGATTATTGAATTATTAACCTAGCATTATTTTTAATTGTTTAAGTCACAACAATGTTCCGTGCATAATGTGTGGGTATGTGTGGCCTTGCTACAACATGTTAGGTTGATTTGATGATTGTTGTGACTATGGGTTTTTAAACAAAATGGTTTTGTTGTAAATTTGATCAATTTTTAAACAAAATGGTTTTGTTGCAAATTTGATCAATTTATGAGATGAGATCAGGCTTACCGTTGTGACCTCGTTGTATTTATTGATAGCCCAACATTGTGGATGTTTAGATTTAGAGTAGTTGCACCGGTAAAGTCACATAAATACTATGTGTTTTGTCAAATGGTCTGTGTATTCCAATCATAGTATGAGTTGAAATGGTGATTGTTGTTTGTGTGTTTAAATGGCAAGTCGGGATCTTGGAAGTGAAAATATTGATGGTTTTACTTCACTGTATGTTATGTGCATTGATGAATATCATGCATCATAGAAGATATCTACATAGGTTCTATGACAATATAATATCGTTAAAATTTAATTATTAAATGAAGAAAACGTTCACATTTTCTGTGTCTGTATTTGATGATTGAAAAAATCCATGGGCACTGGTTGATGAGTTGACGTTGAACAGAGTGGAAATAAGTGACTGTGTATTCATTGGTAATTTTTTTAAAGCATGAAATGGAAGATGAGAAGAAACATAAATCTTCTACAGGTTGTTATGGGATGCATATTTTCTTGTTTTGGTGACATTGTGTTAAAGACCTGATTACAAACAGTGAGAAAGTGAATGCACATAATTGATTGAATTATATACAGTAGATTTCATTTGATCACAATGATTATTTGGTTGGTGTTATTTATTTTTATGTTTGATATAAAATGGTTTTATGGATTACTTAATAAATTTTATGAACATCATCCGCTCTCTTTCTCTACCATTATTTCGCTTTTCACTAATTACAACCCCATCATCTTCTCACATTCATTTTTCACTCCATTTTCTTAAGATTTAATTACAATTAAGAATATTTATGTATTGAAGCAGTTTGAAATCACATTCTTGTATGGATCATGGTAGTATTTTCTTTGTTTTGCATTACAGTTGATTGTTGTTGTCTTTGATAAGTAACCATGTTTCTTTTCCCCCTCATTTTGTTAGGTTTCACACAATATAAACCCCTTACATATCCTAGGACCTTTTGTTAACCCCCTTCTCATAGACAACATTTAAATAATTTGTATGGATTGGATTGCCTGAGTCTGATATGTTGTTGAGCCAAAGTCTATTTCATATTTTTAAAGAGTTGTTATGTATGGTTGTAAAGGAACTATTTTCTATTCAATCATGCATGCAGGAATGAGATTTTTCAACCGAGGTAGCCATGGCAGAGACAACCAAGGGAGAGGTAATTGGAATAGAGGCCCAAGAAGGCCAAGATTCTCCATACACTTTGATGTTGACTCCCAAGAGTTAGGCTAATTATTTCAGGCTGGATTTTTCAATTTGATTGGGCAAGGAGTGGTCCAACCTAGGACTGAAAGGCATCCCATCAAAGATCCACAATCCCTTGGTATTCCCGCACCCCCTCATGTCTCATTGCAAACCCAAGGTTCCCAAAAATGATGGAGGGCAATAGACTATCCACCCGATAGTCTCCCAACATTGTGGCGGGCCCAATTTATCCTTACCTCATCCCCTGCCTAGCAATCATATTGTCCAAGAATCCCCTACCCACTCACCAATGAAATACTCCCATGCTAGAAAAATATTGAAAGCCGAGGCCCACCATGCCCCTAACAAAGGAAAAGCCATATCTTCCCCTTCCTCACCATCCAATGGCTCTGATATATACGTGTCTTCCTCGATGCATTTGAGGGACAATTTTTCTCATGTGATCAACAAGATTAGGCATAAAGGCCCAACCAAAGAAAGGCAAATTTAGAGAAATCAAAGGGTGATGGTAGCAATTAAGGAAGGATTTCATCTCAGAGTGGAAAATATGGTTTTTGAGTTTTATTTTATTTATTTTTTATGACAGTTGACTTCATAAGTTTTTTTGGACAACATGTTTTCTTTGGATATATGAGTAACATATTTTTGAAAATAATTTCAAATATCAATGAGACAAATTGTCAAATATGAATGTGATGATCGGAGTCAAAAGGAAGGGTGTTTTGTTTAGTTAACTATTTATGTTATGATTGTTAAGAACTAAAGGGAGTCATAAGGGCTCCCACCTACTAGTTATTATTTACTTATAACCTTTATTATGATTATTACTTCCCCCCTAACTAAAAAGTTGGTTGAATTTTTAATTAAATTAACTAATGAGGTGGTTAAACTACTTCAACCAATTCTAATTTGTTTAAAGTAAAAAGGAAAGGAAGGAACAAAGGAGGCATAGAAGGAGAAGCATACTAAGGTTTTCTCTTTGATTTTATGTTGAGATAGTTTAGTTTTCATTCATTCCTTAATTGATCGTAAGCCTAATTCATTTTTATCATAGTAGGGTCTTATTGTAGACAACAAGATTCAAGGCTGAATTACATCATTTAGACACTTGTTTTTCATAGGTGTTGATCTATCTTTGATAGTCTGTGTAGACTTCTCTGTTTGTGAATTAGTTTTCATGACTAACAAAGACTATTGTGCATAGTCGAGCGGGCAACAATCTGTGGCAAGCTGATATAGCTTTTAGAGTTCAGTTTCTTTAATTTCTATCAGAGGTCATTTTGTATGTTTCATCGGGGACATGTAAGTTTGAATTTGGTCCAAAAATCCTTCAATGACTCTTTGATGAATTGTAATGAAATAAAGGATTGGTTTATGTCTCATTTGTCTTTATTATCATCTCATTTTCTTTACTTCCATCGCTACATTTATTTTAGCAAATGTTATATTTATAAAATCATATAAATAATGAATTTTCCAACAAGCTTTTATTCATAAAAAGACTAGCATAACCACTTGTAATCGATACTTGTGAGTTAGGATATTATTTTTTATGGCTAGAAACATAGGGTGGCATTCCCATATATTTTTCTTTATCAAAGCAGAATCTGAAAATGATTGAGTAAGATTGTTTCATATCTTTTCCTCAACATTTATTTGCTATTCATACTGGGGAGATCTTCAATATCTCTTTAGTTAATTTTTATACTCGATTATCATCAGATGCATCTATTTTTCTGATATTGATCCTTTGACTGTTTTACTTCTTAATGATTGTTCCTATTGCAAGGCATCCCAATATTGAGACTAGTCTTCAAGATCAGACCAACATTGCTTTAAACCTGTTTGACACCATTTTAGACACTGTCAATACCCATGATGAGCTTAGTCATTCATGGGCATAAATTGAACTAGATATTAGTGCTCAATAATGATTGGAAGCTAGACGTAGGCATCCTATAAATCAGCAGTAACCTTCTTGTTTATTCAATTTTGGGCCTTTTTTTCATGTCCTTAGACTCTCTTGTTTCTAGAAGAAGAAGAGGATTATCACATGAAATTAATCATATTGTTGAAATAGGAAGAAGGAATGTTGTGTTATATACCCAACAAATTTCTCTAAGGATAACTTTGTCTAATTCTTCAAGTTCGTCTTTTTATCCTTCACCTATCATCCACAATATGACATCTAGTCGTGGTTCTGGTGGCATGGGAAGTGCTTCCTCTTCTCAGTCTTCATCTTTGTTAGTTATTGGTATCTTATATAGCCACCATATCCCTGTCCAATCTACCACAAACCCCACAAAAGTAATTAAAAAGTATGGGAATTTTTAGTTTGAAGAAGATGCCACAACCACATCATGGCATGTGTTCTCTCCTCTAAACCTAGGACATGCTACTCGTCCACTACCTAAATTCAAACAACATCTCCCTAGATTTTTGGAAAATAACACTGTCACGACAAATGAACACATGGTGGCATTTTCTAATGCTTGTCACAACATAGGAGCCAATGACAATGATACTCACATGCACTTATTTGTCAATTCCTTGGAGGGAAAGGCGACAGATGATTTCTTTGACCTTCCTCCTAAGATTTTTCTACTTGGGAGGAGTTAATCTACTATTTCAAATCCACTTATGGAAAATATAAAATCCCAGCCGAGAAGTTACAGGAATACAATAACATTTCCTATAAGGATGGTGAAACCATCAAGTCCTTCAACTTGCGTTTCACTAAGTTATACAATTATATCCCTGAACTCATTCAACCTTAGAACCAAGACTCTTTCATGTATTACTACAATGCATTACCTTCCCCATACAGTCATAGGATTGAGGAAAAATCCATTGATAATCTTCGTTCTGCTTTGCATGCCTGTTTAGAGTATGAAGAATGGCTTGAAAGAACAGGTCTTCCTCAGGGAGAATCGGTTAAACAGACATACATGTATTCCCTCTTACATCTAGTACAAGACATGAATAATATTATGATACCATTCAAGTGAAAGGGGACTATCTCCTCTCTCACCCCTTGAAACTCATTCTCTTCCGCACCCCCCTTTAAAAATCCGATTGAAAATAATTTTCATCCTAAAGCTATCTTGCCCCAAATTTGGTGTAAATTCATTGAGAAACACCATGAGGAAGACACATGTGAGGTAAGGAAGAGTGCCAGAGATAATATATTTGTTAAAATAACAAAAACTACTATCGTTATCCTAGATTTCACAGATCCAGAAGATGTCATGATCATCAACACTAGGAACAAAGCCTATGCTCCCAAGGGAAAATTTAATCCTCCCCACAATTCTTATAGCCCGAGCTCATCCTCACCTGCTACTACTATTCAGGATCCTAAGTTTCTTGACAGTCAAGGAACAACTCTTTGTCTCCCCTCTTCCAAGTACAATATCTTGAATCAGTTGGCCAACATCAAAGAAGACGCCACCCTTCTAGACGTGGTTGTCGTCCCTGAACAACAGATGCATCTGAAACAATTCATGGAAGGAAAATCTTCTGTTATATCCAATCTCTCTGAAGAAGTGAATGAAGATGATTCATTTGTAAATAAATTATGTGTACATAACTTTAGATACCTTGTAAAAAATCCTCCTTTTTACATTTCTGTAAAGATTATGGATAAGATAGCCCATTGTTCCCTCATTGATGGAGGTTTGGGCTAGAGTGTAATGTCTAAGATTATTATGGAAGATATATGATTGTCTTGTACAAATGAAAATGGTAAAATCATGCTCTCCTATAATAGAGTACAAAAAATTACCATAGGTGAGATTAAATATGTAACCTTTGTTTTATGCACACGTCGTGAAATAAAGACAACCCGTAGTATTTAGGTAATTGATATGCCAGCGAGTAATTACTCAATCATATTGGGAAGAGATTGACAAGCCTTAATGGGTGGATAGCTCTCAATTGGTGGGACACATTTATCCATTCCTTGGAATGGTAAAATCATTATAGTCCTTAGAGAGGGAAGGATATCACCTTACATAGAGAGTGTCCCACAAACTAATGTAAACTATATAGAAGAAGACCTAGGAGTGTATTCCATCTTTGTTGAAGAGGATAACATTCCCTTTGAACAAATTGATTTAGATGATGGTATGTGGCACATGCACTTTGATGGTTCATGCTCTAATGAAGGTAACTGAGCTGGCCTTATCTTGATTTCTCCTGTAGGAAAAATCCATAACTTTTATTATAGGTTGGAGTTTACTGGAATTCAAAGATTTATTATTGGGCATCGAGAATGCCTATAATATTCATTGTGGTCACCTTTCATATTTTTGGGATTCCAATCTTGTTGTGAATCTTGTACATAAAATTTACTCTCCTAGCAACACGTTTATAAAACGATACACCCAAACTATTTGGGAACTTATCTCAAACCTGTTATCTTTCAATATCACTCATGTTAAGACGGATTTGAATTCAATGGATGATCAGTTAGATGATTTTTCAACCTCCCCTAATCAACAACTTTTTCCACACATGCCCGATTGTACTTTTCAATATCTATATCTTCCATATATCCCTGACAATATAGAATCTTGGCAGACCCTCCTTAACAATGAGAGCATTTGTTCTTTCATTCAAGATGAACCTCTTAAGCCCAAGAAAATCATATCCATAGAATACAACAAGATTCCTAAGGTCCTGATTCCTCTAGAGAGTTCATTTTCATTAAGTGATGTAGGCAATAAAGAGAAACAAAAAAAATAGGAGTCAAGAAGGAAGGTGAGTGAAACCATATCCTTGTACATTAGGGAACCCGAATCTTTAAAGAGTGTTAAAATAAGTGCCCAATGTTCTAATAAAGAAGAAATGAAGTTTTCCAAGATACTTGGTGGAATTCAGGATGTTTTTGCTTAGTCTTATGAGGATCTTCATGGTTTTGATACTGTTCTTATACTACATGTTATGCCCATCAAGGAGGGCATGAAACAAGTTAACCAAAAATAAGGACCTATTAACTCTGCATTTAAAGAAACTCTTCAAAGGGAGTTGGAAATTTTCTTAAGGGCTGGGATCATTTTTCCAGTCAAGTACCCTGAATGGGTTTCCAATTGGGGACTTGTTTCGAAGGTCACTGGTCATATTAGAACCTGTATCAATGTTCACACATTCAGTCAAGATATTATGAAAAACCCTTCCCTTCCTATTGAAACGAAAATGATTCTGCAGTAGGTTGTGAGGTCACAGATGAGCCCCTTACTTGACAATTGTTTGGGTTACAATCGAATCAAGGGAAAGGGGGGAGATGCTCACAAAACCACTCTTATCATTAATTGGGGTACCATGACTGATAAATTCCTTCTTTTTGTCTTACTTTATGCAAGTACCGCTTTTAAATGATCTATACGAACAACTATGGATGAATTGATTGGTATCCATATCTATCTTGATGATCCAATTGTGCACGTTAAAGGGACAATTATTACCTCATAGTTCCATGTGTTATTTATGGGTCCATTCAAATTTAGTTTTTTCATGCATAATAACTCTTACATTCTAAAGGATTTACAGGAGCAATCGTTTTCCTACAGCACTAACGATGCTCACTTGAAACATTACATGGGATCAACATGAAAGATTCTAATGTCGTTTGGTTTTTCTATATACTAGTAGTCTAGCTCTTCTTTCAATTTTTCACTATTTTCTTTTCTTCATTACATAAGTTTAA
This sequence comes from Picea engelmannii, assembly GCA_009831015.1. NCBI lineage: Eukaryota > Viridiplantae > Streptophyta > Pinopsida > Pinales > Pinaceae > Picea > Picea engelmannii. Next base: position 1,215,074 of record ML778473.1, read on the forward strand.
CTTTAGCTTTTTGTTTTTAGCTTTCTTGTTGCTTTTTCATTTTTGTCATTTTATTTCTACTATTTATTTTTTGCAATTTCACTTATGTCATGATTTTTTTGCTTACCATATTTAGGTTATTTGGTCAAAGTAAGACGTTGGATCATTTCTGCCACAGTGTCAGTCCCGCAAGATATTGTTGGTCAATAAAAATCAATCTTACATAGTTGTCACGATGTTTCCCTAAAGAACACTTGAATTTGTTATCTTCTTTCACTCTTGTCTTACAAAGACATTGGTTATCTCCCGCTTCTTCTTGCAGTTCTTCCTCCATTTGAAACTTAAAAGAGAAAATTCGTAATTTTTCTCCTTGAAGTAAAGAGAATATTTTGGTTGAATGATTATGCATATAGAGATAAAACCCCTCATACTTAACACTTTCCATAAGTTATTCCCAAATTCCTAGTCATTTTTGCATTAAGTCCACTCACTTCCCCCTATTGCATAATCATCCTAGTTATATCTTCTTGACCTGTTGTTCTTGGTCTGTGAAACCATGAGTTCTGAGTTCTAAATATATTGAAAAAAAAAATTCCTATGGAGTCATCAATTTGCTGACGATTAAAATCACAATGAGGATTTTGCCCACAAAGTATTGCTAAAGCCTATTATTATAAGCTAACAATATATATAATACTAGTAGGTGGGACCCCCTTGTATATTGCGAGATCAGATCTGGTTCTTATTTCATGTTATGTTGTTATTCGACACTGCTACAGAGTTCTACACGATTGATGAAATATTTGTTTTATTGGCGATGGATAAGGTCTATTATGGGTTGGTTCTAATTGTGACAAATGAATGATGGATAAGGCATGTTATGTAGGATCTAATTTCATGTTATGATGGCCTATGTTATCCATTGTTACCCTTGCTATCCGTTCTTGGATTCATTATTGTGACACCTTCATAAGAGAGATGTTAGTAATAATATGTAAGAGAAGTTGAAAAGAGATAAATGAAAGATAAAAAGGTGCAAAAAGAAGAAACTATACTATACTAATATGCTACACTATATGCAATGGAATTAAAAGGATGATTGTTAGTCCTAACTAACGGGGTTAGTGGCTATACAATTTATTGAGTTATATGGATATTATGTGATATGCATTATAGTATGGTCGAAAATGGTTAATGTGACATGGGGTGGAGCTCTTGTCAATTAGTGGTTGTTGGTTTCGATACATGGTTTAATTGAATGAATTAATGGATCAGTGGAATGGTGTGTACTAAGGAATTGAATGAATGGAGGATGGAGGCGATGGGCATTTAATGGAAATCACTCCATACCCCTTCCACTGGCCATCACCCTAGCTATTGTTCAATTTTGTTTGTTAGGGTTAATCTATGATTTTCAAGTAAAGAAAAAAATGTTCGGACAAGCTCTTGTTTTTAGGGTTTTTGTGGCTACAGGTATGTCTTTTCTCCATCCATGAATCGACTCTAGTTATGAAATAGATATAGGTTCAATGATGTATGAGTCTGTGCTTTCATCAATTCTAGAAACTATGTAAAATTGTGATATTTTTCTAGAATGAATGGTTGGTGTGGTTTTATTGCAATAATGTTTGAACTTATAGTTTCATTGATCATTCTGAGTTTAGAAGCCATGAAGACTCTCTATCATCCTTATTGGTCTTGGCTGAAGGGTTTTCATTCGGTCCAGATTGACTAGTTGTCTCCATGCTTTCTATCACCATGCCCATTCGTCTGCTTTTATAGGGTTTGTTGGGTTTGAAACACTTTGTGTCACTGTGCATCATTCACTTGGGTATGGTTTCATTCTTGTTGTTGGTGTTTGCACAGGGGGCTATGATAGTTGCAAAGGGATTTCTTAAGGTTCATTGCTATTTATTGATTCTGTTTTATCTCAAAATTCTTCAGTTGATTGAGAAAACCATGAGGGTTATACCTTGTATGTTCTGAGTATTGTTACAGGACCAAAATGAAGCCTTGCTCCTCTATTCATAATCTCTCCTATCAAAGAAATTTTCACCATGTCTACGAAGTTATTTTTGGTATACACTTTGTGTGCGCCATTGGTCTTGGAGGTTCTCACCCGATGTTGGGGGGGTCAACTTTAGTCTCTCTGTGTTGGTTCACAGAGCAAACACTTGACTTCTCAAGCCCGGTTTTTGATAGAGGGAACCATTATGTCCGGTCAGGTATGTTATTGATTGTTATGAGTTAGTGGTGCATCATTGAAAATATTATATCATTGGCTTGTCTTTGTTGATTATGTTGACAGTGGTTTTGGTTATTGGTTTTTAGTCACTACATCTGGTTATTATAAGAGTCAAATTGATAAGCTCAGCATGGTTAATTGGTTGATTGCAAAAATGAGATTGCACCATCACTATATTTTACATTGTGATTATTGAATTATTAGCCTAGCATTAGTTTTAATTGTTTAAGTCACAACAATGTTATGTTCCTAATGCGTGGGTATGTGTGGCCTTCCTACAACATGTTAGGTTGAGTTGATGATTGTTGTGATTGTGGGTTTTTAATTTCCATGGGAGTATTGAAATCATGGTAATCATGACATGGCCATCCACTATATATGCTATGGATATTATTGATTGCACCATCAAAGATGGTCACGGGTTTGTAAACAAAATGGTTTTGTTGAAAATTTGATCTATTTATGAGATGAGATTGGGATTATTGCTGCTACCTCGTTGTATTAATTGATAGCCCAGTATTGTGGATGTTTAGATTTAGAGTAGTTGGACCTATACAGTCACAAAAATAATCTTCATTTTTTTGAATGGTTTGTGTATTCCAAGCATAGTATGAGTTGAAATGGTGATTGTTGTCTATGTGTTTAAATGGCAAGTCAGGATCTTGGAAATTAAAATATTGATGGTTCTATTTGGTTGTTTGTTATGTGCATTGATGAATATCATGGATCGTAGCAGAGATAGACACATGCTTTGTGACAATGTAGTCTCATTATAATTTCATTATTAAATGAATTAAAGGACAAAATTGCACATGTTTTTTCTGTCTGTATTTGATGATTGAAAAAGAATTTGGGCCCTGCTTGATGAGTTGATGTTGAACAAAGTGGAAATAAGTGATTGTGTATTCATTAGGAATTGTTTTAAAACATTAAATGGACAATGAGAAGAAACATAACTCTTCTACAGGTTGTTTTGTGATTCATATTGTCTTTTTTTGGTGACACTATTTTAAACATGTGATTACAAACATTGAGCAAGTTAATGCACATAATTGATTGAATTATACACAAAATTTTTCATTTGAACACAGTGATTATTTGGTTGGTGTTATTTCTTTTTACGTTTGATAGTGAATGGTATTATGGATTACTTAATCAATTTTATGAACAATGTCTTCTATCTTTCCCTACCATTATTTCACTTTTCGAAAATTATAACCCCATCGCCTTCCCACATTCATTTTTCACTCCCTATTCTTAAGATTTAATTATAGTTAAGAATATTTCTATATTGAAGAAGTTTGAAATCATGTTCTTGGATGGATCACAGTGATATTTTATTTGGTTTTCATTACAGTTGATTGTTGTCGTATTTGAGAAGTAACAATGTTTCTTTCCCCCCTCATTTTATCATGTTCTACTCAATACAAACCCCTCGCATATCCGAGGACCTTTTGTTCACCCCCCTGCTGATAGACAATAGTTAAAGAATTTGTATGGATTGGATTGCGTGAGTTTGATATGTTGCTCAGCCAAAGTCTATTTCATATTTTTAAATAGTTGTCATGTATGGTTTTAAAGGAACTATTTTCTAACCAATCATTCATGAAGTAATGATATTTTTCATCCGAGGTAGTCATGGGAGAGGAAACCAAGGGAGAGGTAATTAGAACAGAGTCCCAAGAAGGCCAAGATTCTCCATACACTTTGATGTCAACTCGTAAGAGTTAGGCCAGTTATTTTAGGCTCTATTTTTCAATTGGATTGGTCAAGGAGTGGTCCGACCTAGTCCTGAAAAGCCTCCCTTCCAATCTCCACAAACCCTTGGTATTCCCATGTCCCCTCATCTCTCATTGCAACCCAAGGTTCCCAAAAAATGGCAGATGCCAAGAGATTTTCTACCTAGAAGTCTCCCAACATCATGGCTAGACCAATTTATCCTTACCTACTCCCCTACCTAACAATCAAATTGATCAAGGATCCCCTACCCACTCACTAGTGCAATCCTCCCATGCTAGAAAAATATTGAAAACCAAGGGCCACCATGCCCCTGACAAAGGAAAATCCATTGTTGCCCCTTCCTAACCCTCCAATGGCTCTAATAAATTTGTTTCCTCCTGGATGCATTTGAGGGATGACTGTTCTCATGTGATCAGCGTGATTAGGCCTAAAGGCTCAGTGCAACCAAAGGAAAATTTGGAGAAATCAAAGGGTGACAACAACAATCAAGGAAGGATTGCATATTAGAGTAGAAAATATGGTTTTTGAGTTTTATTTTATTTATTGTTGATGACAATTGACTTCAAAAGTGTTTTTGGACAGGATGTTTTCTTTGGATATATGAGTAACATATTTTTGAAAATAATTTCAAATATTAATGAGATAAATTGTAAAATATGAATTTGATGATGGGAGTCACAATGAGGAGTGTTTTGTTTAATTAAATAGCTATGTTATGATTGTTAAGAACTAAAGGGAGTCACAAGGGCTCCCACCTACTAGTTATTATTTATTTATGACCCTTATTATGATTATTACTTTCCTCCTAACTAAAAAGTTGGTTGAGTTTTTAATTAACTTAACTAATGAGGTGGTTCAACTACTTCAACCAATTCTAATTTTCTTAGAGGAAAAAAGAAAGGGAGGAACAAAGGAGGCAAAGAAGGAGAAGCATACTAAGGTTTTGTCTTTGATTTTATGTTGAGATAGTTTAGTTTCCATTCATTCCTTAATTGATCATAAGCCTAATTATTTTTTATGATAGCAAGGTTTTATTGTAGACAACAAGATTCAAGGTTGAATTACATCATCAGACACTTGCTTTTCAAAGGTGTTGATCTATCTTTGATAGTCTATGTAGACTTGTCTGTTTGTGAATTAGTTTTCATGACTGAAAAAGGCTATTGTGTGGAGTCGATTGGGCAGAAATTTTTGGCAAGTTGATCCAACTTTTAGAGTTCAGTTGTTTTATTTTCTGTCAGAGGTCCTTTTGTATGTTTCATCGGGGACACTTAAGTTTGACTTTGGTCCAAAACTTCTTCACGATTTTTTTGAAAAAGAATGACTCTTCGATGAATTGGAATGAAATAAAGGATTTATTTATGTCTCATATGTCTTTATTATCATCTTGATGTCTTTACTTCTGTCTCTACATTTATTTTAGCAACTGTTAGATTCATAAAATCATATAAATAATGAATTTTCCAAGAAGATTTTATTTATAAAAGGACTAGCCTAAGAACTTGTAATCGATATTTGTGACTTGGGATATTATTTTTGATGGCTATAAACATAGGGTGTCATTCCCATCTATTTTTAGCCAAGAAGAATCTAAAAATTCTTTAGTAAGAGCATTTCATATAATTTCCTCAACACTTGCCTTATTGCACACCCCTTAGAATCATCGTGAGTGACTGTCACAATCCTCCCTCATGGCATTGGGGATCTCTCGAACTAGGTAATCATTAACCTATAGTTCAATTCATGGTGAGAGTGCTAGTAGGATGTGCCAGGGCTACTTCCACACCTCTCCCTCAATATATCTGGTTGTCATGCATGATCCATTTACTCCAAATGTGAGTCTGGTTAGTAGGCTATCATCATCGTGCATCCATCAATGAAACATGTAAACAATAAAAAATTGTGACATCCCACTCTGGCGCACTGAGAAAACTTATTATTTGAGGACACTTGCTTGCAAGTGATCTGGACTTTTATGATGTTAGACCATTTATACCTGATTATGATGCGATTGACAGATGACATGATGTGTTACTATTTGATGTAGATAGGTGCTATAGATCTCTTTATAGAAAGTAAAAATTTTCAATAAAAGAGGTAGTATTATTTTAAGGTAATTAGTATTTGAATTTTGATTAATAATTAGTTTTCTAAGATAATATTAAAAAATAATTTTATTTTAATCTATTATGTTTTAGTTTTAAATATTTAATTAAATTAATATTTACAATGTCATGATTTTTATTTCAAAAGATTTTCCACACTATCAACCTTCATAACCTTTAAATTCAACAAAATTGTGGCGATATTAAATACGATAATTTATCTTGTATTTTTTATCATTCTTTTCAAACTAGTACATGATCAATATGCTAGAATTATATACGCCAATAATTATTATATTGTGATATTAAAATAAACTGGTAAGTGATAATGGCTATTATTGAACATTATTGTTATAAATCTGATTCATTTAATAAAATATTAATTTGATTTTTTTTTATCAAATCATCTAATCATTAATTGAATTATTTAATCAAAAAAGAAAACATCTTTAATCAATATATTGCATATTCTTAGACAAAAAAAAAAAAATTACCTTTAAATTTTTTTAAACATTATATTATATAGCATTATAACACTCCACTAAATATTAAGAAACAACTTATATATAATAACTAATCTTACTTAATAATACATGCACATCTTTGATCAACTTTCATAAATTGCACCACTATATATATATATATATATATAATGAAACAACTTATACATAATGATTAAGCTTACTTAATAATACATGCACATCTTGATCAACTTTCATAAATTGCACCACTATATATATATATATATATATAAATTTATTTCACAATTACCCAATATTATGTTTATAAAATTTGTTAAGTGTATTTATCATATATCCAATTATATTAATTTTCATGTTCACCATCATAATGACAATAATACTTTTAATTAAGATTCCAATAATTTAAATATAATTTTTAAAATTATATTATCAATATCTATTATATCATTGCAATTATATTTTAATAATTACAATTTAACTTTTAAGATTATCCTTCCTCACTTAATATTGTTGTTCAATATATATTATTGCTTATTATAAAGTGATACACTCATATATATATTATATAACATACTTATTCAATAATTGAATTCAATAGAAATTATAATTTGAAAAATAAAATTTCCTTAATTTTCAATTATATTTTAATAATTACCATTTAACTTCTCAATATTTCCCATCCTCACTATATACTATTGCTTATTACAAAGTGATACAATCATACATATATTATATAAGATACTTTTTTTACAAAGTGATACAATCATACATATATTATATAAGATACTTTTTTTCCGGGGAAAATAATTGGCTCAATTCATATAAGTTTTTAACAAAATATTATATAAGATACTTATTCAATAATCGAATTCAATAAAAACTATAATTTGCAAAATAAGACTTCCATAATTTCCAAAACCTCTTAGAAATGATATATACTACTGTTTATTATAGAGTGAGAATCATATATGTTATATAAGATACTTATTCAATAAGCGAATTGAATAAGAACTATTATTGCTTATTACAAAGTGATACAATCATACATATATTATATAAGATACTTTTTTCCGGGGAAAATAATTGGCTCAATTAATATAAGTTTTTAACAAAATATTATATAAGATACTTATTCAATAATCGAATTCAATAAAAACTATAATTTGCAAAATAAGACTTCCATGATTTCCAAAACCTCTTAGAAATTATATATACTACAGTTTATTATAGAGTGAGAATCATATATGTTATATAAGATACTTATTCAATAAGCGAATTGAATAGGAACTATAATTTGCAAAATAAGATTTCCAGAAACTCTTAGAAATGATATTGTTCTTAGCATATTAAATTAGAAGAATTTCAATGCATTCTAATTTGAATTATGTTTATGAGAAAACTCATGACAAGGTATTTAAAAAGGGATTGAGCTACTAAGTTGTACCATATCACAGGAGGATTTGATTAACTATTCTTTACATTGGATATAATTTTTGTATTCAATACTTTCATTGACAAGTTATTAATGTGATTATTATAGCGCAAATTTGAGTTTGATAATTAGACAATAGTCATTTTATATGCATACATGATAGTTATTGGATAATGCTATGGTCCATTTTATATGGATGCATGATAGTTACAGGATAAGGCTATGGCCCATCCTATGCTAATTGAAGTAAGGATCAATTGAAATCACTTAAGTATGCATCATACTTATCCAGTGTAACATAAGTTCATAATTGCTATACATTGACCATAATTGACTCCATTGAAGTATGCATGATACTTATCCAAATGACTACAACATAAGTTCATAATTGTTATACATTTCTCATAGAGTTATAGTAATGTTAAATTCTCTTTTTATCATACAATATGAATCAGTAATCAATAATTGAGAACAATTAATCTCTATCGTATAGAGAATGCATTTATAATCTAGAAGAGAATGGATTTATAGAATTCAATTAATTTTTCCAAAGGAACAATTCCAAATCGTTACATCTTGAATTATCTTTATATCATATCCCAATCTGAGCCTGCACTTGATTGGTGGCTTGATACTTTTTTCTTAACTAGCATACAAGTTGCAGGTTCCAAAACATCATTAAATAATTTTTATAATACAATACATATTTGTTTATAATCCTTATCTATTGAAAGAGTTTCTTTCGTTTTTACGACCCACCAATGTCTATCCCTCTAGAAAAACAAAACTCTGTAATCAAAGTTAGTTTTCATAATTTATATACAAAACTTTCAAACACAAATATGTACACACAATTTCCATTACAAGCATGAACTCCACGTTCACCTTAACAATGATATCTATATGATTATATAATTTAATACATCGAACTATGTTATGAGTGATCATTTCTTGAACCATAAACTTAACTATTGATTTGATGTCAAATCAATTTCAAGAAATGAATTAATACTACCACAACCACATTAGTAGGGATGAGTAGGTGAACATACTTGATTATAGCTGACCATGGTTGACCATGGTTTTGTATGGTTTATGATGATAGACTATGGTTGATAATGGTTGACCTTGGTTGACCATGGTCGAGTATGGTTTCCTATGTATTAGCATGGTTGACTATGGCTCGCCATGGTTCACTATTGTTTCCTATGGTTCATGATGGTTTACCATTGGTGACTATGATTGAACTTCGTTGACTACCATTCACTATGGTTGACCATGATTGACTTTGGTTGAGTATGTTGACTATGATTGACCATGATTGACCATGTTTCACAATGGTTGACTATGATTATGTATGGTTGAGTATGATTAACCATGGCTGATTATGATTGACCATGGTTGACAATGGCTTTCAATGGTTGACTTAGGTTGACCATGGTTGATAATGGGTGAGTATGGTTGACCATGGTTAAGCATGGTTGAGTATGTTTGAATATGGTTGACCATCGTTGATTATGTTGAGTTTGATTGACTATGGATGACGATGAAGACCTATGTTGAGGGTTACGTAGGTTGAGTTTTCTCTGTGTTTGATCCTTGGACCTATGCGTTATGGTCCACAATATGGAAAACAAAGTGTCCATGGTAGCAATAATACTCAACCAACCTCCTTTTCGACACCATGGATTTTAATGGAACTTTTCTTTATATCTCATCTCAATGAAGTTCATAGGAACTTCACCTCTCGCCTGATATCATTATGTCCATGATTTGTCACTCCTCAATCTCTTTATTAGATATGATATGTTAGGGATATAGAAGGCAAGGAAGTTCATGGGAACTTTGTTGCTCCTCTTGATCTCTCTCCTTATCATCTAATTTATGTGGGAATTAACAAAAATAACATGAAAATGAAAACATCACCCATGGAAAAAAAATCACATTCTAAATTATTAGATTCAAGCTCGAATGCTTCCAACATGGTACATTTCTTTATGATATTTTATTTCTTAGCCACATGAATGTGTGTTCCAAGATAATCACAAACTCCTCAATCAGTTCCCCTTCTAGAGGCTTGTATTTTTTAAAATGATTTACAGGGTTCATGCTCCCGCCTCAGACTCCTAGGGTATATTATTTTTTCATGATCTTATGATCATGTATCTTCATTGCTACATCATCTTCACTTTGGTCTTCCTTTTTATTCATGCATCATTCCATCTAATGTTGAGATTCTCCTTATGCTCAATAGTGAGCTACAACAAAGCCTCTATAGTAACAAGTCTTCTACCTTGTTACACAATACCTCACTAAGTGTAATATCCCCAAGGATGAGCCCAATTATATTATGTATTGTAAACATGTTTTGTAGGTTGGTGACCTGAGAAATTGTAAGCTTGCAAGCTTAAAGTAGGTCGGAGAGCCTAGGTGTTAAAGGCTAGGAGCTTGTTTTTGTACATGTAATTATGCACTTTGTTAATATAAAAACATCGTTTTGTGTAGACTGACCATGAAGAAAGAGTGATGGGGGACTAAGTTTCCATTAGGTGGGGTAAGGGAGGAAGCTAAGTGTTTGGGCCTAGGGGCTAAGCTAGGGGGGGCTTACCTCTAAAGGGGATAATAATTTATTATTGTTTCCTAAAGGCTAAGGTGGACAATTGATGAATGTTGTACTAAGTTCCTAGAAAAGGAACATATGGTAAGTGGAGTGCATGTAGCTCCAAGAAGATAGGTTTCAACCTGGCCACATGTAGTTAAAGCTACAAAAGTCAGTTGTGTTGGGGGTTCACTTCCCATTCATTCATCCTTTTCTTGAGATCACTGGGATCTAGGGCGTTTGAAACCGTTTTTTCTCTACGTCTACATCTACATACTCGTGCATAGTGAAGGAAACCCTCATGAGAAGGTTGTTCATTCGATCATTATCCCATCCTCTGTCTAAACTCGAGACCTCCATCATCAACCTCTATGTTTTGTCCTATGTTCACGCATCTAAACCTAGTGATAACCCGTGGACTGAGCCATGTCTTCTATGAATCCCAAGCATCATGTATTTGGCTGTGTCATTTGTTTCATACTTGTTGGTTGTTGTGGACATGAATTTCCTTGGATGAGTGTGGCTTGTTTTCGTTGTTTGGTCCTTGTTGTTGTCCTCCTTATGTTGGAAAGGAGTTGAAGAAGTAGGTTGTTAAACTTGTGTGCAACACTCTCTCTAGGTGAGAGAGGTGGTTTTGGTTGAAGAGGCAGGTTATCAACCCTGTGAGCAAATCTCTCTAGGTGAGAGAGTGTGTTGTGGAAGTGAGTTCTCCTTGAAGGGGTCTCATAGCTGCTACAAAGCTTTGATAATTTTGATCTAGCATATTGATGAAGCCCAAGGAAAGGGAAGTGAATCAACTGATGGACTATGTGATAGTGAAGGTGCATACTCCTGGGGAGGGAAAGGCATGTGGGGAATGAGAGTTTGTGAGAAGTGGGCATAAGTGGCTCATGGGAGAGAATACTTCCTCATAAATTGTGTGTCTTCATGTTGACCTTATCTAGCCTAGGATTCCCTTGCTCGGTAAGGCTTAGTCCCAGCTCAGCGGTGGCCTAATGCTGAGAGTGATGAACAATGTGGTATATGGCTGGGAGATTTGTGGAAGGTCTGCACTCAGTTGTTAGTGTTACTCCAGTTGAAAAGATAAGTATTATTAATGTGATTAATTTTTATGTTATGCATGTCTGTGTTGATTGAATGTTATCATGTATCTTGTTGCATATATGAATTTTTGTCTATTACATTTGAATATATATGGTAGCAATAACTCCGTGTTGTGTTTTTTATTTTGATTAAAATGCATGTTAGATGTATGTATGTATGTATTTCCACATGCTAGCATTGCCCAGCCTATTGGTGGATGGAGATGTTACAGATTGGTATCAAAGCCATGGTTACAACACTGAGCCTTAATGGGTTGGATAAGTGGTCATTGGACTTGAGGTTTCAGGTGGTAATTGTGTTTGGAGGGAGTAATTTTGAACCTCAGAACCTTGCTGAGTGCCATGAAGTTACCTTGGCCATGTTACAAAGCTCAAGAGGAGTAGCGGTATCATAAAACCGTGACATAAGTGGTGTTGGGTCACAGAGTAATGTGGGTCATACGATACATTTGGAAGGAAGGGAAACCCTTTTACGACCATCAAATCTGGCAAAGGTGCAGGAGGGTTATCCTCAAATCCTTTCGTAGTTCATAAATCAAGAGAATTCGGGTGCGCTGAGGAAAAAACTTCCAAATTCCAAAGCTCTGAGCTCTCATAAGAGATCTACAACATATATCTGATAGGAGATCTTGACTGTTAGATCTTGAGAATTCACACATGGGTTAGTCGCGAGAACCCTTTGGAATTTGAAAAATCAAAAGATTGGAAGTAAAGAGAGTTGAATGCCTCCAAACAAGGTAATCGCAAAGTGGATCTCGATCGTTGGTTGCAGGAGAGATAAGAACCGTCGATTATCCAGGGACAGCCCGGAACTGTGGAAATTGGTAGAAGGGGAATGTGTTGATGCATAAACCTATGAATCCCAAAGTTTTGAAGTGAAAGGGTAAATGTGGTGGGGTCGGATGGTGTGGCCTTGGTTGACATGGAACTTCCTACCTGTACCACATTTCATCACCTTAGTTGGTGATAATTTTACTATGTGGGCCCGACGGATAGAGAATCTAGAAGTTTAGAAGTCGTGAGATTGGAAGGAAGTAAGCATGAAAGCTTCCAAAACCCAAAGTTTCGAAGCTCTGAAGTACCGAAGCTTCTATGAAAAAAGTTCCACAACGAGTGTCAGCCATTGGATGTTGGGTAGATGTGGACCATTCATCCACACTACTTCGCAAGTTCGTGAATTCAGAACTTCAAGAGTCTATTGTGATGTATTATGAAGACTTTGGAACCCAAAGTCCTGATTAAGCGCCTATAAATCTAGCACTTGGTCATAGCTCGTGGTCGTAGGGGTTGGGAATAAGAGAAAAGGGCTAAGGCCTGAAATTGTTACAGAGCCGAGCAGAGCTCAAAAAATTCATGAAATCTAAACATTTCTTAAAACAGATTCGGTTTATGAATTATGTGGTATTTATTAAGAAATGATGGCATGAAAAATTCCAATTGACTGCATGTTTTCTTTACAGATTTCAATGAGTGTCAGGACTGAAGCGAATTGACACTAAGTGCAGAGGAATGGAGGAGGCACAAAATGATTCCATCTTTGATAATGAAGCTAAATGGATGGATGTCCATTTGGGAGTAGAAGGATCTAACTCCAATGGGCATGGAGAAGAGATAGGTAAGGAAGGGTGTATGATGAAAATAATTGAAAGATTGCAGAAAGATGCCCAAACTCACTGAGAAGATAGCAGAAAGCTTATGAAAGGTAAGGAACAACAGGGAGAATTAAACCTAAAGTTTATGTGGATCCTAGAAGGGATCGAAAATAAGTTGGACAAGGAGGGTGACTCAAGCAAAACATGGAGTTGTGGACCCCCTAAGAAGAAAAGAAGATCTAGGAGCATTAGCAAGAATCGTAGTCACTCGCAAAAACATTCCAATAAGAAAGTAAATGGTAGTTCAAGCCCATATCCTACCAAAAATCATAGGAGATATGGAGTGGATGAACTGAAGGGAGAAATGAACAAGATTAATCCTTCTATGCTTGATGGAGAACATAAGAAAGAAGAAGATGTTGAGACATGGTTTCTTGACATGAGGAAATATCTCCAACTACAAAATTATTCCTCTCATGCAGAAGGAATAATTGCAATGTATCAACTGAAAGGAAAGGCATCCATGTGGTGGGATCAGCTTGTGAAGGTGCAACACATTAGAGAGAAAGATTTTGCTTGGAAAGAATTCAAGAGTTATTTTGAAAAGAAATACTTGACTAAAAGATACTACGACAGAAAGATGAAAGAGTTCTTCGAACTCAAGATAGGAAACATGTCCATTGATGAATATGAACGAAGGTTCTTGGAGTTGTTGAAGTATGATTCATTCATCAAATATGAGACTATCAAAATTCAAAGGTATCTAAGTGGACTAGCACCTTCCATCAGTAACAAGATCTAGTATGATGACCCTAAGACTATGGAAGAAACTATAATGAGAGAAAAATGCTTGTATGAGCAACATTATGAAAAGCCTACTTTCTGGAAGGTTTGGGAAGAAAGGAAGAATCTCAAATGGATCATCGGAAGAAGGGAAATAAATCACCCTTTTTCAGATATAGTCCTCAAGGACAACCATCTTTTAGAGAGCCCAGGAAGGTTGAAGTAGGTGGGAAAATGACAAGGCAGACACTTATGGAATGTTGGGGTTGTTAAAGGAAATCCTAGGTACAGAGACTGCCCCCACAAAAATGACAAAGTGAGAATTGTCCACAATGTTCAGTAGGATGAAACAATGGAGGACATGGGAAGAAGTGTACCAAGGATCTATGCAACCTTGGACAACAAGCAAGTAGAGTTTCAATCACACATGATTGAATTTGGAGGTATGATCAATAACCATGCCCTTACTATTTTAATAGACTCAAAATCTAGTCATAGTTATGTAGATCCTAGAATGGTGGAAATTTTGCATTTACTAAGAAGAAAGCATGAGAAATCTTGGTTCGTGTAGCTCTCTATTGGAGCCAAGAGAAAGGTTGTTGAGTTGGTTAAGTCATGTCCAATGGACATGAATAGACTAAGCACTAAGGAAGACTTGAATATCTTGCCTTTAGGTTCTAATGATTTCCTAATTTGTATAGACTGGTATGACCGACACCACCCCATCTTAGATTGTCATAACAAGGAATTCACTTGCCTACATGAGGAAGGGAATGAAAGGACAGTCCAAGGAATTCCCATAGAATTTTTTGTTAGAGAAATCTCAGCAATGCAGCTGAAGAAGTGCTACAGGAAAGGATGTCAATTATTTGCAGCCCATGTGGAGGAAGCATATAAGGATAAGGTCTCAAATATTGAAGACCGTGCGGTACTAAAAGAGTTTGAAGATGTATTTCAGGAGGTACCTAGACTACCCTCGAAGAGAGATATTGACTTCTCTGTAAACTTGATGCCTGGAGAATCTCCAATGTCAAAATCTCCTTATAGAATGAGTACGCCAGAGCTGAAAGAACTGCAGTTGCAGCTTCATGAGTTGTTGAAGAAGGGGTATTTACACCCAAGTGTGTCACCTTAAGTTTACCAAGTCTTTTTCGTGAATAATAAGGATGGGACGTTGAGATTGCATCGATTTTAGATAGTTAAACAAAGTGAATATTAAGAACAAGTATCCTCTGCTACAGATCGATGATATCTTTGACTAGTTGAAGGATGCTAAGATATTTTCGAAAATAGAACTTAGATAAGGATATCACCAAGTAAGAATAAAGGATGAAGACATCAGTAAGAACTCCCTCAGAATAAGGTATGGTCACTATGAATTCACAGTGGTGTCATTTGGGCTGTCAAATGAACCCATTGTTTTTATGTGTTTAATGAATGGTGTATTCAAGGATTATATGAACAAGTTTGTCATAGTCTTTTTGGATGACATACTGGTGTATTCCAAGTCAGAGGAAGAGCATGAACAACATATGAAGATGGTGTTGCAAGTGTTAAAAGAGAACTAGATTTATGCCAAACCGAGCAAGTACTCATTTTATCAAAAGAATATCCATTACTTGGGGTATATCATTCCAAACGATGGGATAGTTGTGAATCTTGAGAAGATAGAATCCATCAGAGAATAGTCAGTGACTAAGAATGTGATTGAAGTTAGATCCTTTATGGGTCTAGCTGGCCATTATAGAAGGTTCATTGCAAGGTTCTCAAGGATATCTTACCATATCACTTCCTTGCAAAGGAAGGAGAAGAAAATTCAATGGACAGAGGATTGTGAGAAAATATTCCAGTGACTGAAGTAGTTGTTAACCAATGCTCCAATCCTAAGGATTGCAGACCCGAATGAAGACTTTGTAGTGTGTATATATTCATGCAAAGAAGGACTGGGAGGAGTTCTAAGTCAGAATGGGTTCATAATTTGTTATGAATCCATAAAGTTGAAAGAGCATGAAAGGAACTATGCAACTTGTGATTTACAGTTGGCATCCATCATTCATGATCTAAAGAAATGGAGGCATTACCTCATGGGAAAGAGGTTCAAATCGAGAACATACCACAATAGATTGATTTTTTGTTCGATCAACCAACCTTGAATGCTAGGAAGAGTAGGTTGTTGGAGTTTCTTTGTGAATATGAATTTGATATCAAGCATATCAAAGGAAAAGAGAACAAAGTGGCTGATACGCTCAGCAAGAGAGTGTATGAACTACATGCTATGGCCATTAGCATGTATCAAACTGATATTAAAAGCGAAATTTAGGAAGATGCAAATGCAGATTTGTAGTACAAGGAATTGGTAGAAAAGATACAATAAGGTAAGATTCCACAGAAAGTGGAAAATTATAAATTGGAAACTGACGGAACACTTCTATACAAGAACATAATATATGTACCTGACGTCCAAGAATTAGAACTTATGATTTTGAAAGAATTGCATAATGTGCCTTATGCTGGGCACCCCAGATATCAGAAAATTGTGGTAGCAGTCAAGAGCCATTACTTTTGGCCAAGTATGAAGAAGGAAAGTGGAGAATACATCACTAGATGTATGGAATTCTAGAAGGTCAAAGTTGAGCATAGGCACCCAGCAGGGTTTTTATAGCCTTTACCCATTCTTGAGTGGAAGTGGGAAGTGGTGACAATGGATTTCATCATAGGATTTCCCAGGACCGACAAACAACATGATTCAATCATGGTGGTGGTGGACAAGCTTACGAAATATGCCCATTTTATTCCACTAAAGACTACACACAAGGCAGCTAACGTTGTTGATATTTTTATGTGGGAAATAACACGATTGTACGGTATTCCCAAGGCAATTGTGGCTGACATGGACTCGTAATTTACCTCAAAGTTCTGGAAGGGGTCATTCAAAGGATTCAAAAAAAAGCTGAACTTCATCATGACTTATCATGATGAGTCTGATGGGGAGACAAAGAGGGTGAACTAAGTGATAGAATATATGCTAAGGATGTACGTGATGGACAAACCATATAAATGGAAAGACTACCTACACTTGGTAGAATTCGCCTACAATAATGGATATCAAGAATCATTGAATATGAGCCCATTTGAAGCACTTTATGGAAGAAAGTGAAATACTCTAGTAAGTTGGGATAATCCAGCTGATAAAGTAGTGGTTGGGAAAGATTTGCTCAAGGAAATGGAAGAGAAAATTCTAAAAATTAAGAAAAATTTAAAGGATTCGCAAGTCAGGAAGAATATTTATGATGATAAAAACAGAACCCACTAGGAGCTTAAAGTGGGCAATCATGTTTTCCTAAAAGTGAAATCCAATAAAAGTTCACTGAGTCTTGGAAACTGTTCAAGGTTGGTAGCTAGCTTTTGTGGGCCCTTTGAAATCCTAGAAAGGATTGGGCAGTTGCATATATGCTTGCATTTCCTTCATCCATGAATGTACATAATATGTTTCATATTTAATTGATTAAGAAATATATACCTGATGCTAATCATGTAATCGATTAGAATGTGATTCAGGTGGAGCAAGAAGGCATCTTGAAAGTGCATTCGGTGCACATATTGGACTAGAAAAGAAGGTAGCTCTAGAATCGTGATATAGGGCTTGTAAAGGTCCAGTGGACTTGGTACGGTCTTGAGGACACGACATGTGAGCATAAGGATGCTATGCGAGTAGAATACCCACATCTTTTTGAAGATTTTGAAAAATATTGTTGATTTTGTGTAAAAGTTGCACTAAGGACACTGCAAAAATAAGGGGAGGGGATTGTAATATCCCCAAGGATAAGCCCAGTTATATTATGTATTGTAAACATATTTTGTAGGCTGGTGAGCCGAGCAATTGTAAGTTGGTAAGATTATGAGTAAGTAGGCCAGACAGCCTAGGTCTTAAAGGCCAGGAGCCTCTTTTTGTAGATGTAATTATGCATTTTGTTAAAATAAAAATATCACTGTGTGTAGACTGAGCATTAAGAAAGAGTGATGGGGAACTAAGTTTCCACAAGGTAGGGTAAGGGAGGAGGCTAAGTGTTTGGGCCTAGAAGATAAGCTTTGGGGGGCTTACCTCTAAAGGGGATAATAATTTCTTATTACTTCCTAAAGGTTGAGGTGGAAAATTGATGAATGTTGTCATAAGTTCCTGGAAAGGGAACGTATGTTAAGTGGAGTGCATGTAGATCTAGGAAGACAGGTATCAAATAGGGTGCATGAAATTAAATATTCAGAATTCAATCGTGTTGGGGGTTCACTTCCCATTCTTTCATCCTCCACCTAAGATTGCTGGGATCTGGGGCGTCTGAACCTATTTTTCCTTTTTGTCTGCATCTACATACCCGTGCACAGTGAAGGAAACCCTCATAAGAAGGTTGTTCATTTGGCTATTCTCCCATCCTCTATCTGAACCCGAGACCTCCATCGTTGACCTAGGTGTTTTTTCCTCTTTTCACACATCTGAACCCAGTGAGAACCTATGGAATGAGACACATCTTCTGTGAATCTCGAGCATCCCATATTTGTCTATGTTTTGTGTGTCATAGTTGTTGGTTGTTGTGTCCATGTAGTTCCTTGGTTGAGTGTGGCTTGTTGTTGTCATCTATTCCTTTATGAGCCTCTTTTATGTCCTCCTTGTGCTAGAACAGAGTTGAAGAAACAGGTTGTTAGGCCTGTGTGCAACACTCTCTCTAGGTGAAAGAGGTGGTTGTGGTTGAAGAGGCAGGTTGTCAAGCCTGTGAACAACTCTCACTAGGTCAGAGAGTGTCCTGTGGAAGTGAGTTCTCCTGGAAGGGGTCTCATAGCTGCTATAGAGCTCTGAGAATTTTGTTTCGACCTGTTGCTGAAGCCCAAGGAAAGGGAGGTGAAGCAGTTGATGGACTGTGTGAAATTGAAGGTGTATACTTCTGGGGTGGGACATGCATGTGTGGAATGAGATTCTGTGAGAAGTGGGCATAAGTGGCTCCTGGGAAAGAATCTTTCCTCATAAACTGTGTGTCTTCATGTTGACCTTGCCTAGCCTAGGATTCCTTTGCCTAGTAGAGCTTAGTCCCAGCTCATGGGTGACCTACTACTAAGATTGATGAACAGTGTGGTCTAAGGATGGGAGGTTCGTGGAAGGTCTACATGCAGTTGGTGGTGTTACTCCTATTGAAAAGATAAGTATTATTAATGTGATTAATTTTTATGTTATGCCTATCTATGATGCTTGAATTTTATCATGTATCTCATTATGTATATTAATTATTGTCTATTACATTTGAATATGTATGGTAGCAGTAAATCTGTGTTATGTGTTTTATTTCGATTAAAATGCATGATAGATGTATGTATGTATGTAATTCCATGTGGTATCTTTTCCTAGACTATTGGTGGTTGGGGATGTTACACTAAGCTTCCCTCCTAAGATCAGTCTTTTGGTATTCTCTTGGTTCTCTCCTCTATAACATTCTAAGCACTCCGTTCTCTTGTCCTCTACAAATATTCTCACTCTTACACAGAGAAATATTTCCCTACGCTCTCATACCACTTTATGAAGACATATTTTCGGGGTCACAAAGATCGATATTTCTTTGTATTTGATTATCAGACCTATGGGTTATGGTCCCACAATATGGAGTGAAATGTGTCCATGGAAGCAATAATACTCAACCAACCTCCTTCGTTTTGTGAGCACCTTGGATTTTAATGGTGCTTTTCTTCAGATCTTGTCGTTATGAAGTTTATAGGAACTTTTTCTCTTGCCTGTTATGATCCATAGTTCTCGGGTCCGATACTTCTGAGGTCATTTAGCAGCCCTAAACAACATTTTTAGGGCTCTCCATAGTCAAAATTTATACACAGTGAGATTCTGATGGAAACATGTGCAATTCTTGGATTAATCATTCTAATGGGCTATCATGTGCCTAAAATAGAGATAGTATGAAACATTTACGACCCCGAGAAGTTGATGTACTAGCTTACCCCAACAGGGCCCACATGAATTTTGGCACTTCATCTCCTAGGGTTAGGTTTTTTATGTCTAGGGTTTTGGAATTCATGTTTATTGTAAAAATGATTTTAGAGCCTCATT
Source organism: Picea engelmannii (assembly GCA_009831015.1). Classification (NCBI taxonomy): domain Eukaryota; kingdom Viridiplantae; phylum Streptophyta; class Pinopsida; order Pinales; family Pinaceae; genus Picea; species Picea engelmannii. The sequence continues at coordinate 1,235,234 of ML778473.1, forward strand.
GTAATCATATTCTTGCAAATGAGTGTAGCTGTCACATCTCTTCTCATAGATAAGCCACCACCATTCCAACAAGCTTGTTTTTTCATTTCATTTTACAGTTTCAGCTTATTTCCTTATTGAATGGAAACTAATTTTATTGTATCTCTGTTATTTTGTGTTAAGCATATTTTAATAATAATATGTATTCATTTCATTCTTCTAATAAAATCTGGATCAGTGGTATCAGATCAGTCTTCTCCTCATCGTTCTTAATGCATGTCCCCAACGAGGTCAGGGTACAAATAATTAGGTCTTGAGCTTGTTTCTCTTGAGGGAAAAATCTCTCACATGCCCAAAATACCTCTGATGGAGGGAGAAAATAAATATGAAGGGACAGGAGATCCTTTTAAAATGTTGCTTGAGGAATCCCTCATGCAATAGAGGAATGAGATGATGGATAGTTTTACACAAATCCTTCAGTGGCTACCAACAAGTAACACATCTTTCTCAAGCGGAGTCGCCTACCCCTTCAAGTATCAAATTAGCTTTGATATTCCTATATTTGAAGGTGAGATAGATGCAAATATTCTAGACAAATGGTTGAATCTACTAGAAGGGTATTTCTATGTCCATAACTTTTCGAATAGAGAAATTATTACTTTTGTGCTCCTCAAAGTCATTCCCCATGTCAAAGATTGCTGGGAAACTTTCTATGAGAAAAATGAAATAGACAAACCCCATTATTTACAGTCACAGTCACTTGGGTGTCCTTTGGGAATGCTATTAAGGAACAATGCTACCCTATCAAAATTTATGGTGAACTGTATACAAAATGGACCACACTACAGAACGAAAGAGACCAAGCAATGCCTGACTTCACAAATATCTTCCATACCTTGCACACCAAGATGGATATCAAATATTTTGAGAGAAATTTGGTCCTCAAGTATTTTGGTGGTTTGCATAGATACATCCAGGAGGAAATGGATTTTCTGGACATCTCATCCTTGAGTGCGGCCTACTGATATGTCATCAAAATCGAGAAAAATTCTAAACAAAATATGTGGAAATTTGGGCCTGGGAACCCCGCACAACAAACACAAGGGAAGGGTGGCCCCAAACCATAAAACAAAATATAGATAAAATATAGAAAACTTGAGGATAACCACTCCAAGCCACAAGCAAATAAGGACACTAAAAAGACAGAGAAATATATCGAGAAGTGGTGTGACTTCCATAAGAGCCCTTGGTATAACACTGTTGATTGTCGCTCAAGGTAGTCATCGGTGGTTGAGGTGAAAGAATCAAAATTAGATGCATGATCTGACTCTAATTCATAACTAGAAAGGGAGAGACAGATCATTGATTCAGAACCCAGTGCTACCGTTTCTCCCACCCAACTTCAACCAAATGAACCAGATGATCTAGAGGAAGGAAAGTGCATTTTTCATTCACAGATGTAGGTGAAGGGTACCACGTTGTAGTTCACTGATATTAGTAGCCAGAAGAACCTCATCTCAGCTGAGGTCATCAAGTGGCTAGCCCTGCTAACAATTTTGCACTGGTAGCCCTACAACATTGGATGGCTTCACCAAGGAATTGATCTCCGTGTCAACCAACAATGTCGCTTGTGGTACGACATTACGTTCTTCAAAGACAAGTTATTGTGTGATGTTTCTCCTCTTGAAGTTTGTAATGTTCTTTTGGTCCAATCATATTTATGGAAATATCATGTTGTATATGAGTCTAGGACTCGTAGTGTTATTATTACTTTGAACAAGAAATTGTACAGGATACCCAAGGCAATCCTGCCTAGTGTTATTTCCTTGATATCTACCAAGAAATGCAAGAAGGTCATCTCTCATACTGGGAAGCTTGTCTTCTTCATGATTCTCAACCATATCTAGGGCCACTTTGGTTGACCTCTCCACACAGCAGAAGCAATTAGATAAGGTTGTGGAAGAATACTCATATATCTTCTCCTCACCTATCGGGGTACCTTTACACTGTCAGGTCAAGCATCCCATCGATCTGACCCTATATGCACTGCTTCCCAATGGTCCATTCTACCACCACTCTTTGTCAGAGAATGAGGAGATCAAGAGGAAGACCCAAGAATGGCTCCACAAGGGTCACATTCATCCCTCCTCATTGGATTGTGGAGACCAATCATGCTTGTACAAATTAAACATGGGAGATGGTGACATTGCATTGGTTACTAGATCCTGAATAAAATCAAAGTCAAGAACTGGTACCTGATTCCACGAATCAATGAACTCCTTGATCATCTCATGGGGGGGAAGTACTTCAACAATATTGATCTAAAGTCTGGCTAGCACCAGTTCCTAATAGAACAGACAGATGTATGGAATACCTCCTTCAAGTCAAAAGAAGGTCTTTTGGAATGGTTGGTCATGCCCTTTTGTTTGAAACATTATCCAGAAAATTTCATGAGGATGATGGATGATATCTTGTGACCATTCACAAATAATTTGGTAGTGGTGTATCTGGATGACATATTCATCTACATCGAGATTTGGGTAGAACACTTGCAGCATATTCAATAAGTTCTACACACCCTGTGGAAGCACAAGCTATATGCCAACTTGGAAAAATGATCCTTCGACATGGACATGGTCCATTACCTATGCTACAATATTGATCAATATGGTTTACATGTGTATCCAACAAAGATCTAGGTCATTTGCGAATTCCATCCCCAACCACACTCATTGAGCTTCGATGCTTCTTGGGCTGCACCAATTTCTATCACAGGTTCGTGTTGGGATTATTCCATATTGCATGAGCCCTCAACCAGGTAATGAGAGGTGGTGTTAAGGAAAACTTTGTGTGGGGTCTATCCCAACAATAAGAGTTATATGATTTGAGGTAGTGCTTGTGTTGAGCCCAAGTACTTTCATTACCTGACCTGCAACAACACATTGAGATTGAGACATATGCTTTAGACTATGTTATGGGCATCATTCTCACTCATCACGGCCACCCTGTGGCCTATCATAGTGAGACACTATCAGATGTTGTCCATAAGTACCATACTTATGAAAAAGAAATGTACTCCATTGTGCAAGCTTGTCTCTAGTGGAGACATTACATTCTTGTGAAGGAGACAATCATCCACACTGATCATAAGACATTGCAGTTGATGGAGACACAAGGAAAGTTGAAAAATGACTGCCATCAGAAGTGGTCCACATACTTGAAGCAGTTCCACCTCAACATCAAGTATAAAATAAGGGGTACCAACCAAGTCATTGATTGCCTCAACCGACCTCCAATCATGACACTCACCACAATGATAGAATCTTGCAACCATCAGACCTTTGTATGGCCCCACCTCTATGAAACAGACCTAGACTTCACCACCACCTACCAAATGTTAGGCCCAAACTATTTTTTCTCTAATCTCCATCTTCAGGAAAATTTGTTGTGCCATCTGGGCCATCTCTTCATTCCATCAAGTGATCATGCGAAGCTGATTTGGGAATGCTACTATACTCGAGTGGCAGGACACTTTGACATCAAAAAGACAATGGAATTATTACATAAACATTTCCACTAGCCGAAACCTCGACAGGATGTGGGCAAGTATATCAAGTCCTACACTGCCTGTAGTATTTCCAAACAGACTATCAAGAAATAAGGCCTATACACCCTTCTTCCTAATTCTGACATGCCATGGGAATCCATCTCAATCGACTACATGTCGGGCCTTCTATCGACCAAGAGAGGAAATGACTGTGCTTTTTTGGTTGTTGATCGCTTTTCCAAGATGGTGATTCTGGCCACCTATAAGAAGAGAATCACAATAGATGTCACTGTCAAGCTCTTCTTTGAATGCCTATGAGCGCATTTTTGAATCCCACAAACCATTGTCTCAGATTGGAATAGTCTATTACTCAACACATTTTGGATGAGTTGTTGGTCACTGCTGGACACCAAGCTCACCAAATTCATTGCTTTCCACCCCTAGAAAGATGACCAAACTGAAGTCATCAATCAAATGATCATGTATATCCTACGCATGTACCATTATAAGAACCCCCACACATGGGATTAGAGTATTCCCCATGTTCAACATAGCTACAACTTAGCCCTACATATCTCAACTTGCCACAACCCATGGCTCATCATTCATAACCTTGAAGTAAAGGTTAGAATCAAATTTACTCTTGGTAAATCCCAATCTCATCACGAAACTATCAATTCTACCATACCAAGCACTAGGAGATTTCTTCAAACCGTACAGAGCCTTCTTCAACATGCATACGTGAGTCTTTCTATCTTCAACTTCAAAATACTAGGGTTGTCCATATACACTTCTTCTTCAATAACACCATTTAAGAAGGTTGTTTTCACATCCACTTGGTGTAACTTCCACTTCATCTTAGCTGCAAGGGCTATGATGGTTCTGAAAGAAGTGTATCTGGCTACATGAGAAAATGTCTCTTCATAATCAATGCCCTCCTTTTGAGGAAATACATGAACTACAAACCCTACATTATGTTTTTCAATACTTGCATCTGCAACATGTTTTGTGTTGTATAACAATTTGGAATATACCAAATATTTGTTCTTCGGTCTTGGAAATATTTCGATACATCATTCTTTATAATGGACTGATATTATTTTTCATGGCATCTACCCATTGTTTCTTCTGAATCGCTTCTTCAAAGAAAGTAGGCTCATTTTCTATGAGATCACATATCAAATCCATATAAATGGAGAATGGATAAGGTTTCTTGATTTGTCTCATGGTTCCTTCGAGGGAACCATACTTCTCTCCATCTTGAATAAATTTCCTTTCCAAAGATAGATTTCTCTTGTGAGAGATATTCATCTGGGGAGGTTCGTGAGATTATATCATATCATGATCTTTTGAATCTCATCATCAGGGGTAACTATAAATTCCCTCACTAATTTTGCAACTCTGGGAGCTACAGGTTCTTCTTCATATACTTCTTCCAGCTGGAATCTCCTTGATTTCTTGAGTGTTTCATATTCATCAAAGGTTACATCTATGTTGATATCAATATGATGGTAATGTTGTATGTAAATTATGAAGGCCTTATAGACCTCACAATATCCAACAAATATTCCCTTCTTTCCTAGAGGGTCCATCTTGGTTCTCCTTTATTTATGAATGTGTACAAACAATGGACATACAAATATCTTAAGATGGCTTACTTCTAGTTTCTTTCCAGAGAACATTTATTCAGGTTTTTTGAATCCAAGTGCACTATGGGATAATCTAGTTTGGACATACATTGTTGTTATTGCATTGGAATATCTTGATCATGGATCATAGTCTTCACTTCTTCCATTATTTGTCTATTCTTTCTTTTTGATACATCATTTTGTTGAGGATTATAGGTAGTAGTGATATCCCTCTTAATCCTGACATCTCTACAAAATCATACAATTATTTTTTAGGTGTATTCTCCTCCATTATCTTACCTCAGTATATTGATATTTCTTTCAGAGAGATTTTCTATCAAGGCTTTGAATTATTTGAACTTTCCAAATACTTCATCTTTTGAATTCAAGAAGTAAACTCAAGTCTTGCAAGAATAATTATCAATAAACGAAACATAGTATACATGCCCACTAAGAGAGGTTGAAAGAATTGGGACACATACATCTGAGTGGATGAGCTCCAAGATTCCATTTGCTTTATTGCATCTTTTTGGGAAAGGATTCTTTATGTTCTTTCCTTGTGCACAATTCTTTCACACACCTTCATGATCAACCCTGAATTATGGTAGACTTGTGACTCCCTTTCTTACATATGGTAAGGAATTGTAGTTGATGTGAGCTACTATTCTATTCAAAAGTTCACATGGACTCTCAATGGAGTGAGTCAAGGCTACACCTGATTTACCTTTTAATTTATACAAGCCACCTTCTTTTGTTCCAATAACAATTGCATCTTCTATACTTTTTCCTTTAGGCTACATAATAACTTGACCATATATTAATGCAAATCTGAAGCATTTCTTGTCTAGAGCTGATATAGAAATAAAATTCTTTGTCAAACCTAGTACGTAAAGTACATCATTCATTTTTATCGGAGTCCCTGAATCAAGTTTGTAGGTGTATTCTCCCACTCCTTTGATAGGATAGTGATAATCATCTCCGAGTGTAAATTTCTTGGGAAAATTATTTTCTGTAAGGATATAGAGAATGTCTCTCTGAGTTTTCCTTTTCTTAGAGGTACCATTATCTATGAGCCAGGTATCCTCTCCAGGTGTCATGGATCCTAAGAGAGAAGAGAATAAAACATAGTCTCCAATGTTTTCATTAATCATGTTTGTGGGTGGCTCATCATCTTCAACTGCCTGGGCATGATGTATTTTGTTATTTATCTTCTTGTATTCTTCTCTTATGGAAGGATAATTCTTAGCAATGTGTCCCATATTATCACAATGATAGCATTGATAAGAGGAGAAATCTTTTTCTCTTCTTTGACCTTTATGAAATATCTGAAATCTCCTTGGAGGGTGATATTTTCTATGAAATTGGGTTAATCCTTTTAGGGAGTGAGATTCCTTATGCATGTGGGTATCCTTATGGAAGTGAGACCTTCTATTTCCTCCTTTGGAATGAGAAGATAGGTCTTTATCTTGATCCCTCAATAGTACTACTTCTCGATTAGTTACTATTGTTTTTTTTTTTTACACATTCTTCCCAAAGACTTTCAAATTGGAGTTTCTCCTTTCTTCCAAACATAGTTTGGATGAAGGAATCACAAGGTCTTGTGAGACCATTAAGAGTTGTCATTATGAGCTCATATTCATCTACATTATCACCAATTTCTTCTATCTATTCCTTGAATTGAGAACCCCTAGAGAAATAGTCATGAACGGTTTCTACATTCTGCATCTTTGTATTCTTGAGTTGGGTTCTTATATTGATCTTTCAGTTGATATTCCTTCCTTCATACATTCTAGTTAGGGCATAACACATTGTTTTTGGAGTATTATTACGACATACTTGAGGGATCAAGTGGTATTTAATAGAATTTGCAATGATTCTCTTGGCCCTAACCATATCCTTCTGGTACTTTTCTTTGGTTGCAGCTTCTTCGGGTTCTTATACATTTTCCTTTACGAATTTTTCGAGGTCATTCTCTTCAAGAATGAGTGAAATCCTATACTTATAGGTGCAAAATATTTCTACACCTTCTAACTTGTCAACAAGCTTGGTTCTTGTAGGCATCTTGACCTAGCGCTGGGAAAATGACAAAAAATTGAACGTGCTCAAAAATTAAATCTGAAATTACCAGGAGATGAAATGGCATGAGGCGAGGATGCTAGTGAATTTGGTTTTAAGAAAATCCAAATTTTACCACTTGAAGCTGAGCCTACATAAATATGGACTAGTACTTCTGGTACTGGTTCTGGTTTCCTGGTTTTTTGGTACTAGTAAAAACTAGGGTTTAACGTTCTAGAGGCTCTGGCCACTGAAAATGTGCGCTCAAGATGCCAATGAATTTGCTAGGCTAGGTCGCACTTCCTTAGACAATTTTTATGAAAACAATACCTTCCAACAAAATCCCTAATTTTCTTGTATGACAACAATGACGTTTTTGGTTACCAAGTGAAAGATTCTCTACTCAGTTTATCTTTGATACCATGTTAAATAGAGTTCCTATTAAGTTCTTTTTAATTTACTAGACAATAATAGCATAAGAAGGATCACTGAGAAAAACACAATCATAAGGTACATAACATTTTATCTTGGGAAACCTTCATGGGGGAGAAAACCCAGAAAAAACTTCCTTAATATAGATTGCCAATACAATGCCAAGATAAAATACCAAACAATAAAGAATATCCAAGATTGAGCAATGCGCCTCTCTCTTCTCCTTCTTCTAACTCCATCTTCCTTCAAAATTGCGCACTAGATGAGTGACTTGAGTGAGTGAGTGAATGATGCACTAACCTCTTTTATTTATACTAGTTGAGGAGTGTTAGGGTTGTGTCTTTTCATCAAGTAGAGTTGTCTTCTGCAACTAGTGGCTGAAACCACTTTAATTCTCCCTAGGGGTCAAATCTTCAATTACCATCATGTAAACATGGTTTGACCAATCCAAAATAGGGGATTTGGGCATACATAAGTCATGGCATGATCAATCCACAAAAGGGGATTGATCTATTTAATAATAACTCAATTATACTTAGAATATACTTCATAGTTACAATATTTCAACAGTCTCATTATGTCCATGATCAATCACTCCTCAATCTCTTTCTCAGATCTTCTATGTTAGGGTTACAAAAAGCTACGAAGTCCATAATAACTTCATTCCTCCTATCAATCTATCTCCTTATCATCTAATTTAAGTGGGAATTAACACAGATAATAGGAAAATTAAAAGATCATGCACAAAAAACAAATAAATCACATGCTAAATGTATTAGATTTGAGATCAGATGCTTTCGGCATGGTGCATTGTTTTACGCAATTTTATTCCCTTGTCAGCTTATGCATGTCTATACCCGTAGTATTTACAAATTAAATAAGAAAACAATACAACCCCGTGGACCATCTTAGATCCACAATTATCTATAAAAATTCCCTAAAATTACTAACTAATTTCTCAGAACAACAAATTATAGACAACATGCTCTTTATTGGATGCACGCTCAGATATAATCACACACTCCTCAACCAATTCACCTTTTATAGTCTCAAATTTTTGAAAATGAGTTACAACATTTATGCTCCTCCATTAGTTGGCTATGGATGATCATGGTGAACTATGGTTGACCATGATTACGTACGGTTACTCATGGTTGAGTATGATTGACCATGGTTTATTGTGGTTGAGTATGGGTGATTACTCTTTGCTATGGTTAATGATGGTTGACCATGGTTGACTATGGTTAATCTTGATTGACTATCAATGAATATGGTTGCAATTGGTTGACTATCATTTAGAATGGTTGACCATTATTAACTTTGGTAAATACTATGGTTAACTTTCGTTGACCATGGTTGATCATGATTGATCATGTTTGACTATGGGTGATTATGGTTAACCATGTTTGACTATGTTTGACCATGCATGACTGACGTTGACCATGGTTGAGTAGGGTTGATTATGGAAGAGTATGGTTGGCTATTGTTAACCATGGGTGATTTTGGTTGATCATAGTTGACGAAGGTTAACAATGGATGAGTATGCTTGATCGTGGTTGATCATGGTGAATTTGTTTGAATGTGGTTAACCATGATTTATTATGGTGAGTTTGGTTGACTATGGTTGACCATGGTTGACTATTGTTGACCATGGTTGACTATGGTTGACCATGGTCGACTATGGTTTCCCATGGTCAACTATGGTTGACCATGGTTGATTATGGTTGCCCATGGTTGACTATGGTTTCCTATGGTTAAATATGGTTGACCATGGTTGACATTGGTTATCTACTAATGACTATGGCTGATCATGGTTGACTATCAATGACCATGGTTGACTATGGTTGACTATGGATTACCATGGTCAATAATTGTTGACCATTTTTTACTATGGTTGACTATGGATGACTATGGTCGACTATGGTTGACCATGGTTCACTATGGTTTCCCATGGTTGACTAGGGTTGAGTATGCTTTCCTATGGTTAATAAGGGTTGACCATGGTTGACTATGCTTGACCTTGATTGACTATTTATGTTTATGACTGCTTATGTTCGATTATGGATGACTATGGTTGACCATGATTGACTATGGTTGACCATGGTTGACTATGGTTAACCATGGTTGACTATGATTGAACATATTTACTATGATTGAGTATGGTTGACTATAGTCTAGTATGCTTGACCATGGTTGACCATGGATGACCATGGGTTTCTATCATTTATCATGGTTACATATGGTTGACTACGACTGAATATGGTTGACCATGGTTTCCCATTGTTGAGATTGATTGATTTTGGTTGACCATGGTTGAGTATGGTTGGACATGGTTGAGTATGGTAGAATACGGTTGAGTTTGGTTGACCACGGTATATTATGGTTGTACATGGTCAAATATTGTTGAATGTAGTTGGCTATGGTTGACTATGGTTTACTGTGGTTAAGTATGGCCAAGTTATGGTCAAGGAGAGTTTATTATGGTCAACTTTTGGTCGACTATGGGTGACCATGGTTGTCCATGTGCAATTATAGTTGACCATGACAGAGTATGGTTGACTATAGTTTACCACATTGACTTTAGTTTAACATGATTGAGCATCATTGACTATAAAAGACTATCGTTAACTTTGTTTGACTATAGTTATCTATTGTTACCTATGGTTGACCATTGTTGACAATAGTTCACCATGGTTGAGTATGGTTAGCTATGTTGAGCATGTTGAGAATATTTTATATACATTGTCTATGGTTGACCATGGTTGAATTTGGCTGAGCATGGTTGACTATGTTAAATTTTTGTTGACTATGGTTAAATATGGTCAAATTATGGTTGAATTAGGTTTACTATGGTTGACATATAAATGAATATGGATTTCATTACAATGTAGGGTTATGATCATCATATTGCAATGTTGAAGTATGATCATCACATTGTGGCGTAGGGTTATGGTTCTCACGTTGCAATGTAGGTTTGATCTGGATTTGGGAATGGAATGAAATGAAACCACATATTTATAACATTAAAACATAGACACAATGAACAATATTAGAGATACAATAAAACTTGACTTCTATTAAATAAGCAATATGAGGAAACTGTAAAATGGAGACTCAAAACAAGCTTGCTAGAATGGTGGCAGCTTATCTCTGAGAAGAGATATGATGGCTATGCTCATTCACAAGAATATGAGTACAATGAGGCTCTGATGTTATTTTTACAATAAACATGAATTCCAAAACCATAGTGTTGATGGGCGAAATTGACCATATGTTAACTGGAAGAGCGAGTCTGGTCTGGGGTTGTCTAAATAACCAAAGCTGTTTGGTGTAACTCGTTCTGACGGGTTTAATCGCTCCATTAGCCAATCTAAGAATCCTAAAAGAAATGAATAAAAGACAGAAATAACTAACTAATTACTAAACACACTATATATATGTATATATGTTCAAATGTAACTATAGTAGTTGTATTAAAGCAGAGGATATACAGGTCTCATTTATTTACATGATTTATAAAATGAAAGTTTTAATCGAAACTTACGAAAATCAATGTGGAAAATGATTGCTTCTAGGAAGCAGATAAAGAAAGAACATAAAAATATTTATTGTTTTTCTTTTATAAATTTAAAGAATCTTACAAAAAAAATTTAATGGAACATGAACATCCGGATAGTCAAAGTTGAACCATACATTCATTGTTTCATTCATAAACAACTTAATTAAATAAAACACATAATAACCTGTCGCTAATCAATGAAACTGGTATTTATCTTTCTGTGTTGTATGAGCTCCTGCCTGTACTATTGTTAAGGGAAACCTATAACAGAAAAATACTAGCACTTTGAGAATACATTCAAAGATGTATTTGATATTGGAGTAAATTAATAACAATAGGAAGACAACTAATTAAAAATCGTGTGATCTTAAGATAATCAATATTTAAGAACGAAAGAAAACTCAATTTTGGGTATTGATATTATCCATCATTTAACATTAGAAATAAATTCCATAATAATCAAATGATTGATTGATCACACATAAAAAATGAAATAAGAAATTATGGGCAACATATGACATTTAACAGTATGAAAACACCATATGATTGACAAGCTAAAGCTAAAATCAACCGTTATAACATTTTCATAATATAACAATAATGAAATAATGAAATGGAATAAGTATCACATAGGTCTAAAGCCAAAGATGAATTACTTTCCCATATTCTTTCTAGAAATCACATGCCCATATTGTAGTCCTGGAAGAATTGTTTTGGATAATAAACTCTTAAAGATTGGAAAAATTAATATATAAATAATAATAATTAACCATGTATTGATAAAAAAGATTAAAGCTATTTAAATCAGTGCATAATCAATTATTGAAAGAATATGAAGATTTTATATGAAAATAAAACCATTTTACTTACAGGACAAAAGCCATTAAGCAATCTTGGAATTCCATATTCTTCTTTAAAAATGCTCGTCCATTCTCCTGAAGCTTCCAACCATCCATTACTCCATTTGAAAAGAAATAAAAAGTTTACAAAAGAAATAATATACAAAAGAGAAAGGATTAAAATCCTCCTCTCCAATTCTTGGATCTTCGTGGATCTGATCTTTCTCATATATTTATAAAATGAATGAACAATCTGGGTGTCACTATTAATTTTCGCCACCTGAAATTTTTCTCTAAAAGAGACCCATATATATCTCAAATCGTGCATTTGTTTGAGAAAATCTTAACGTGGGAGGTAAATGGGTCCATTTTGGTTCTGGGTTTTCAACCGTTTCTCCAAATTCATCATGATTTGGCTGCAATCAGTCCTGCAAAATCGTGTGTTTGATCTTGACGCCTTTCCAAATTTTATCTGTTGTTGCTCATAAAATTATTTGTAGAAATCCAAAATTATTTTTGGATCAATCATGTTGAACGTATTTGGATAATAAAATGAAGCCATGATCATATTCGTATCAAATATTTGATAATAGAAACTTGTGAAACAAAAAAAAACCTAAATTAATAACTTAAAAATTGAGAATAAAAAAAAATCTAGAACAATAAAATAAGAAATGAATTTAAACTAACTATAATCTCTAAACAAACATTGTTTAAAATAATCCTAAAATTCTAGAAGCTTCAAGTTAATGGAATAGAAAAATATTAATTTTGGTTTTTTACAAAATCAAACAAATGATAGATAATTCTTTTTTATTTTTTATTATTATTATGAGATGCAAAATGAAAAAAGAATTTAATTAATTATTATCACCAAATGATTTTATGAAAATGAGAAACCAACCAAGATAAAATTTTATGAAGTATCGAACACATTATTCAAAATAGTCAAACTTGCTAATAAGCAAAAGAATGAGCACATAATCATAATTTAAACGAAAGTAAACATTTGATAAAAATTAACGTTTTTGTTTAAATTGAGATTTTTATGCTCGTTTCTAACTTTTGACATATATTCTTGTAATGAATATTTCATACTATAGTGAATGTCTTAAGTTTGTCTCAAAACAAGACAAGGCACAAAACTATTTGAAAAGGTTGATTCTGTAGCTCATTTTAATTATCAAGATTCTAATAGGGGGCATTTAAATTTTGAAAAAATATAGGGGGAGTTGTTGGAGCCCAACAAATGGCGTCTCACTGGGTGAAGTATTTATCTCTAATTTGGTAAGATTTCATCTCAGGAAGAAAATAATAACACTGATAATAGGATTTAAACTCGCTGAAATAAATTCACTCTGAGACCATATGGTATTAGAATAAGTTCAATGTTATAACTAGACAATAGAATTTCCTTTGCAGAAGATTATGACCGGAAATAATGTATTAATCAAAGAGTCACAATGTTTATAAAATAACTTCAATATCATTGACAGAGCCACTACTACCAGCAGGTGTCCATAGCCTCGATAGGGATGTCATTTAACACACTCAAATGCTTTTATCACATCCAATAGTTGTATCCACACGATGTATACTTCCATAAAAGATAATTTAAAAACATATACTTGCTACCTATCGACCCGACATTGCTTCGTTGCCAGCAGGCCTATTCAGTACCCTGACAAATTTTTCTTGGTATCATGTATGTATTTACCCGCTGCTAGTGAGCCCGTTCAGTACCCTGACGGGTTTACACACACTTCCCACACATAAGTGTTTTCAACTCTCTTATAGAAGTTTTAAATAGTAATACAATTATAGATTAATTGACGACAAAGAGAGCGGGGTGATACTGGAGGTTAATTGCAATACAGGTGAATAGTTGACCATGTTATTTATTTTCTTTCAAAACTGGAAGTTTTATCATGGTTTAGAGATTTTAGATTTCCTTTGAGAAATCATCTAGAGAATGGGGAAGCACTTAAAAGTGATTCCTTAAGAATAAGGATGGCGTAAAAAGTTTAAAGATCATCGTAATTTTCAAAGATTTAAACCATATCTTTGGTGTAATACTCTAGCAAAGATAATTTGAGGACAAAATAAGAGTGACAATTCACTTAAAAATCAATTGTCTGAGCTATATCTTAATATCAGGACCTCTTTGAACTATTTCAATTTGCTTGAAAAACACAAGTCTTAAAATAAATGCTTCCTTCGACAATAGTTCTTTGATTAGAAATATATTGATTCAAAAAGAACGATAAGAGGAAAACTCATTCAAAATAATAAAAGAAAACAAGAATAGGCAACAAACCAAATCAAATTTTATTAATGGGATTCAAAATTAGAAGTATAGAAAATCAAAACAACAAAAGAAAACTTTTCAGGAAACAAATTTGGCCAAAGATAAACTTGAGTTTTTGTATCCATTATCATCTCACTGTAAAATAAAGGAAGAACTAAATCATATAAAATATCATGTGCAAGCAAGTTCTTTTCTTAAGAGAGTGATGCATGAAATGTTACTTTGACCAAGCATTATTATTAAAAATAAAGAGACTAAAAATAGAAAAATCCTTATTAAGATGAGTGCAGTCCTACTTGTGGCACCTTGGGTCAGGGTTGAATTGGTAGTTCAAATTTACTTATCTCTTTACTTTCCATTTAAAATTTTCATGATGATACTACGTTTTTTGAAAATAAATATTCAACGAAAAGAAGAGAGAAAAAGATATAAACTAGACTTCTCTAATAACATTCATATTATGGTTCTCTTGGTGTGCCCACTTATGTTCATAACTGCATTATTAAACAAAGAAATATTGAGAAATAAAACTAAAGGAAACCTACTCCTAAGCCTACTATAACTACTAAATAGATAAAAATGTTAAGTAAAATCGTATTTCCAATGCATCCACAAAAGCATCTTCAATCCTACAAGGCATAGAAAGTCGAAAATCAGAATAAAAGAATGTAGTATTTACAGATACAAAATAAATATGTCATGCTTACCTCCTATATATTCTTTTAAAAACAAAACAAGCACGACCTTACCATTATTTTGAAACTTCTTGATGTATGAATCCTCCAAGCATTCTGCAATTTGGTCGTGATATGGGTCATAATGACATGGAAGAGTGTAAGTAAGTTTGAAAAAAAATGTCAATATTATGGGGACCTAACATAACCATCAACCAAGGTTGAAGTGCCCCATCCTCCTGACAATTCTCTAAGTGTTCATCAATTTCTTCATACGAAGGATCTAAAAAAATCATGTGATGCTTACTTCCTAGATATTTAGGTAGAAACAAAGTAAGCACAATTTTATCTTTATTCTGAAGATTTTTTAGATACGAATCTTCAAGCCATTCTAAGATCCTGTCATAAAAATTAGGATGCATACTGTGACTTTGATGAAATGGATATATCAATGGAGAACACATCATAAGAAGATTCATGACATCATTTGGATTATTGGTTTGAATGCTTCCCTTGATGAGATTAATCGTTTCAAAATGTGAAGCATAAACATTAAAATTCGAAATAATCAAAGAACGAATATGCAATGTAGAGTATTCGATCTCCATAAGGATGAGTGCATTGTCTTTTTCAAAAATAAATCATGTAAAATCATCTTGCAACATGTCATTTTTCCATTCGGGAGATGAAAGTGAAAGAGCATCAAATCCAACTTGATAAGTGTTATGATTGGAATTAGTTTCACCAAAATTTGGCATATCAAAAAGATTGGATTGTAGTGGAAAAGAGTAAGATACCGTGGGTAAAGAATCAAATCCACTAGAATCTAAGAAGAGATCGGGATATAAAGAGTAAAATGAATAAGAAATGAGCACATGAAAAGAATATCTTGAGCTATGATATTTAACAATAGTATTCTCAAGACATTCCTCTTCATTTTCCTTAAAACTTTCACTCTATTTTGGTGATAAATTCTTCAACATAATATGATCATCTAAATTTGCCTCTTGTATGATAGACAATTTAAAACTTTCATGGAAATCATCTGATATTGCATATTGATAAGGTACAATTTGTAGATGAGGGTTTAATGTTACTTCTTCCAATTGCAGATCTACATCTCTAATTAGTTTCATTGGAATGTTAGAATTATTAAGATCATTTTCATCATCTAAGTCTTCTTCAATAACAAAATTTAAATACTAATTACACCAAGAGTTAGGAGAACAAGGACATTCACCTTGACCCAACATCAAATCTTCTTCCACGATGGTCGAGGACTAAAAATACAATGATTCAGAGGAAATACCAATTTGATTGTCAGTACGAACATTTTCAATAGATTCTACCTCCCTTGCTTATTCAACATTTTTAGATGGATCCCTCTCATCCTGTGAACACAATTATTCTTGGAATTAAGTGATAGTATTTGTAATTGGTTCTTTGTTCGTGCTTGAATATGATTGATTGGAAGAAAGCATTTACTAAGAAGAAAGCATGAGAAATCTTGGTTGGTGTAGCTCTCTATTGTAGCCAAGAGAAAGTTTGTTGAGCTGGTTAAGTCATGTCTAATGGACATGAATAGACTAAGCACTAAGGAAGACCTAAATATCTTGCCTTTAGGTTCTTATTATTGCTTAATTTGTATAGACTAGTTGTACCAACACCACCCCATCTTATACTGTCGTAACAAGGAATTCACTTGCCTAGATGAGGAAGGGAATAAAAGGACAGTCCAAGGAATTCCCAGAGAAGTTGTTGTTAGAAAAATCTCAGCAATGCAGTTGAAGAAGTGCTACAGGAAAGGATGTCAATTATTTGCAGCCCATGTGGAGAAAGCATCTAAGGATGAGGTCTCAAATATTGAATACCATGTGGTACTAAAAGAGTTTGAAGATGTATTCCAAGAGGTACTTGGACTACCCCCGAAGAGAGATATTGAGTTCTTTGTAAACTTGATGCCTGGAGAATCTCCAATGTCGAAATCTCCTTATAGAATGAGTTTGTCAGAGCTGAAAGAACTGCAGTTGCAGCTTAAAGAGTTGTTGAAGAAGGGATATATACACCCAAGTGTGTCACCTTAAGTTTCCCCAGTCCTGTTCATGAAGAAGAAGGATGGGACATTGAGATTGCATCGATTTCAGACAGTTAAACAAAGTGACTATTAAGAACAAGTATCCTCTACTACAGATCGATGATCTCTTTGACTAGTTGAAGGATGCTAAGATATTTTCGAAAATAGAACTTAGATAAGGATATCACCAAGTAAGAATAAAGGATGAAGACATCAGTAAGTCCTCCTTCAGAACAAGGTATGGTCACTATGAATTCACAGTGGTTCCATTTGGGCTGTCAAATGAACCCACTGTTTTTATGTGTTTAATGAATGGTGTACTCAAGGACTATATGAACAAGTTTGTCATAGTCTTTTTGGATGACATACTGGTGCATTCCAAGTCGGAGGAAAGGAATGAACAACATATGAAGATGGTGTTGCAAGTGTTAAGAGAGCACTAGATTTATGCCAAACTGAGCAAGTACTCATTTTATCAAAAGCATATCCATTACTTGGGGTATATCATTCCAAATGATGGGATAGTTGTGAATCTTGAGAAGATAGAATCCATCAGAGAATAGTCAGTGCCTAAGAATGTGATAGAAGTCAGATCCTTTATGGGTCTAGATGGCCATTATAGAAAGTTCATTGCAAGGTTCTCAAGGATATATTACCCTATCACTTCCTTGCAAAGGAAGGAGAAGAAATTTAGTGAACAGAGGATTATGAGAAAACATTCTAGTGATTAAAGCAGTTGTTAACCAGTGCTCCAATCCTAAGGATTGCAGACCCGAATGAAGACTTTGTAGTGTGTATATATGCATGCAAAGAAGGACTGGGAGGAGTCCTAAGTCAAAATGGTTTCATAATTTGTTATGAATCCATAAAGTTGAAATAGCATGAAAGGAACTATTCAACTCATGATTTACAGTTGGCATCCATCATTCATTCTCTGAAGAAATGGAGGCATTACCTCATGGGAAAGTGGTTCAAATCGAGAACAAACCACAATAGTCTGATTTTTTGTTTGATCAACCAACCTTGAATGCTAAGAAGAGTAGGTGGTTGGAGTTTCTTTGTGAATATGACTTTGATATCAAGAGTATCAAAGGAAAAGAAAACAAAGTGGCTAATGCGCTCAGCAGGAGAGTGCATGAACTACATGCTATGGCCATTAGCATGTATCAAATTGATATTAAAGGTGAAATTTTGGAAGTTGCAAATGCAGATTTGTAGTACAAGGAATTGGTAGAAAAGATACAATAAGGTAAGATTCCATAGAAAGTGGAAAATTATAAATTGGAAATTGATGGAACACTTCTATACAAGAACATAATATATGTACCTGACGTCCAAGAATTGGAACTTACGATTTTGAAATAATTTCATAATGTGCCTTATGCTGGGCACCCTGGATATCAGAAAATTGTGGTAGCAGTCAAGAGACATTACTTTTGGCCAAGTATGAAGAAGGAAATTGGAGAATACATCACCAGATGTATGGAATGCTAGAAGGTCAAAGCTGAGCATAGGCACCCAGCAGGGTTTTTATAGCCTTTACCTATTCCTGAGTGGAAGTGGGAAGTGGTGACAATGGATTTCATCATAGGATTTCCCAGGACTGAAAAACAACATAATTCAATCATGGTGGTGGTGGACAAGCTTACGAAAGATGCCCATTTTATTCCACTAAAGACTACACACAAGGCAACTAACATTGTTGATATTTTTATGAGGGAAATAACATGATTGCACGGTATTCCCAAGGCAATTGTGTCTGACATGGACTCGTGATTTACCTCAAAGTTCTGGAAGCGGTCATTCAAAGGATTCAAAACAAAGTTGAACTTCAACACGACTTATCATGATGAGTCCGATGGGGAGACAAAGAGGGTGAACGAAGTGATATAATATATGATAAGGATGTATGTGATGGACAAACCATATAAATGGAAAGACTACCTACACTTGGTAGAATTCGCCTACAACAATGGATATCAAGAATCATTGAATATGAGCCCATTTGAAGCACTTTATGGAAGAAAGTGCAATACTCCAGTAAGTTGGGATAATCCAGCTGATAGAGCAGTGGTTGGGAAAAATTTGATCAAGGAAATGAAAGAGAAAATGCTAAAAATTAAACAGAATTTAAAGGATACCCAAGACTTGAAGAATATTTATGCGGATAAAAACAAAACCCACGAGGAGCTTAAAGTGGGCGATCATGTTTTCCTAAAAGTGAAAACCAATAAAAGTTCACTGAGTCTTGGAAACTGTTCAAGGTTGGTAGCCATCTTTTGTGGGCCATTTGAAATCCTAGAAAGGATTGGGCAGTTGCATATATGCTTGCATTGCCTTCATCCATGACTGTGCATAATATGTTTCATATTTATTTGATTAAGAAATATATATCTGATGCTAATCATGTAGTCGATTGGAATGTGATTGAGGTGGAGCAAGAAGGCATATTGCAAGTGCATCCGGTGCACATATTGGACTAGAAAAGAAAGCATCTCCAGAATCGCGATATAGGGCTTGTAAAAGTCCAGTGGACTTGGTACGGCCCTGATAACATGACATGTGAGCATAAGGATGCTATGCGAGTAGAATACCCACATCTTTTTGAAGATTTTGAAAAATTTTGTTGATGTTGTGTAAAATTTTCACTAAGGACACTACAAAAATAAGGGGAGGGGATTGTAATATCCCCAAGGATGAGCCCAGTTATATTATGTATTGTAAACATATTTTGTAGGCTGGTGAACCGAGAATTTGTAAGTTGGTAAGATTATGAGTAAGTAGGTCGGATAATCTAGGTGTTAAAGGCCAGGAACCTCTTTTTGTAGATGTAATTATGCATTTTGTTAATATAAAAATATCATTGTGTGTAGACCGAGCATGAAGAAAGAGTGATGGGGAACTAAGTTTCCACTAGGTAGGGTAAGGGAGGAGGCTAAGTGTTTGGGCCTAGAAGATAAGCTATGGGAGGCTTACCTCTAAAGGGGATAATAATTTGTTATTATTTCCTAAAGGCTAAGGTGGAAAATTGATGAATGTTGTCATAAGTTCTTGGAAAAGGAACGTATGTTAAGTGGAGTGCATGCAGATCTAGGAAGACAGGTGTCAAACTAGGTGCACGAAATTAAATATTTAGAAGTCAATCATGTTGGGGGTTCGCTTCCCATTATTTCATCCTCCACCTAAGATTGTTGGGATCTGGGGCATCTAAGCCGATTTTTCCTTTGTGTCTGCATCTGCATACCCGTGCACAGTGAAGGAAACCCTCACAAGAAGGTTGTTCGTTTGGCCATTCTCCCATCCTTTGTTTGAACCCGAGACATCCATCATTGACCTATGTGTTTTTTCCTCTACTCATGCATCTGAACCTAGTGAGAACCCGTGGAATGAGCCACATCTTCTGTGAATCTCGAGCATCCCGTATTTTTCTGTGTTGTGTGTATCATAGTTGTTGGTTGTTCTGGCCATGTAGTTCCTTGGTTGAGTGTGGCTTGTTTTTGTCATCTGTTCCTTTATGAGCCTTGTTGTTGTCCTCCTTGTGCTAGAATAGAGTTGAAGAAATAGGTTGTCAGGCCTATGTGCAACACTCTCTATAGGTGAGAGAGGTGGTTATGGTTGAAGAGGTAGGTTGTCAGGCCTGTGAACAACTCTCTCTAGGTGAGAGAGTGTGTTGTGGAAGTGAGTTCTCCTAGAATGGGTCTCGTAGTTGCTATAGAGCTCTGAGAATTCTGTTTCGACCTGTTGCTGAAGCCCAAGGAAAGGGAGGTGAAGCAGTCAATGGACTGTGTGAAATTGAAGGTGTATACTTTTGGGGTAGGACATGCATGTGTGGAATGAGATTCTGTGAGAAGTGGGCATAAGTGGCTCCTAGGAAATAATCTTTCCTCATAAACTATGTGTCTTCATGTTGACCTTGCCTAGCCTAGGATTCCCTTGCCCGGTAGAGCTTAGTCCCATCTCATGGGTGACCTACTACTGAGAGTGATGATCAGTGTGGTCTAAGGATGGGAGGTTCGTGGAAGGTCTGCATGCAGTTGGTGGTGTTACTCCTGTTGAAAAGATAAGTATTATTAATGTGATTAATTTTTATGTTATGCCTATCTATGATGCTTGATTGTTATCATGTATCTCGTTGCATATATTAATTATTGTCTATTACATTTGAATATGTATGGTAGCAATAACTCTTTGTTATGTGTTTTATTTTGATTAAAATGCATGTTAGATGTATGTATGTATGTATTTCCATGTGGTATCTTTTCCTAGACTATTGGTGGTTGGGGATGTTACAATAAGCTTCCCACCTGAGATCAGTCTTTTGGTATTCTCTTGGTTCTCTCCTCTATAACCTTCTAAGCACTCCCTGCTCTAGTCCTCTGCAAATATTCTCGCTCTTACACAGAGAAATATTTCCCTACACTCTCATACCACTTGATGAAGACATATTTTCGGGGTCACAAAGATCGATATTTATTTGTATTCGATCATCAAAACTATGGGTTATGGTCCCACATTACGGAGTGAAATGTGTCCACGGAGGCAATAATACTCAACCAACCTCCTTCTTTTGTGAGTACCTTCGATTTTAATGGTTCTTTTCTTCAAATCTTGTCTCTGTAAAGTTTATAGGAACTTTTCCTCTTTCCTGTTCTGATCCATATGGATTTCGGTGGCCTCCTACCTATTCTAACTAGTTGGTTTTGGCAGTTTTCTAGTTTGGATATTTTTTTTTAGTTTTCAGGTCCCATACTTCTGAGGTCATTTAGGGGCCCTAAACAACGTTTTTAGGGATCTCCACAATCAAAATTTATACAAAGTGAGATTCTGATTGAAACATGTACAATCCTTGGATTAACCATTCCAATGGGCTATCATGTGCCTAAAATAGAGATAGTATGAAACATTTATGATCTCGAGAAGTTGATGTACTAGCTTACCCCAACAGGGCCCACATGAATTTTGGCGCTTCATCTCCTAGGGTTTGGTTTTTTATGTATAGGGTTTTGGAATTCATCTTTATTGTAAAAATGATTTTAGAGCCTCATTGTAATCATATTCTTGCAAATGAGTGTAGTTTTCACATCTCTTCTCATAGATAAGCCACCATGATTCCAACAAGCTTGTTTTTTTCTTTTCATTTTACAGTTTCAGCTTATTTCCTTATTGAATGGAAACCAATTTTATTGTATCTCTGTTATTTTTTGTTAAGCATATTTTCATAATAATCTGTATTTATTTCATTCTTCTCATAAAATTTGGATCAGTGGTATCAAATCGGTCTTCTCCTTGTCGTTCTTAATGCATGTCCCCAGCGAGGTCAGGGTACAAAGAATTGGGTCTCGAGCTTGCTTCTATTGAGGACAAAATCTCTCACATGTCCAAGATACCTCTCATGGAGGGAGAAAAGAAATATGAAGGGATAGGAGATCCTTTTAAAATGTTTCTCAAGGAAGCCCTCATGTAATAGAGGAATGATATGATGGATAGTTTTACACAAATCCTTCAGTGGCTACCAACAAGCAACACATCTTCCTCAAGTGGAGTCGCCTCCCCCTTCAAGGTTCAAATTAGCTTTGATATTCCTATATTTGAAGGTCAGATAGATGAAAATGTTGTAGACAAATGGTTGAATCTACTAGAAGGGTATTTCTATGTCCATAACTTTTTGAATAGAGAAATTATTACTTTTGTGCTCCTCAAAGTCATTCACCATGTCAAAGATTGCTGGGAAACTTTCTATGAGAAAAATGAAATAGACGAACCCCATTATTTACAGTCGTGGTCACTTGGGTGTCCTTTGAGGATGCTATTAAGGAAAATTTCTACCCTGTCAAAAGTTATGATGAACTATATACAAAATGGACCACACTACGACACGAAAGAGACCAAGCAATGCCTGACTTCACAAATATCTTCCATACCTTGCGCACCAAGATGGGTATCAAATATTCTGAGAGAAATTTGGTGCTCAAGTATTGTGGTGGTTTGCAAAGATACATCAAGGAGGAAATGGATTTTCTGGACATCTCATCCTTGGGTGTGGCCAACTGATATGTCATCAAAATCGAGAAAAATCTTAAACAAAATATGTGGCAATTTGGGCCTGGGAACCCCTCACAGCAAACACAATGATGCAGCCCCTGCCTTTCTGAGCTCGGCTGCTTCAACCAAGACCTTCTTCTTCTAGGCCCAAAGAGTCAAAATACTCTTCAAACCCCTGTCGGAAGTTCTCAATGCCCACAGGTTCTCTTGGTGATCTCCTTCTTCAATAACGAAATCAGAACTCACATGATCATGAGTTCTGCGCTCATGGATTCGGGTCTCACAAATCCCTGAACCCGGATGGAATATCCACTTCACGCCTTCCTCATCTCTTGTCGGGAAATCATATTTTTTGTTGTCAAGAGTTGCTCCCCTCATTAATTCTCAATTCCTGATTCCCGATGGCACTCCATCTCTAGAGTTGGCCCTCCGACTACTCCTTTCACACATGACCTGCCAGTCCACGTGATCACGCCCTTCACCCTTATCGGAATTTTGGAATTCGCAAGTTCGAACAGTGTATAACTCACACCTATGGGACCTCCAATCCCCAAATTCCAATGCCACTTGTCCTCCACTCCAGGCTTAACCTTGTCAAAAAATCGTGTATCAGATTTTCTCAATTTCCATGGTCAATGTTCATGGGACCTTCCAAACCCCGAACTACGATAGCCTGACACCTGTTCTCCACTCAGCTCGTCGACTGCATGGATATTGCGATTCGGGTTTTCGCAAATTCTTGTGTTGTGAGTCTCTCGTCAACGAGAACTCTGAAATGCCGAACCCTAAACTCTTCAAAATCCTTGGACATGTGTCCTACCAAGATCTATGGTTGAGATCCCTTCTCAAGGTTTCGAGACTTTCAAGGTCTAAATTCTCAGCTTTATGAAACCCCGATGATGCCAATATCTCAATTCCCCCCCAAGACTCCTCCTCTGCTCCTTCGAGGCTTAAACCCTACGCAACTTTTGAAGATATGATGGCTGACAGGATTTTTGTTGCTCTCCTCTACGAATCCTAACCGTCGCTTCCATTTACTCATGAATTTCTTCAGAAGACTAAAGTTCCTTCCAGAACCCACTTTCCAACACTTGCGTTTGCAATCTCTGCTTGAATCTTCCTCGACCTAAACCTCCTAGGCTCTCTTTCAGCTGTACCAAGAAGGTGTTGTACCTCCTGAGCTTTCTTACTCTGATTCTGTCAGAGGTATTTGTGCACACTCCTTGCGGCAATCATTCAATAACTTCCCAAGTGTTAAATCCTTCTAACTCTGCGCACTTCCTGCAGCATCAACCTCTATCTTCTTTTGCTCTGGTTAACAACTGAGACTTCGGTTGAATGAGAATAAGTGTTTAACTATCGAGCCCTTATCGATGCACTCCTTGCAGATGAATTCAACTGCACCCTATGCAGGAATCTGCCAGCTCAGACAGAGAAACAATTGAAACTTATTCTCTTCTCCCTTTTAGACTTCAGTTTAAGTCCTTGAAATCACATGCACAACATATACCAAGAAAATGCATATCCAGAAAGCAAACATTCATGAGCACAACATTAACACAGAAAAACAACAACAACCATGAAATTGAAATAGAACTTCATTCTATTTATTCAATCTTCTATACATGGGTGTTCTTCATAGATTTCTCTGCTTGCTCTTCTCTCCTGAATGTTGGCTCCTGTTACAATGATACAATGAGGGTGTCTATATCCATTTTCCCTCTCAGACTCTAAAACTGTCTAATCTGGAAAATAAAATCCTATCTACCTGCATTAAACCTATTAAATACCTCATCTACCTAAGGATGAGAGCTTAAAGGCTCAAGGTCCGTTATAATGTACGAAGGCGCTTTCCATAAATGGTTCATTTATACACTGGCGAATCTCTTGAATGAAAATTCAAAAAGTTTCGGTTGGCCTTCTCCAGCTGTTCGTTGTCTTTCATGCTGGCTAGCTTGTCTTGGTCGATGCTCCTTTATGATTTGGCGATGCTCCTGCATCATACTCGTCGGCTTGAAAATTTTCATGGGCTCCTGTCCATGAGCTCTTGCATGGTCTATCCATGCTTCTGTATCTCTTCTTTTCTTTTCCATCTAGCATCTTCGACTGGATGATTCTTCCACTTGACCAGGTACTCGAAATACTGCTTTCTCCTGGTCTTCTTTCCTACTCGCTTGTCCAGTATGCACACCATCTGCGGCTTCTCTGCAACTGGTAATTGCTTCTGCCACTCGACCACTGGTTCCTCAGTTCCAGTCTTTGCTTCTCCAGCCCTGTATGGGTATAAATCTGAAACATTAAATATCGGAGATATCCCGATACCATTCGACAACTCAATTTCATAAGCGTTCTTTCCGAATTTCTTTAGGACCCTGTATGGCCCAATTTTCTTCATTTCTAGTTTGTTATATGTTCCTCTTGGGAACCTGTCCTTCCTCAAGTGTGCTAGAACAAGATCAACAACTTCAAAATAAAGTTGTCTCCGATGTTGATCTTCTCTGCACTTGTACTCCTGATTTGTGTTTATCAGTCGTTGCTTCACCTCATCGTGAAGTTCCTTCATTGCTTCAGCGAATTCCTCTGCACTAGCACTACTAGTCGTAGCCTGTTCTGACTCCCTGAGTTCAGAAACTCCCCTCGGTTGTGTCCCATACACAATCTGAAATGGTCTTTTGCCTGTACTCCGATTCAATGAATCGTTGTATGCAAACTCCACCTATGGCAATATGTTGTCCCAGCTGCTATGGTGCTCTGTCACCAGGCTTCTCAACAAGTATCCCAAGCTCCTGTTGACCACTTTCAACTGCCCATCCATCTGTGGATGGTAAGCCTAACTAAATTCCAAGTTAGTCCCTAGATTCTTCCATAGCGTCCTCCAAAACTTCCCTATGAATTTGGTATCCCTGTCCGACACTATACTTCTTGGCAATCCATGGATTCGAATGATTTCCTTGAAAAATAAATTTGCAATGTGAGTCGCATCGCTGGTCTTCTGGCATGGTATAAAATGTGCCATTTTTGAAAACCTGTCTACCACCACAAAGATGGAATCAACCCCTCTCTGCATCCTTGGAAAAACCAATACAAAATCCATGCTAATCGCCTACCATGGCCTCTCTGGTATGGGTAATGATTGGTAGAATCTCGCATTCTTCCTTCTTCCCTTCGAATGCTGACAAACTCGACACCTGTCAACAAACCTCTTGACATCTGCTCGCATGCCTTACCAAAAATATGATTCACTCAACTTCACAAATGTTTTGTCATGGCCAAAATGCCATGCTAATCCACCGTTGTGCTTCTCCTTTAGCAGGTTCTCCCTCATGGAGCAATTCGGAATGCATAACTGGTTGCCTCTGAACAACAGTCAATTCTGAATCATGTAATCCATCCACGAGCTTCTGTCTTTGAGAAATGGATTCTCATCCACCTCGTATGCTTCTGCAAAATCTGCATCACCTGCATACATGTCCCTCAGGTTTTCAAAACCCAATGTCTTGACTCGGAACTCCTGCAACAACAAACATTTCCTGCTCAAAGCATCAGCCACTTTGTTAGCAGTTCCTGAAATGTGTTTAATTACAAATGTAAAATTCTACATATACTCTACCCATTTTGCATGTTTCTGATTCAACTTCTCTTGTTGACTCACAAACTGCAATGCATGATTATTGTTGTACAATACAAATTCTTTCAGGATCAAATAATGCCTCCACTTCTTCAATGCATGTATGATGGCATAAAAATATTTATCATATGTGGAGTATTTCATCTTTGCGTCATCCAACTTCTCACTGAAATATGCAACTGGCCTGTCCTCCTGAATTAAGATTTCTCCTATGGCATATCCACTTGTATTACATTTCACCTAAAATGTTTTCTGGAAATCTGGCAACACCAACACTGGCTGCTTTGTGATCTTTCGCTTCAACAGATTGAAGCTCTTCTCAGCCTCTGTTGTCCAATGAAAAGACTTGTGTCGCTTCTTCACTGTGTCCATCATTGCTATGATAACCCCACTGAAATTCCTCATGAACTTTTGGTAGAAAATAGGCAAACCATGGAAACTCCTTACCTCAAAAACATTTCTAGGTGATGGCCAATTCTTAATCACTTCCACCTTACTTGGATCCATTTTCAACTCATTCACTGAAATAACAAAACCCAAATAAATGAGCTCTATCTTCATGAATGAGGACTTCTTCATATTGATCAACAACTTCTCCTGCTGTAGATTTCTCGTCACAATGGCCAAATGTTTCAAATGTTCAGCCTTCGTCTTACTGTAGATCAATATATCATCCAGATATACGACTACAAATTTCTCGATGAATTTCCTTAGGACTTCATTCATCAGTCTCATGAATGTGCTCGACGCGTTTGTCAAGCCAAACGACATGACCAGCCATTCATACGAACCTTCATTTGTCTTGAATGTTGTCTTCCATTCATCACCTTCCCTCATGCGAATTTGGTGATATCCTCTTTTTAGATCAATTTTTGAAAAATAATTTGCCCCGCTCAAGCAATCCATCACATCATCCATTCTCGACAGTGGAAATCTGTACCTGATGGTAATTTTGTTGATTTCTCTAGAGTCGGTACACATTCTCCAACCTCCATCCTTCTTCAGACTAAGCACCGTTGGAACGACACACGGACTCAGGCTTTCCCTGACCAGTCCTTTGTCCAACAAATATTGGACCTACTTCTTGACTTCCTCATTTTCCTGTGGCATCAATCTGTATGCAGCCTTATTTGGAAAACTGGCTCCTGGTATGAGGTCAATGCGATGAATCACTCTCCTCATCGGTGGCAATGAACGAGGTAGTTCATCCACTATGATGTCAGTGACCTCTTCCAACAGTTCTTGAATCTCAACTGGTAAGTCATCCACTCTCATGCTATTCAAGACAATTCTAGGTTTCCTGACCACAAAGAATTGTGGATCTTCCTTCTTCTCTATCTCTGTGAGAAGATCCTTCCCACTCATGAGAAGTATTGTTTTGCTTACTTTCGGTTTCACTTATTTATCGTTTATCGAAAGCAATCTGTGTGTCCTTCCCTCCTTCTCCAAAGTATATGTGTTCATCCTTCCGTCATGAACCACATTCCTATCATATTGCCATGGTCTACCCAGTAACAAATGACATACATCCATGGGAATGACATCACACAAGACCTTATCATTATATCCCCCAATTTTAAATTCAACTAAACATTGTTTAGTGACACTCACCTGATGTCCTTTTTGTAGCCATGATACTTTGTATGGACTCGGGTGATCAGTCGTTTCCAGCTCTAATTTTTCCACCATCTCGGTTGAAATGAGATTGTCGGTGCTTCCACTGTCCACAATAACCTTGCATTTCCTATCCTTAGTTTTGAAAGTTGTCCTGAATAGTCTGGTCCTTTTGGATGAAATTTCCTATGCCTCTTTCTTAGGTGTCAAAAGGACTTTTCACATCAGAAGTGAGCTTCCACTTTCTGCGCCTTCTGCTTCAGCATCTTGCCTCTGTGCTTCAGTGATGTGAGATTCTCCTCAGTCCTTTTTCCTGTCTGGACAGTCAACTTCTTTGTGTCCATCCTTTCCACACATGAAGCATGTGATCACTCCACCTCGGCCTCTTCCCCTTCCTCTGGTACGAGGAAAAGTGTTTGCATCAGCATAATCCCCTCTCTATTCACTATGCTGTCTCCTCGGCTCAACATATTGTTGTCTTTGTTGTGAGGTTCCACCTCTCTCAATATTACCCTGAGGTTTCTTCCATTCCTCCTTGGGCTTCTGATATTTCTCCTGGGAAACTGCCTTGCCTCTGGGATGACTTTTGCCTCGCCCTCGCTGTCCTTGCTTACAACCCAGCTTCTCCTCGGCTTTCAGAGCCATCTGGTAAGCATCCTCAATCGTTCTGATGGTCATCATGCTTAATTCATGTTGAATGTCGTATCTCAGACCATTCAGGCATCTGGCAACCTTCTCATCATCACTCTCCCGATGACCTGCTCGGATATTGAGCTTGTAAAACTCTTCGGTGTATTCCTTCACCGTCATCAACTTCTGCCTCAAGTTATGCATCCTCCTAAACAGATTAATTTGGTAGTCCCTTGGGATGAACTTTTCTTTCATCTTAGCAATCATTCGATCCCAGCTTTTAATTTTTTGTTTTCCTTTGGAACGTCTATCTGCCTGTAGCTCGTCCCACCACAATACTACGTGTCCCTTCAACTTCGTGACAACATGCCTAACCTTTTTATCCTCTTTGATATCCTCATAATCGAAGTAGGTGTCAAGAGCCCTGATCCAGTCCAACAGCTCTTCTGTATCCAGACTTCCTTCATAGACCGGAATATCCATTTTCATCTTTGAACTCATCTGGGCGATAGCTTTTATTAATCGCTCATTTTCTTCATCCTCATCTGCAACTTCTCCTTGTGGTTCATCTTTAATCTCATTGTCGGAATCACTAAGATCCCCTGCACCATATGTGCATATCTGAGTTGTTTCCATCTCCTCGTGTCTCTCTCTGAGATCTTGTATCTGTCTTTCCATCTCTGGATTCCTTGTCAGCCTACCTCTTCTTCTCACCTCCCTGTCCTCTGGGTCAGGTGATTGTCTTTCTCTTCTGGGCGGCATGGTGAATTCTTCTTCTCTCTACTATAAAAAACAGAGAGAACTCTCCTTTTGCTATGATACTACTCTGACGCAACCCCTGCCTCTCTGAGCTCGACCGCTTCAACCAAGACCTTCTTCTTCTAGGCCCAAAGAGTCAAAATACTCTTCAACCCCCTGTCGAAAGTTCTCAATGCCCACAGGTTCTCTTGGTGATCTCCTTCTTCAATCAGGAAATTGGACCTCACTTGATCGCAAGTTCTACACTCATGGATTTGGGTCTCACAAATCCCTGAACCCTGATGGAATATCCACTTCACGCCTTCCTCATCTCCTGTCGGGAATCTCCCTATCAGGAAATTGGATTTTTCGTTGTCAAGAGTTGCTCCCCTCATGAATTCATGATTCCCGATTCTCGATGGTGCTCCAGCTCTGGCATTGGCCCTCCAACTACTCCTTTCGCATGTGACCTACCAGTCCACGTGACCAGGCCCTTCACCCTTATCGGGATTTCAGAATTTGCGAGTTCTAATAGCGTAGAACTCACACCTATAGGACCTTAAATGCCTGAATTTCGATGCCACCTGTCCTCCAGTCCAAGGCTTAACCTTGTCAAAAAATCGTGTATCGAGTTTTTACAATTTCCATGGTCGATGTTCATGGGACCTTCCAAACCCCGAACTCCGATAGCCTGACACCTGTTCTCCACTCAGCTCGTCGACTGCGTGAATATCAGGATTTAGGTTTTCACAAATTCTTGTGTTGTGAGTCCCTCATCAACGACAACTCCAAAATGCGGAACCCCGAACTCTTCACAATCCTTGGACACGCGTCCTGCCAAGATCTACGGTTGAGATCCCTTCTAAGGATTTTGGTACTTTCATGGTCTCGATTCTCAGCTTTATGAAACCCCAATGATGCCAATATCCCAATGCCCCTCCAAGACTCCTCCTCTGCTCCTTCAAGGCTTAAACCCTACACAGCTTTCCAATATCTGACAACTGACGAGATTTTCGCTGCTCTCCTCTGTGAATCCTGACCGTCGCTTCCCTTTACTCATGGATTTATTCAGAAGACTAAAGTTCCTTCCAGAACCCACTTTCCAACACTTGCGTTTGCAATCTATAATCGAATATTCCTCGACCTAAACCTCCTGGGCTCTCTTTCAGCTATACCAAGAAGGCGTTGTACCTCCTGAGATTTTTTACTATGATTCTTTCAGAGGTATTTGCGCGCACTCCTTGTGGAAATCATTCAACAACTTCCCAAGTGTTAAATCCTTCTGACTCTGTGCACTTCCTGTAGCAGTAGCCTCTATCTTCTTTTGCTCTGGTCAACAACTGAGACTTTGGTTGAATGAGAATAAGTGTTTAACTATCGAGCCCTTATTGACGCACTCCTTACAGATGAATTCAACTGCACCCTATGCAGGAATCTCCCGGCTCAGATAGAGAAACAATTGAAACTTATTCTCTTCTCCCTTTCAGACTTCAGTTTATGTCCCTGAAATCACATGCACAACATATACCAAGAAAATGCGTATCCAGAAAGAAAACATTCATGAGCACAAAATTAACACAGAAAAACAACAACCATGAAATTAAAACAGAACTTCATTCTATTTATTCAATCTTCTGTACATGGGTGTTCTTCACAGATTTCTCTGCTTTCTCTTCTCTCCTGAATGTTGGATCCTGTTACAATGATACAATGAGGGTGTCTATATCTATTTTCCCTCTCAGACTCTAAAACTGTCTAATCTGGAAAATAAAATCCTATCTACCTGCATTAAACCTATTAAATGCCTCATCTGCCTAAGGAGGAGAGCTTAAAGGCTCAAGGTCCGCTATAATGTACAAAGGCGCTTTCCATAAATGGTTCATTTATACACTGGCGGATCTCTTGAATGAAAATTCAAAAAGTTTCAGCTGGCCTTGTCCAGCTATTCGTTGTCTTTCATGCTGGCTCGCTTGTCTTGGGTGATGCTCCTTGATGAGTTGGCGATGCTCCTGCATCACACAAGGGAAGGGAGGCCCCAACCCATAGAACAAAATATAGATAAAATATAGAAAACTTGAGGATAACTAGTCCAATCCATAAGCAAATAAGGACACCAAAAAGACAAAGAAATATATCAGGAAGTGGTGTGACTTCCATAAGAGCCCCTAGTATAACATTGTTGATTGTCGCTCAAAGTAGTCATTGGTGGTTGAGATGAAAGGCTCAAAATTAGATGCATGATCTGACTCTAATTCATAGCCAAAAAGGGAGAGATAGATCATTGATGCAGAACCCAGTGCTACCGTTGCTCCCACCCAGCTTCAACCAAACGAACCAGATGATCTAGAGGAAGGAAAGTGCATTTTTCATTCACAGATGTGGGTGAAGGGTACCAAACTACACTTCATTGATATTAGTAGCTAGAAGAAACTCATCTAAGCAGATTTCATCAAGCGGCTAACCCTGCTGACAATTCTGCACTAGTAGCCCTACAACATTAGATGGCTTCGCCAAGGAATTGATCTCTGTGTCAACCAACAATGTCTCTTTTTGTACGACATCACATCCTTCAAATACAAGTTATTGTGTGATGTTTATCCTCTTGAAGTTTTTAATGTTCTTTTGGTCCAACCATATTTATGGAAATATTATGTTGTATATGATTCTAGGACTCATAGAGTTATTATTACTTTCAACAAGAAATTGTACAAGATATCTGAGGCAATCCCGCCTAGTGTTATTTCCTTGATCTCTACTAAGAAATGCAGGAAGGTCATCTCTCATACTGTGAAGCTTGTCTTCTTCATGATTCTCAACCACATCTAGGGCCACTGTGGTTGACCTCTCCACACAGAAGAAGCAATTTGATAAGGTCATGGAAGAATACTCATATATCTTTTCCTCACCTATCGGGGTACCTTTACACTGTCAGGTCAAGCATCCCATCGATCTGACCCTATATGCACCGCTTCCCAATGGTCCATTCTACCACCGCTCTTTGTTAGAGAATGAGGAGATCAAGAGGAAGACCCAAGAATGGCTCCACAAGGGTCACATTCGTCCCTCCTCATTGGCTTGTGGAGACCAATCATGCTTGTACAAAATAAATATGGGAGATGGTGACAATGCATTGATTACTAGACCCTGAATAAAATCAAAGTCAAGAAATGGTACCTGATTCCACGAATCAATGACCTCCTTGACCAACTCATGGGGGGGAAATACTTCAACAATATTGATCTGAGGTCTGGCTAGCACCAGTTCCTAATAGAACAGACAGATGTATGGAATACTTCCTTCAAGTCAAAAGAAGGTCTTTTGGAATGGTTGGTCATTCCCTTTGGTTTGAAACATTATCTAGAGAATTTCATGTGGATGATGGACGATATCCTATGACCATTGACAAATAATTCTGTAGTGGTGTATTTGGATGACATATTCATCTACATCGAGACTTGGGTAGAACACTTGCATCATATTCAGTAGGTTCTACACACCCTATGGAAGCACAAGCTATATGCCAACTTGGAAAAATGATCCTTCGACATGGACATGGTCCATTACCTATGCTACATCATTGATCAATATGGTTTACATGTGTATCCAACCAAGATCTAGGTGATCACCAAATTCCATCCCCAACCACACTCATTGGGCTTCGAAGCTTTTTGGGCCACACCAATTTCTATCACAGGTTTGTGTTGGGATTATTCTATATTGCATGAGCCCTCAACCAGGTAACGCGAGGTGGTGTTAAGGAAAAATTTGTGTGGGGTCTGTCCCAACAACAAGAGTTCTATGATTTGAAGTAGTGCTTGTGTTGAGCCCAAGTACCTTCATTACCTGACCTGCAACAACACATTGAAATTGAGACATATGCTTTAGACTATGTTATGGGCATCATTCTCACTCATCACGGCTACCCCATGGCCTATCATAGTGAGACACTATCAGATGTTGTCCGTAAGTACCCTACTTACTTAAAAGAAATGCAGTCCATCGTGCATGCTTGTCTCTAGTGGAGACATTACATTCTTGGGAAGGAGACAATCATCCACACTGATTATAATACATTGTAGTTGATGGAGACACAAGGAAAATTGAAAAATGACTGCCATCAGAAGTGGTCCACATACTTGAAGAAGTTCCACCTCAACATCAAGTATAAAATAGGGGGTACCAACCATGTCATTGATTTCCTCAACCGAACTCCAATCGTTACACTCACCACGGTGCTAGAATCTTGCAACCATCAGACCTTTGGATGGCCCCACCTCTATGAAACAAACCCAGACTTCGCCACCACCTATCAAATGTTAGGCCCAAACTAATTTTTCTCTAATCTCCATCTTCAGGAAAATTTGTTGTGCCATCTAGGACATCTTTGCATTCCATCAAGCAATCATGTGAAGCTGATTTGGGAATGCTACTATAGTCAAGTGGCAGGACACTTTGACATCGAAAAGACAATGGAACTATTACATAAAAATTTCCACTAGCCAAAACCTCGACACGATGTGGGCAAGTATATCAAGTCCTGCACTGCCTGTAGTATTTCCAAACCAGCTATTAAGAAATAAGGCCTATACACCCCTCTTCCTACTCCTGACATGCCATGGGAATCCATCTCAATGGACTACATGTCAGGCCTTCTGTCGACCAAGAGAGGAAATGACTGTGCTTTTTTGGTTGTTGATTGATTTTCCAAGATGGCGATTCTGGCCACCTATAAGAAGAGCATCACAATAGATGTCACTATCAAGATCTTCTTTGTTGCCTATGGGCGCATTTTTGAATCCCACAAACCATTGTCTCAGATTGGAATAGTCAATTCCTCAACACATTTTGGATGAGTTGTTGGTCACTGTTGGACACCAAGCTCACCAAATCCACTGCTCTCCACCCCTAGAAAGTTGACCAAACTGAAGTCATCAATAAAATGATCATGTATATCCTACGCATGTACAATTCTAAGAACCCCCGCACATGGGATTAGACTATTCCCCATGTTCAACATAGCTACAAATTAGCCCTACATATCTCAACTGGCCACAACCCATGGCTCATCATTCATAACCTTGAAGTAAAGGTTAGAATCAAATTTACTCTTGGTAAATCCCAATCTCATCATGAAACTATCAATAATACCATACCAAGCTCTAGGAGCTTTCTTCAAAACATACAGATCCTTCTTCAACATGCATACGTGAGTCTTTCTATCTTCAACTTCAAAATACTAGGGTTGTCCATATACACTTCTTCTTCAATAACACCATTTAATAAGGTTGTTTTCACATCCACTTGGTGTAACTTCCACTTCATCTTAGCTGCAAGGGCTATGATGGTTCTGAAAGAAGTGTATCTGGCTACATGAGAAAATGTCTCTTCATAATCAGTGCCCTCCTTTTGAGGAAATACATGAACTACAAACCTTACATTATGTTTTTAAATACTTGCATCTGCAACATGTTTTGTGTTGTATAACAATTTGGAATATACCAAATATTTGTTCTTCGTCTTGGAAATATTTCCCATACATCATTTTTTATAATGGACTGATATTATTTTTCATGGCATCTGCCCATTGTTTCTTCTGAATGGCTTCTTCAAAGAAAGTAGGTTCATTTTCTATGAGATCACATATCAAATCCATATAACTGGAGAATGGATAAGGTTTCTTGATTTGTCTCATGGTTCCTTCTAGGGAACCATACTTCTCTCCATCTTGAATAAATTTCCTTTCCCAAGCTAGATTTCTCTTGTGAGAGATATTCATCTGGGGAGGTTCTTGAGATTATATCATATCATGATCTTTTTTAATCTCATCATCAGGGGTAACTATAAATTCCCTCACTAATTTTGCAACTCTGGGAGCTACAGGTTCTTCTTCATATAATTCTTCAAGATGGAATCTCCTTGATTTATTGAGTGTTTCATATTCATCAAAGGTTACATCTATGTTGATATCAATATGATGGTAATCTTGTATGTAAATTCTGAAGGTCTTATAGACCTCACAATATCCAACAAATATTCCCTTATTTCCTAGAGGGTCCATCTTGGTTCTCCTTTATTTCTGAATGTGTACAAACACTGGACATACAAATATCTTGAGATGGCTTACTTCTAATTTCTCTCCATAGAACATTTATTTAGGGTTTTTGAATCCAAGTGCACTATGGGATAATCTAGTTTGGACATACATTGTTGTTATTGCATTGGAATATCTTGATCATGGATCATAGTCTTCACTTCTTCAATTATTGTTCTATTCTTTCTTTTTGATACATCATTTTGTTGAGGATTATAGGTAGTAGTGATATCCCTCTTAATCCTGACATCTCTACAAAATCTTACAATTTTTTTTAAAGTGTATTCTTGTCGATTATATTCCCCCAGTATCTTGATATTTCTTTCAGAGAGATTTTCTATCAAGGCTTTGAATTCCTTGAACTTTCCAAATACTTCATCTTTTGACTTCAAGAAGTAAACCCAAGTCTTTTGAGAATAATTATCAATAAATGACACATAGTATACATGCCCACTAAGAGAGTTTGAAGGAATTGGGTCACATACATCTGAGTGGATGAGCTCCAAGATTCCATCTGCATTATTGCCTCTCTTTGGGAAAGGATTATTTATGTTCTTTCCTTGTGCACATCCCTTTCACACACCTTCATGACCAACCATGAATTATGGTAGACCTGTGACTACCTTTCTTATATATGGTAAGTAATTGTAGTTGATGTGAGCTACTATTCTATGCAAAAGTTTACATGGACTCTCAGTGGAGTGAGCCAAGGCTACACCTGATTTACCTTTTAATTTATACAAGCCACCTTCTTTTGTTCCAATAACAATTGCATATTCTATACTTTTTCCTTTAGGCTACATAATAACTTCACCATATATGAATGAAAATCTAAAGCATTTCTTATCTAAAGCTAATACAGAAATAAAATTCTTTGTCAAACCCGGTACATAACGTACATCCTTCATTTTTATCGGAGTCCCTGAATCAAGTTTGTAGGTGGATTCTCCCACTCCTTTGATAGGGTAGTGATAATCATCTCCAAGTGTAAATTTCTTGGGAAAATTATTTTCTGTAAGGATATAGAGAATGTCTCTCTGATATTTCTTTTTCTTAGAGGTACCATTATGTATGAGCCAAGTATCCTGTCTAGGTGTCACGGATCCCGAGAGAGAAGAAAATAAAACATAGTCTCCAATGTTTTCATTAATCATCTTTGTGGGTGGCTCATCATCTTCAACTGCCTGGGCATGATGTATTTTGTTATTTATCTTCTTGTATTCTTCTCTTATGGAAGGATAATTCTTAGCAATGTGTCCCATATTATCACAATGATAGCATTGATAAGAGGAGAAATCTTTTTCTCTTCTTTGACCTTTATGAAACATCTGAAATCTCCTTGGAGGGTGATATTCTTTATGAAATTGGGTTAATATTTTTAGGGAGTGAGATTCCTTATGCATGTGGGTCTCCTTATGGAAGTGAGACCTTCTATTTCCTCCTTTAGAATCAGAATATAGGGCTTTATCTTTA
Organism: Picea engelmannii; assembly: GCA_009831015.1. NCBI lineage: Eukaryota > Viridiplantae > Streptophyta > Pinopsida > Pinales > Pinaceae > Picea > Picea engelmannii. The sequence continues at coordinate 1,272,545 of ML778473.1, forward strand.
TCCCTCAATAGTACTACTTCTCGATTAGCTACTATTGTTTTTTTTTTTACACATTCTTCCCAAAGACTTTCAAATTGGAGTTTCTCCTTTCTTCCAAACATAGTTTGGATGAAGGAATCACAAGGTCTTGTGAGACCATTAAGAGTTGTCATTATGAGCTCATATTCATCTATGTTATCTCCAATTTCTTCTATCTATTCCTTGAATTGATAACCCCTAGAGAAATAGTCATGAACGGTTTCTGCATTCTGCATCTTTGTATTCTTGAGTTGGGTTCTTATATTCATCTTTCAGTTGATATTCCTTCCTTCATACATTCTATTTAGGGAATAAAACATTTATTTTGGAGTATTATTACAAGATACTTGAGGGATCAAGTGGTATTTAATAGAATCTGCAATGATTCTCTTGGCCCTAACCATATCCTTCTGGTAATTTTCTTTGGTTGTAGCTTCTTCAGGTTCTGATACATTTTCCTTTATGAATTTTGCAAGGTAATTCTCTTCAAGAATGAGTGAAATCCTGTACTTCCAGGTACAAAATTTTTCCACACCTTATAAGTTGTCAACAAGCTTGGTTCTTGGAGGCATCTTGACCTAGCACTGGGAAAATAACAAAAAATTGAACGTGCTAAAAAATTAAATCTGAAATTACTGGGAGATGCAATGGCCTAAGGCGAGGACGCTAGTGAATTTGGTTTTAAGAAAATCCAAATTTTACCCCCTGAAGATGAGCCTACGTAAATATGGACTAGTACTTCTGGTACTAGTTCCGGTTTCCTAGTTTTTTGGTACCAATGAAAACTAGGGTCTCACTTTCTAGAGGCTCTGGGCACTGAAAATGTGCACTCATGCTACCAATGAATTTGCTAGGGTAGGGCGCACTTCCCTAGATAGTTTTTATGAAAACAATACCTTCCAACAAAATCCCTAATTTTATTGTATGACAACAATGACGTTTTTGGTTACCGAGTGAAAGATTCTCTACTTAGTTTATCTCTGATACCATGTTAAATAGAGTTCTGATTAAGTTCTTTTTAATTTACTAGACAATAATAGCATAAGAATGATCACTGAGAAAAACACAGTCATAAGGTACATAACATTTTATCTTGGGAAACCTTCATGGGGGAGAAAACCCAGAAACAACTTCCTTAATATAGATTGCCAATACAATGCCAAGATAAAATACCAAACAATAAAGAATATACAAGATTGAGCAATGCACCTCTCTCTTCTCCTTCTTCTAACTCCATCTTCCTTCAAACTTGCGCACTAGATGAGTGACTTGAGTGAGTGAGTGAATGATGCACTAACCTCTCTTATTTATACTAGTTGAGGAGTGTTAGGGTTGTGTCTTTTCATCAAGTAGAGTTGTCTTCTTCAACTAGTGGCTAAAACCACTTTAATTCTCCCTCGGGGCCAAATCTTCAATTACCATCATGTAAACATGGTTTGACCAATCCACAATATGGGATTTGGGCATACATAAGTCATGACATGATCAATCCACAAAAGGGGATTGATATATTTAATAATAACTCAATTATACTTAGAATATAGATCATAGTTACAATATTTCAATAGTCTCATTATGTCCATGATCTATCACTCCTCGATCTCTTTCTCAGATTTTCTATGTTATGTTTACAAAAAGATACAAAGTCCATAAGAAATTCATTCCTCCTCTTGATCTATCTCCTTATCATCTAATTTAAGTGGGAATTAACACAGATAATCAGAAAATTAAAAGATCATGCAGAAAAAACAAATAAATCACATGCTAAATGTATGAGAATTGAGATCAGATGCTTTCAGCATGGTGCATTGTTTTATGCAATTTTCTTCCCTTGTCACCTTATGCATGTCTACACCCGTAGGATTTACAAATTAAATAAGAAAACAATACAACCCCATGGACCATCTTAGATCCACAATTATCTATAAAAATTCCCTAAAATTACTAACTAATTGCTCATAACAACAAATTACAGCCAACACGCTCTTTCTTGGATGCATGCTCAGATATAATCATAGACTCCTCAACCAATTCACCTTTTAGAGGCTCAGATTTTTGAAAATGAGTTACAATGTTTATGCTCCTACATCAGTTGACTATGGATGATCATGGTGAACTATGGTTGACCATGGTTAAGCACGGTTACCCATGGTTGAGTATGATTGACCATGGTTTACTATGGTTGAGTATGGGTGATTATACTTGGCTATGGTTAATGATGGTTGACCATGGTTGACTATGGTTGATCTTGATTGACTATCAATGAATATGGTTGCAATTGGTTGACTATCGTTTAGAATGGTTGACCATTATTAACTTTGGTAAATAGTATGGTTAACTCTGGTTGACCATGGTTGATCATGTTTGACTATGGGTGATTATGGTTGACCATGGTTGACTATGTTTGACCATGGATGAGTGACGTTGACCATGGTTGAGTAGGGTTGATTATTGGAGAGTATGGTTGACTATTGTTAACCATGGGTGATTTTCATTGATCATAGTTGACGAAGTTTAACAATGGATGAGTATGCTTGATCTTGGTTGATCATGGTGAATTTGGTTGACTGTGGTTACCCATGATTTATTATGGTGAGTTTGGTTGACTATGGTTGACCATGGTCGACTATGGTTGACCATGGTCGACTATGGTTTCCCATGGTCAACTATGCTTTCCCATGGTCAACTATGGTTGACCATGGTTGATTATGGTTGCCCATGGCTGACTATGGTTTCCTATGGTTAAAGATGGTTGACCATGGTTGACATTGGTTATCTACTAATGACTATGGTTGATCATGGTTAACTATCAGTGACCATGGTTGACTATGGTTGACTATGGATTACCATGGTCAATAATTGTTGACCATTTTTTACTATGGTTGACTATGAATGACTATGGTCGACTATGGTTCACCACGATTCACTATGGTTTCCCATGGTTGACTAGGGTTTAGTATGGTTTCCTATGGTTAATAAAGGTTGACCATGGTTGACTATGGTTGACCTTGATTGACTATTTATGTCTATGATTGTTTATGTTCGATTATGGATGACTATGGTTGACCATGATTGACTATGGTTGACCATGGTTGACTATGGTTAACCATGGTTCACTATGATTGAACATGTTTTACTATGATTGAGTATGGTTGACTATAGTCTAATATGCTTGACCATGGTTGACCATGGATGACCATGGGTTTCTATCATTTATTGTGGTTACATATGGTTGACTACGATTGACCATGGCTGACCATGGTTTCCCATTATTGAGATTGATTGATTTTGGTTGACCATGGTTGAGTATGGTTGGCCATGGTTGAGTATGGTAGAACACGGTTGTGTTTGGTTGACCATGGTTGATTATGGTTGTACATGGTCAACTATTGTTGAATGTAGTTGGCTATGGTTGACTATGGTTTATTGTGGTTAAGTATGGCCAAGTTATGGTCAAGGACAATTTATTATGGTCGACTTTTGGTCGACTATGGGTGACCATGGTTGTCCATGTGCAATTATAGTTGACCATGACAGAGTATGGTTGACTATAGTTTACCACATTGACTTTAGTTTAGCATGATTGAGCATCGTTAACTATAAAAGACTATTGTTAACTTTGTTTGACTATAGTTGTCTATTGTTAACTATGGTTGACCATTGTTGACAATAGTTCACCATGGTTGAGTATGGTTAGCTATGTTGACCATGTTGAGAATAGTTGATATACATTGTCTATGGTTGACCATGGTTGAATTTGGCTAAGCATGGTTGACTATGTTAAATTTTGGTTGACTATGGTTAAATATGTTCAAATTGTGGTTGAATTAGGTTTACTATGGTCGACAAATGAATGAATATGGGTCACATTAAAATGTAGGGTTATGATCATCATATTGCAATGTTGAAGTATGATAATTACAATGTGGCATAGGGTTATGGTTGTCACCTTGCAATGTAGGTTTGATCTCGATTTAGGAATGGAATGAAATGAAACCACATATTTATAACATTAAAACATAGGCACAGTGAACAATACTAGAGATACAATAAAACTTGACTTCTATTAAATAAGAAATATGATGAAACTGTAAAATGGAGACTCAAAAAAATCTTTCTAGAATGGCGGTAGCTTATCTCTGAGAAGAGATGTGATGGCTATGCTCATTCACAAGAATATGAGTACAATGAGGCTCTGATGTTATTTTTACAATAAACATGAATTCCAAAACCATAGTGTTGATGAGTGAAATTGACCATCCGTCAACTAGAAGAGCGAGTTCAGTCTAGGGTTGTCTAAATAACCCAAGCCGTTTGGTGTAACTCATTCTGACGGGTTTAATGGCTCCATTAGCCAATCTAAGAATCCTAAAATAAATGAATAAAAGAGAGAAATAACTAACTAATTACTAAACACACTATATATATGTACATATGTTCAAATGTAACTATAGTAGTTGTATTAAAACAGAGGATATACAGGTCTCATTTATTTACATGATTTATAAGATGAAAGTTTTAATCGAAACTTACGAAAATCAATGTGAAAAATGATTGCTTCTGGGAAGCAGATAAAGAAATAACATAAAAATATTTATTGTTTTTCTTTTATAAATTTAAAGAATCTTACAAAAAAAGTTAATGAAACATGAACATCTCGATAGTCAAAGATGAACCATACATTCATTGTTTCATTCATAAAAAACGTAACTAAATAACACACATAATAAAATGTCGCTAATCAACGAAACTGGTATTTATCTTTCTGTTTTGTATGAGCTCCTACCTATACTATTGTTAAGGGAAACCTATAATAGAAAAATACTAGCACTTCCAGAATACATTCAAAGAAGTATTTGATATTGGAGTAAATTAATAACAATAGGAAAACAACTAATTAAAAATCGTGTGATCTGAAGATAATCAATATTTAAGAACGAAAGAAAACTCAATTCCGGGTATTGATATTATCCATCATTTAACATTAGAAATAAATTCCATAATAATCAAATAATTGATTGATCACACATAAAAAATGGAATAAGAAATTATGGGCAGCATATGACATTTAACAATATGAAAACACCATATGATTGACAAGCTAAAGCTAAAATCAGCCCTTATAACATCTTCATAATATAACAATAATGAAATAATGAAATGGAATAAGTATCTCATAGGTCTAAAGCCAAAGATGAATTACTTTCCTATATTCTTTCTCAAAATCACATGCCCATATTGTAGTCCTGGAAGAATTGTTTTGGATAATAAACTCTTAAAGATTGGAAAAATTAATATAGAAATAATAATAATTAACCATGTATTGATAAAATAGACTAAAGCTATTTAAATCAATGCATAATCAATTATTGAAAGAATATGAAGATATTATATGAAAATAAAACAATTTTACTTACAGGACAAAAGCCATTAAGCAATCTTGGAATTCCATATTCTTCTTTAAAAATACTCGTTCATTCTCCTAAAGCTTCCAGCCATCCATTACTCCATTTGAAAAGAAATAAAAAGTTTATAAAAGCTATAATATACAAAAGAGAAAGGATTAAAATCCTTCTCTCCAATTCTTGGATCTCCATGGCTTTGATCTTTCTCATATATTTATAAAATGAATGAACAGTCTGGGCGTCACTATTAATTTCCGCCACCTGAAATTTGCCTCTAAAAGAGACCCAAGAATCTCTCAAATCCTACATTTGTTTGGGAAAATATTTACGCGGAAGGTAAATGGGTCCATTTCGGTTCTAGGTCTTTGGCCATTTCTCCAAATTCAGCATGGTTTGGCTGCAATCAGTCCTGCAAAATCATGTGTTTGATCTTGACACCTTTCCAAATTTTATCTGTTGTTGCTCAGAAAATTATTGGTAGAAATCCAAAATTATTTTTGGATCAATCATCTTGAAGGTATTTGGATAATAAAATCAAGCCATGATCAGATCTGTATCAAATATTTGATAATAGAAACTTGTGAAACAAAACGAAACCTAAATTAATAACCTAAAAATTGAGAATAAAACAAAATCTAGAACAATAAAATAAAAAATGAATTTAAACTAACTATAAGATCTAAACAAACATTGTTTAAAATAATCCTAAAATTCTAGAAGCTTCAAGTTAATGGAGAAGATAAAAATATTAATTTTGGTTTTTTACAAAATCAAACAAATGATAGATAATTCTTTTTTATTTTTTATTATTATTATGAGATGCAAAATGAAAAAAGAATTTAATTAATTAATATCACCAAATGATTTTATGAAAAGGAGAAACCAACCAAGATAAAATTTTATGAAGTATTGAACACATTATTCAAAATAGTCAAACTTGCTAATGAGCAAAAGAATTAACACATAATCATAATTTAAACGAAAGTAAACATTTGATAAAAATTAACGTTTTTGTTTAAATTGAGATTTTTGTGCTCGTTTCTAACTTTCGACATATATTCTTGTAATAAAAGGATTTAAGCTCACTGAAATAAATTCACTTTGAGACCATATGGTATTAGGATGAGTTCAATCTTATAACCAAACAATAGAGTTTTCTTTGCAGAAGATTATGACTAGAAATAATGTCTTAATCAAAGAGTCACGATGTTTATAAAAGAACTTCAATACCGTTGACAGAGCCACTGCTGCCAGTAGGTGTCCATAGCCTCGATAGGGATGTCATTTAACCCACTCAAATGCTTTAATCCCATCCAATAGTTGTATCCACATGATGTATACTTCCATAAAAGCTAATTTATAAACATATACCTTCTACCTCTCGACCTGACATTGCTTCGTTGCCAGTAGGCCTGTTCAGTACCCCGACAAAGTTGTCTTGGTATCATGTGTGTATTTACCCGCTGCTAGTGAGCTTGTTCAGTACCCTGACGGGTTTACACACACTTCCCACACACAATTTCTTTCAACTCTCTTATGCTTGTTTTAAATAGTAATACAATTATAGATTTCTTGATGACAAAGAGAGCGGGGTGATACTGGAGTTTAATTGCAATACAGGTGAATAGTCGACCATCTTATTTATTTTCTTTCAAAACTGGAAGTTTTATCATGGTTTAGAGATTTTAGATTTCCTTTGAGAAATCATCTAGAGAATGGGGAAGCACTTAAAAGTGATTCCTTACAAATAAGGATGGTGTAAAAAGATTAAAGATCATCGTAATTTTCAAAGATTTAAACCATATCTCTGGTGTAATACTCTAGCAAAGATAATTTGAGGACAAAATAAGAGTGACAATTGACTTAAAAATCAATGATCTGAGCTATATCTTAATATTAGGACCTCTTTGAACTATTTCAATTTGCTTGAAAAACACAAGTCTTAAAATAAATGCTTCCTTCGACAATAGTTATTTGATCAGAAATATATTGATTCAAAAAGAAAGATAAGAGGAAAACTCATTCAAAATAATAAAAGAAAACAAAAACAGGCAACAAACCAAATCAAATTTTATTAACAGGATTCAAAATTAGAAGTACACAAAATCAAAACAACAAAAGAAATATTTTTAGGAAACAACTTTGGCCAAAGATAAACTTGAGTTTCTGTATCCACTGTCATCTCACTGTAAAATAAATGAAGAACTAAATCATATAAAATATCATGTGCAAGCAAGTTCTTTTCTTAAGATAGTGATGCATGAGATGTTACTTTGACCAAGTATTATTATTAAAAATAAAGACTAAAAATAGAAAAATCCTTATTAAGATGAGTGCAGTTCTACTTGTGGCACCTTGGGTTAGGGTTGAATTGGTAGTTCAAATTTACTTATCTCTTTACTTTCCATTTAAAATTTTCATGATGATACTGCGTTTTTTGAAAATAAATATTCAACAAAAAGAAGAGAGAAAAATATTTAAAGTGGACTTCCCTGATAACATTCATATTATGGTTCTCTTGGTGTGCTCGCTTATGTTCATAACTGCATTATTAGACAAAGAAATATTGAGAAATAAAACTAAAGGAAACCTACTCCTAAACCTACTCTAACTACTAAATAGATAAAAATGTTAAGTAAAATTGTATTTCCAATGCAGCCACAAAAGCATCTTTAATCCTGCAAGGCATAGAAAGTCAAAAATCAGAATAAAAGAATGTAGTATTTGCAGATACAAAATAAATATGTCATTCTTACCTCCCATATATTCTTTTAAAAACAAAACAAGCACGACCTTACCAATATTTTGAAACTTCTTGATGTATGAATTCTCCAAGCATTCTACAATTTGGTTGTGATATGGGTCATAAGGACATGGAAGAGTGTAAGTAAGTTTGAAAAAATTGTCAATATTATGGGGAACTGACATAACCATCAACCAAGGTGGAAGTGCCCCATCCTCCTAACAAGTCTCTAAGTGTTCATCAATTTCTTCATACGAAGGATCTAAAAAAATCATGTGATGCTTACTTCCTAGATATTTAGGTAGAAACAAAGTAAGCACAACTTTATCTTTATTCTGAAGATTTTTTAGATACGATTCTTCAAGCCATTCTAAGATCTTATCATAAAAATTAGGATGCATACCGTGAATTTGATGAAATGGATATATCAATGGGGATCACATCATAAGAAGATTCATGACATCTGTTAGATTATTGGTTTGAACACTTCCCTTGATGAGATTGATCGTTTCAAAATGTGAAGCATAAACATTAAAATTCGAGCTAATCAAAGAACGGATATGCAATGTAGAGTATTTGATCTCCATAAGGATGAGTGCATTGTCTTTTTCAAAAATAAATCGTGTAAAATCATCTTGCACCATGTCATTTTTCCATTCGAGTGATGAAAGTGAAAGAGCATCAAATCCAACTTGATAAGTGTTATGTCTGGAATTAGTTTCACCAAAATTTGGCATATAAAAATTATTGGTTTGTAGTGGAAAAGAATAAGATACCGTGGGTAAAGCATCAAATCCACCAGAATCTAAGAAGAGATTGGGATATAAAGAGTAAAATGAATCAGAAATGAGAACATGAAAAGAATATCTTGAGCTATGATATTTAACAATAGTATTCTCAAGACATTCCTCTTCATTTTCCTTAAAAATTTCACTCTGTTTTGGTGATAAATTCTTCAACATAATATGATCATCTAAATTTTCCTCTTGTATGATAAACAATTTAAAACTTTCATGGAAAACATCTAATCTTTCATATTGATAATGTACGATTTGTAGATGAGGGTTTAAGGTTACTTCTTCGAATTGCAGATCTACATCTCTAATCAGTTTCATTGGAATGTTAGAATTATTAAGATCATTGTCATCATCTAAGTCTTCTTCAATAACCGAATTTAAATACTGATTAGAGCAAGAGTTAGGAGAACGAGGACATTCACCTTCACCCAACATCAAATATTCTTCCACGATGGTCGATGACTGAAAATACAATGATTCAAAGGAAATACCAATTTGATTGTCAGTAAGAACATTTGAATAGATTCTACCTCCCTTGCTTGTTCAACATTTTCGGATGGATCCCTCTCATCCTGTGAACACAATTCTTCTTGCAATTGAGTGATAGTATTTGTAATTAGTTCTTCGTTCATGCTTGAATATGACTGGATGGAAGGGATGCAAGCATCAGATTTAATGCAAATGACATGTCATCGAGATTAAATTTACAGAGGATATGATAGACTCTTGTCAAAAAGTCTTCTGAAGATGAATCACCATTGATTAGCGAAGTATGAAATTCTTCACATAATTGATCGAAATCATAAATTTCAAAAGCATCTAGAAACTCATCTACAAATTGAAACCAATAAAAAATGTGACATGCTGGAAAGGATTCAAACCAATGTTTAATCCGACCTCTAAAAGTAAAGGCGAACAATTTACATAAAACTCTTAAATCCGAGATGTCATATTTGATACATTTGCACCAAAACTTGTTAAGGTGGTCTTTAGCAGATGTATTGCCTCCACCATCAAAGGTGAGTTTGGAAAAGTGAGAGACTGTCTCGCTGGTAACATTGGGTAATGAGAAGTTGAAATTATGTTCCAACACAGTGATTTGGGGAGAAATGGGGGAATTGAATACATTTAAAATAAAGGCTCCTACAGGGCCAGTTTGTCAGTCGACCCTCCTTCTAGCGCCATTTTTTGACAGGAGAAATTCACTATCTATCAACTGGAAGAGCGAGTCTGGTCCTAGGTTGTCTAAATAACTCAAGCCATTTGGTGTAACTTGTTTTGACGGGTTTAATGTCTCCGTTAGCCAATCTAAGAATCCTAAAAGAAACAAATAAAAGAGAGAAATAACTAACTAATTACTAAAAACACAATATATATGTACATATGTTCAAATGTAACTATAGTAGTTGTATTAAAGTAGAGGATATACAAGTCTCATTTATTTACATGATTTATAAGATGAAATTTTTAATTGAAACTTATGAAAATCAATGTGAAAAATGATTGCTTCTAGGAAGCAAATAAAGAAAGCACATAAAAATATTTATTGTTTTTCTTTTATAAATTTAAAGAATCTTAAAAAAAAAAGTTAATGAAACATAAACATCTGGATAGTAAAAAATGAACCATACATTCATTGTTTCATTCATAAACAATTTAACTAAATAACACACATAATAACCTGTCGCTAATCAACAAAACTTGTATTTATCTTTCTGTGCTGTATGAGCTCCTGCCTATACTATTAATAAGGGAAACCTATAACAGAAAAATACTAGCACTTCCAGAATACATTCAAAGAAGTATTTGATATTGGAGTAAATTAATAACAACAGGAAGACAACTAATTAAAAATCGTGTGATCTTAAGATAATCAATATTTAAGAACGAAAGAAAAATCAATTTTGGGTATTGATATTATCCATCATTTAACATTAGAAATAAATTCCATAATAATCAAATGATTGATTGATCACACATAAAAAATGGAATAAGAAATTATGGGTAGCATATGGCATTTAACAGTATGAAAACACCATATGATTGACAAGCTAAAGCTAAAATCAATCGTTATAACATTTTCATAATATAACAATAATGAAATAATGAAATAGAATAAGTATCACACATGTCTAAAGCCAAAGATGAATTACTTTCCCATATTCTTTCTCAAAATCACAGGCCCATATTGCAGTCCTGGAAGAATTGTTTCAGATAATAAACTCTTAAAGATTGGAAAAATTAATATATAAATAATAATAATTAACCATGTATTGATAAAAAAGAATAAAGCTATTTAAATCAATGCATAATCAATTATTGAAAGAATATGAAGATATTATATGAAAAAAAAAACATTTTACTTACAGGACAAAAGCCATTAAACAATCTTGGAATTCCATATTCTTCTTTAAAAATACTCATCCATTCTCCTAAAGTTTCCAGCCATCCATTACTCCATTTGAAACGAAATAAAAAGTTTACAAAAGAAATAATATAAAAAAGGGAAAGGATTAAAATCCTCCTCTCCAATTCTTGGATCTCCATGGCTCTGATCTTTCTCATATATTTATAAAATGAATGAACAGTCTGGGCGTCACTATTAATTTCCGCCACCTGAAATTTGCCTCTAAATGAGACCCAAATATCTCTCAAATAGTGAATTTTTTTGGGAAAATGTCCACGTGGAAGGTAAATGGGTCCATTTTGGTTTTGGGTTTTCAACCGTTTCTCCAAATTCCTCACAGTTTGGCTGCAGCCAGTCCTGCAAAATCATGTTTCTGATCTTGATGTCTTTCCAAATTTTATCTGTTGTTGCTCATAAAATTATTTGTAGAAATCCAAAATTATTTTTGGATCAATCATCTTGAATGTATTTGGATAATATAATCAAGCCATGATCAGATTCGTATCAAATATTTGATAATAGAAACATGTGAAACAAAAAGAAACCTAAATTAATAACCTAAAAATTGAGAATAAAACAAAATCTAGAACAATAAAATAAAAAATAAATTTAAAGTAACTATAAGCTCTAAGAAAATATTGTTTAAAATAATCCTAAAATTCTAGAAGCTTTAAGTCAATGGAGAAGAGAAAAATATTAATTTTGGTTTTTCACAAAATCAAACAAATGATAGATAATTCTTTTATTATTATTATTATTATGAGATGCAAAATGAAAAAAGAATTTAATTAATGAATATCACCAAATGATTTTATGATAATGAGAAACCAACCAAGATAAAATTTTATGAAGTATTGAACACATTATTCAAAATAGTCAAACTTGCTAATGAGCAAAAGAATGAACACATAATCATAATTTAAACGAAAGTAAACATTTGATAAAAATTAATGTTTTTGTTTAAATTGAGATTTTTAAGTTTGTTTCTAACTTTTGACATATGTTCTTGTAATGAATGTTTCATACTATAGTGAATGTCTGGAGTTTGTCTCAAAGCAAGCCAAGGCATAGAACTATTTGAAAAGGTTGATTATGTAGCTCATTTTAATTATCAAAATTCTAATAGGGGCCCTTTAAATTTTGAAAAAATATAGGGGGAGTTGTTGGGGCCCAACACATAAACATCCAAAAACCTAACCCTAGGAGATGAAGTGACAAAAGTCATGTGGACTCCATTGGGTAAGTTAGTACATCAACTCCCCTAGGGTCATAACTTTTGCATACGATCTCTATTTTGAGAGTATGATAGCTCATTGAAAAAGATATTGATGGGGATATTCATTCATGGGACTCAATAAAATTCTTTGGCTATCATTAGTTTTTTTGTTCGTGAAAAGGAGATGTTTAGGTCCTAAAAACGACCTTGAAAGTTCAGGAAATGAAAAAATGCTAAAAATAGTAAGTTTCCAAAAATTGTTTTGAGCTAGTTGGAAAAGGTGTGTGGCCATCGATATCCTTCTAGATAAATCCTCTACCATTAGGAAGAAATGGTATCCATTTCATTAATTGTCCCCATCAAATGAGGAAATTTCTTCAGAATTTGGCCCCGAGTGAGCCATGACTTGGTGTAGGAGATGCCCTACTTTGACAACCTGATAAACATGGATCCTTTGCTGGGGAGTTCCATTGACCTCTATGCACATGATATAATCAGTGGATTCCTATTCCATGTATTCATGGTTTATATTTTTTAGTGTCAACTATTCTACTATCTCTAAGGTGTCCAATAATTGTGGAAAATAAGGGTGAAGGAGGTCCACATTGAATGCTAGGTGCAAGCCAAGGAAGGGGGGAAGGTTTAACTAGAAATAACTATTAACCACATCCTTGGTGATTGTCTAAGGTCCATAACAGAGTGCACAAAGCTTTCGATGAGCCCCTGTAAGGGATTCTTTCTATAAGTGCAAATAGAATTTGTCTCCCACCTGAAACTCGTGTGGCACCTGATGTTTATCATGGCATTGCTTGTACTTGGAATTGGACTTCTATTAAATATCCTAAACCTATTGGAGGATGTGATGGATCTGTTCAATGAATTGGGTTGATTTTTTAGTTCCAGTTGGAGCATGCGATGAGTCTTCCTGGGTGGCCACAAGGGGTAGTGCAACATCCATGTGACCTAATGGTTGAAATTTCAACCCCACCTGAAAGGGTTTGTGGTTGATTGAGCTATGTATGGCTCTATTGTAGTTGTTCTTAACATAGGGAAGAATATCATTGATGCAGGAGCATCACTCACCTATCAAGCGAGCCAGCATGAGGAAGCAAAGGATTACAGCTGGACGTGCCAGTCAATCTTAAATTTTGAATTTCACCTTGGTATTTTTGCGCCGCCGTTTACTAAAGGCATTCAAAGCAAGCGTTTTTGTAATATAATGTAGATAAGGAGGCATTTAACTGTTTTAAATGCTGGTAGATAGGGTTAGTTGTAGATTAGACAGTTTCACCTTTCGAGAGGGAAAACGGAGTATAGACACCCTCCCTTGAATTCATTGTATCATTCACATTCACATTGAGCAGGAGCAAGAAGCAGAGAGCAAAACAGAGAGTCTGGGAAGAACCTCCATGTACAGCTATTGAATTAATAGGAAAGAGCTTTGATTCAATTCCATGGATGTGTTTGATCTCTGTGTGTTGTTGATATTGTGCTTGTGCATGTTTTCTTCATTTTATGCTTATCTGTTATATGCTGCTTATGTGATTGCATATCAGGTTAGAAACCTGAGGGAATGAGTTTCAATTGTTTCTCTTCTTAGACCAGGAGATTCCTGCATCGAGTGCAGTTGAATACCTCCGCATAGAGTGCGTCGAGGAGGCTAAGTAGTTGAGCTCTTGTTCTCTTTTGCCCAGAGTTGGGTGTGAGGTATTCGAGCCGTGCAGGGAAGTGCAGGTCGAATTGAGTCTCAGTAATAAGTCTGAGAGGAGGAAAGGCTGAAGCCGTTGCAAGCGTGAGGCGCACAGGGCTTAGAAGATTAAAACACTTTCAGAAGTGATTGAGATTTTAGCATAAGGAGCGCGTTTGAAAAAATCTCAGAAGGAGTCCGAGTGGAGAAAAGCTCTGGAGGAATAACACTTTTGTTTCAGTTGCACAGGACGAGGTTGGCGAGTGAAGACCTCTTCATAGATGAAGAGAATCGACGACTTGAATCGTCGTGCAGACTCGCGAAGTCCCGTGAACCGTTGGATCTGAGAGAAGGGGCGAGGTTGTTAGTTCCCCGTTACAGAAAGAACCATTTGCTGTGTGTATCGGTGAATCGGGGTCGGTGGTGCAAGGATTGCATGCACGTAGAGATCACGAAGTGCGATCTCCCGATTTGATCGGGACCGTCGATCCGAGTGCGGACAGGTGGCACGAATCCGGAGCATCGGGATCCCGACATTCGGGGTTTCTAGCAGCAGGAACTTTGGAGTCGCGGACTCGCGAACTGTGAAATCCCGAAGTGACGTGGCAGAGTGGGACCCCACATATCCTAGTGGAGTACAGGTGGCACATTTCGTTGGGATCACCGTTTCGGCACTTGGGGATTTGATGGGTAAAGGCTCGGCATTGCGAGTAGAGACTCCCCGAGGTTGACCTTTGACCATCGGGGTTTCGGTGTTCGATTTCCCGGGGACAGTACCGTGAGTCTCGCGATAGCGCGAGGTTCGATCTCCCGATACGCGAAGGGGAGATTACCAAGAAGACTGTGTGTGTTAGAATTCCCGAGTGGGAGTTGTAAGAGCATCGACTCTTCGGGCCGTGGAGTGTGAAGGTCCTGGAGGAGCGACTGCCCGTTGAGGGGTGGGGTTGCGTCAAGAGTGGTATCAGAGCCGGTTGTGGGGGTTCTCTTTGTTAAGGTAGCAGGGAGAAGCGGAGATATAATGCTGCCCAGACGAGAGCGACAGTCACCTGATCGGGAAGATAGGGACGCCCGAAGAAGGGGTAGGCCAGTAGGCAACCCAGAAATGGAACGCCAAATATGAGATCTCAGGGCGAGACTCGAAGATATGGAGACCACTCAGAGGCATGGAGCCGACGCAGGAGAGTTCAGCGATCCTGAGATGGAAGAGGAAGCTGGACATGACCAAGAAGAGGTCACTGCAGAAGATGCCTCGACAGAGAGGTTGATTAGGGCCATTTCGAGGATGAGCTCGAAGACGAAGATGGACATCCCGAATTATGAGGGGAGTCTCAACACAGAGGAGTTGCTGGATTGGATCCGAGCACTCGACACCTACTTCGATTATGAGGATATCGAAGAGGATAAGAAGGTGAGACATGCTGTCACCAAGTTGAAGGGACATGCAGCCCTATGGTGGGACGAGCTACAGGCGGACAGATGGTCGAAAGGCAAATCAAAGATAAAACGCTGGGATCAGATGATCGCCAAGATGAAGGCGAAGTTCATTCCGAGGGACTACCAGATCACTCTGTTCAGGCGCATGCAGAACCTGAGACAAAAGTTGATGACGGTGAAGGAGTACACCGAAGAGTTCTACAGGCTCAACATTCGAGCTGGTCATCGAGAAAGTGATGACAAAAAGGTGGCGAGATACCTGAATGGCCTCAGGTATGATATTCAGGATGAACTGAGCATGTTGACTATACGCACAGTTGAGGATGCGTATCAGATGGCTCTGAAAGCCAAAGAAAAGCTGATCCGCAAACAGGGACAGCGAGGGCGAGGCATAAGCCAGCCGCGAGGTAAAGCTGTTGTTCAAGAGAGAACACAGAAACCCAAGGAGGATTGGAAAAAGCCTCAAGGAAAGGTTGAAAGGGGTGGAACCTCACAGCAGAGGCAGAAAAATTTTGAGCCGAGGAGACAACAAGATGATCAGCAGGGAGGATATGCTGACGCAAATACATTTCCTCGTACCCGAGGTAGAGGAAGAGGTAGAGGAGGAGTTATCACATGCTTCACATGTGGTAAAGATGGTCACAAAGCAGTGGACTGTCCAGAGAGGAAGATGGATAGAGGAAACACTCACGTCGTTGAGGCACAGAGGCGTGATGTTGAAGATGAGGACACTGGAAGTGGGAAATCACTAACAGTGCATAAAGTCCTGTTGAAACCTGAGAAAGAGGTGGAGGACACATCTCAGAGATGCAGACTGTTCAGAACAACTTGCAAGACCCAGGGCTGGAAATGCAAGGTTATAGTCGACAGTGGAAGCACTGACAATCTCGTTTCGACCGAGATGGTGGAGAAATTGGAGCTGAAGACGCGCAAACACCCGAGTCCATACAAAGTGACATGGCTGCAGAAAGGACACCAGGTATGTGTTACAAAACAATGCTTGGTAAATTTTAAAATGGGTGAATACAGAGATGAAATCTTGTGTGATGTCATTCCCATGGATGTCTGTCATGTTTTATTGGGAAGACCATGGCAGTATGATATACATGTGGTTCATGATGGGATAATGAACACATACACCTTGGAGAAGGATGGAAAAACACATACATTGCTTCCGGGGAAGGATAAGAAGGTGGAGCAGGAAGTAACCAGCACGATACTGCTCATGAGTGGGAAGGAGCTTCTCACAGAGATGGATAAGGACGAGGATCCACAGTTCTTTGTTGTCATGAAGCCGAGGGTTGTCTTGACAAGCACAAGAGTGGACAACTTGCCTGAGGAGATTCAGCAACTGCTGGGAGAGTTTGCTGACATCATTGTGGATGAACTGTCGTGTTCATTGCCACCGATGAGGAGTGTGAGTCACCACATTGACCTCATACCCGGGGCAAGTTTGCCAAATAAGGCAGCATACAGGTTGACACCTCAAGAGAATGAGGAAGTCAAAAGGCAGGTTCAGGAGCTGCAGGATAAGGGACTGGTGAGAGAGAGTCTAAGTCCGTGTGCTGTTCCGACAGTACTAAGTCCGAAGAAGGATGGAGGCTGGAGGATGTGTACAGACTCCAGGGCGATAAATAAGATCACCATCAGGTATAGGTTTCCATTTCCGAGGATGGACGACTTGATGGATTGCCTGAGCGGGGAAAATTATTTTTCAAAGATAGATCTCAAGAGCGGATATCACCAGATCCGAATGAGAGAAGGAGATGAGTGGAAAAAAGCATTCAAAACAAACGAGGGTCTGTACGAATGGTTGGTCATGCCGTTTGGCTTGACAAATGCACCCAACACTTTTATGAGGCTGATGAATGAAGTCCTGAGAGAATTCATTGGCAAGTTTGTGGTGGTGTACTTGGATGATATTTTAATTTTTAGTAAAACCAGGGAAGAACACTTGAGGCATTTGGCCATAGTGATGAGGAGACTACAGCAGGAGAAGTTGCTGATCAACTTGAAAAAATGCTCGTTCATGCAGACAGAACTCATATATCTGGGTTTTGTGATTTCGGCGAATGAATTGAAAATGGATCCTGAGAAGGTGGATGTAATCAGGAAGTGGCCATCGCCGAGGAATGTTTTCGAGGTAAGAAGCTTTCATGGTTTGGCAAGCTTCTACAGGAAGTTCATTAGGAACTTTAGCGGAATTAGTGCTGCAATGATGGACACTGTGAAAAAGCGGCATAAGAATTTTCAGTGGACAGTCGAGGCTGAGAGGAGCTTCAATCTGCTGAAGCGAAAGATAACCGAGCAGCCAGTGTTGGTGCTGCCAGACTTTCAGAAGACCTTCCAGGTGAAGTGTGATGCCAGTGGGTATGCAGTTGGAGGAGTTCTAAGTCAGGATGACAGACCTGTGGCATATTACAGCGAGAAGCTGGATGATGCGAAGATGAAGTACTCCACGTACGATAAGGAATTCTATGCCATCATCCAGGCATTGAAGAAGTGGAGGCATTATCTCATACCCAAGGAGTTTGTGTTGTACAGTGACAACCACGCATTGCAATTCATAAGTCAGCAGGAGAATCTAAATCAAAAGCATGCGAAGTGGGTAGAGTATATGCAGAACTTCACTTTCATGATCAAGCACATTTCAGGGACTGCGAACAAGGTCGCTGATGCTTTGAGAAGGAAGTTCTTGTTGCTGCAGGAGTTCAGGGTCAAAACCTTAGGTTTTGAAAATTTAAAAGACATGTATGCAGGTGATGCTGATTTTGGAGAGGCTTATGAAGCAGCCGAGAATCCGGTGCTCAGGGATAGGAGCCCGTGGATAGATTTCTTGATACAGGATGGATTGCTATTCAAAGGCAATCAGCTATGTATTCCAGATTTCTCTATGAGAGAGAATTTGGTGAAAGAGAAGCACAGTGGGGGCTTAGCAGGGCATTTCGGACATGATAAAACATTCGCCAAGCTGAGCGAATCGTATTTTTGGCCAGGCATGCGTGCAGATATCAAAAGATTTGTTGACAGATGCAGAATTTGTCAACACGCAAAGGGCAGGAAACAGAACACAGGGCTATATCAGCCGTTACCCATTCTTGAGAGGCCATGGGAGGAAATCAGTATGGATTTTGTGTTGGGATTACCGAGAACGCAGAGGGGCGTAGATTCCATCTTTGTTGTGGTGGATAGGTTCTCGAAGATGGCACATTTCATTCTGTGTCATAAGACAAGCGATGTAACCCACATCGCCAATTTATTTTTCAAAGAGATTGTAAGATTGCATGGGTTGCCGAAGAGCATAGTCTCGGACAGGGACACAAAGTTCATAGGTCATTTTTGGAGGATGCTATGGAAGAAATTGGGGACTGACTTAGCATTCAGTTCTGCTTACCATCCGCAGACAGATGGGCAGACAGAGGTGGTCAACAGAAGCTTGGGAGATCTGTTGAGGAGCCTAGTGACGGAGCATCATAGAAGTTGGGATCAGATCCTACCAGAGGCAGAATTCGCGTACAACGATTTAGTGAATCGAAGTACAGGTAAGAGCCCATTTCAAATTTTGTATGGGACACAGCCAAGAGGAGTGTCTGAGCTCAGGGAGCCAGAACAGGCTGAGACAAGCAGTGCGAGGGCTGAGGAATTCGCTGAGGCCATGAGAGAACTTCACACGGAGGTGAAGCAGCGACTACAGAAGATGAATCAAGAGTACAAGCGCAGAGCCGACCAGAGGAAGAGACAACTTCAGTTTGAAGTTGGGGACATGGTTCTGGCGCACTTGAGGAAAGAGAGATTTCCAAGGGGAACATACAACAAGCTCAAGATGAAGAAAATCGGGCCATGCAAGATCCTGAAGAAATTTGGGGAGAATGCATATGAGCTTGAGTTGCCAGAGGGCATGGGGATATCTCCGATTTTCAATATTTCGGATTTATACCCTTATAAAGTCGAATATGCAGGAGAGGGAAATGTTGAGGAACCAGTCATCAATTGGCAGGAGCAATTGCCAGCTGCACAGAAACCTCAGATGGAGTGCATACTGGACAGGAGAGTAGGAAGGAAGACCAGGAGGAAACAATATTTTGAATACCTGGTGAAGTGGAAGAACCGCCCAATGGAGGATGCCAGCTGGGAAACAGAGGCAGTCATACAGAATCATGGTCACACCGTGCAACAGCTCATGGACAGGAGCCCATGAAATCTTTTTGAGCCGAGGAGTATGATGCAGGAGCATCACTCACCTATCAAGCGAGCCAGCGCGAGGAAGAAAAGGATTACAGCTGGACGTGCCAGTCAATCTTAAATTTTGAATTTCACCTTGGTATTTTTGCGTCGCCGTTTACTAAAGGCATTCAAAGCAAGCGCGTTTGTAATATAATGTAGATAAGGAGGCATTTAACTGTTTTAAATGCCGGTAGATAGGGTTAGCTGTAGATTAGACAGTTTCACCTTTCGAGAGGGAAAACGGAGTATAGACACCCTCCCTTGAATTCATTGTATCATTCACATTCACATTGAGCAGGAGCAAGAAGCAGAGAGAAAAACAGAGAGTCTGGGAAGAACCTCCATGTACAGCTATTGAATTAATAGGAAAGAGCTTTGATTCAATTCCATGGATGTGTTTGATCTCTGTGTGTTGTTGATATTGTGCTTGTGCATGTTTGCTTCATTTTATGCTTATCTGTTATATGTTGCTTATGTGATTGCATATCAGGTTAGAAACCTGAGGGAATGAGTTTCAATTGTTTCTCTGCTTAGGCCAGGAGATTCCTGCATCGAGTGCAGTTGAATACCTCCGCATAGAGTGCGTCGAGGAGGCTAAGTAGTTGAGCTCTTGTTCTCTTTTGCCCAGAGTTGGGTGTGAGGTATTCGAGCCGTGCAGGGAAGTGCAGGTCGAATTGAGTCTCAGTAATAAGTCTGAGAGGAGGAAAGGCTGAAGCCGTTGCGAGCGTGAGGCGCACAGGGCTTAGAAGATTAAAACACTTTCAGAAGTGATTGAGATTTTATCATAAGGAGCGCGTTCGAAAAAATCTCAGAAGGAGTCCGAGTGGAGAAAATCTCTGGAGGAATAGCACTTTTGTTTCAGTTGCACAGGACAAGGTTGGCGAGTGAAGACCTCTTCATAGAGGAAGAGAATCGATGACTTGAATCGTCGTGCAAACTCGCGAAGTCCCATGAACCGTTGGATCTGAGAGAAGGGGCGAGGCTGTTAGTTCCCCGTTACAGAAAGAACCATTTTCCGTGTGTATCGGTGAATCGGGGTCGGTGGTGCAAGGATTGCATGCACGTAGAGATCGCGAAGTGCGATCTCTCGATTTGATCGGGACCGTCGATCCGAGTGCGGACAGGTGGCACGAATCTGGAGCATCGAGATCCCGGCATTTGGGGTTTCCAGCAGCAGGAACTTTGGAGTCGCGGACTCGCGAACTGTGAAATCCCGAAGTGACGTGGCAGAGTGGGACCCCACATATCCTAGTGGAGTACAGGTGGCGCATTTGGTTGGGATCGCCGTTTCGGCACTCAGGGATTTGATGGGTAAAGGCTCGACATTGCGAGTAGAGACTCCTCGAGGTTGACCTTTGACCATCGGGGTTTCGGTGTTTGATTTCCCGGGGACAGTACCGTGAGTCTCGCGATAGCGCGAGGTCCGATCTCCTGATACGCGAAGGGGAGATTACCAAGAAGACTGTGGGTGTTAGAATTCCCGAGTGGGAGTTGGAAGAGCATCGACTCTTCGGGCCGTGGAGTGTGAAGGTCCTGGAGGAGCGACCGCCCGTTGAGGGGTGGGGTTGCGTCACTCATCGTAGGTGTGGGGGTGCTTGTTATTGTACATGTGCAGGATGTGAATGATCATTTGGTTGATGACCTTGGTTTCTCCATCCATCTATGGGTGGAAGGAAGTTGACTTGGTGATCTTGGTGTCTAGCAGTGACCAAAGGCTCGACCAAAATGTGTTGAGGAACTAGTTTTCCCAATCTGAGATAATGGTTTGATGGATCCCAAAATGTACCCACACTCATTCAAAGAAGAGATTGGAAATGGCCTCCACTATGATTCTCTTCTTGTAGGAGGCCAAAATCACCATATTGAAAAAGTGATCAACCACCACAAAAACACAATCATTTCCTTGCTTGGTGAATGGAAGGCCCAATATGTAGTCCATTGAGATGGATTTCTAGGGCCTATTGGGAGTATGAAGAGAAGTGTACAAGACTTGTTTCTTAGTGGATGGTTTGTAAATAATGTAGGGAGTGTAGGACCATATATACTTTGTGACATCCTTTCATAGTTTCGACTAGTATAAATGTTGTTGCAACACAACCACTTATTTTCCACGTCGAAGTGTCGTGGCACCCGACTATAGTGGGATTCCCAAATCAACTTCTCTCTCTCAATTGATGGAACATAGATATGGACCAGATGGCATAGAATCCCATCCTAAAGATGGAAATTAATGACAACTGTGTTTTCGCCCATCATTTGGTAGGTGTTGGTGATCTCTAGATCTATCTCATAGAGGTGGTGCCATGTGGAGGTCTTGTGGCAAAAATAATATAGAACATTGGTGAGTGCCCCGAATGGAGGTCAGATAAGGAAATCAATGATTCGGTTGGTAATTCTTATTTATACTTGATGTTTAGGTGGAACTACTGCAAATATGTGGACCACTTTTGATGGAAGTCATTATGCAATTTTCCTTGTGTCTACATGAGCTGTAATAGCTTATGATCAATGTGGATGACTGTTTCCTTCCCGAGAATGTAATGCCTTCACTAGCAGTAGGATTGCACAATGAAGTACATTTGTTTTTCATAATTAGAGTGCTTATTGATGTCATATGATAATTCCACACTATGATAGTCCACAGGGTGTCTATTCTGAGTGATGACTATACCCACAACATAGTCTAAAGCACCTCTCTCGATATTAAAGCGATCTTGTAGGTCAAGTAATGAAATCAATGGGGATGAGAACAATAATTTCTTCAGATGATAAAACACTTTCTATTGGGATAGGCCCCACACAAATTTTTCCTTGCCACCACCCCTAGTTATTTGGCTGAGGGCCCATGCAATATGGGAGAATCCCAATACGAACCTGCAATAGAAATTGTCAATGCCTAAGAAGCTTCAAATATCAATGATTATGGATGGGGTTGGCTAGTCACAAATGACTTGGATATTAGATGGATCAACATGATCACCATGAACATCAACAATGTAGCCTAGGTATTGGACCATGTCCATGCCGAAGGAGCATTTTTCCAAGTTAGTATATAGCTTGTGCTACCACAGAGTGTGAAAAACCTATTGAATATGTTGCAAATGTTCTTCCCAAGTATTGTTGTAGATGATTATGTCATCCAGATATATTAACACAAAATAATTAGTGAAAGGCTGCAATATATCATCCATCAACCTCATGAAAGTTGTTGGGGAATTTGTAAAAAAAAAGGGCATGACCAACCATTCAAAAAGACCTTCTTTTAACTTGAAGGAATTTTTTCATACATTTGTTTATTCTATTGGGACTTGATGGTAGCCAGACTTTATATCAATCTTACTTCAGTATTTGGGCCATTGAGTTGATGAAGGAGATCGTCAATTCAGGGAATCAGGTATCGGTTCCTGACTGTGATTTTATTTATGGTTTGGTAATCAATGAAGAGTCGCTAGGTTCCATATTTATTATGCACATGCTTTATTAGGCTTCCACAAGGTGTTGATTTGGGTCAAATGTACCCCTTCTAGAGTAGTTCTTGGATCTGACACTTGATCTCCTAATTTTCTAGTAAGGATTGGTGATATACTGGACCATTGGGTATCGATGCCTCAGGGGTCATATCGATGGGATCCTTGACCTGATAGTCCAGAGGTACCAAAGTAGGTGATGAGAAGATGTCTTTGTATTCTTCCATGACCTTATCCACTTGCTTCTTCTATGTGGATATATTGGCTGCAGAGGTCATGGATGTGGTTGCAACCTTTCTCTCATTTTGAGAAAGAAGCAAGAAGAAGAAAATTTTCACAGTATGAGAAATGACCTTCCTGCATTTCTTGGAAGATATCAAGGAAATAGCACTAGGTCGGACTACCTTGGGTATCTTCTACAATTTCCTGTTCAAAGTACTAATAACACTGTAAGTCCTAGACTTATATACATCATGATGTTTCCATAAATAAGGTTGTCCAAAAATAAGATCACAAAATTCAAGGGGAGAAACATCACACAATACCTCATATTTTAATGGCTTGATGTCGTATGACAT
The DNA here is from genome assembly GCA_009831015.1 of Picea engelmannii. Taxonomy (NCBI): domain Eukaryota; kingdom Viridiplantae; phylum Streptophyta; class Pinopsida; order Pinales; family Pinaceae; genus Picea; species Picea engelmannii. The sequence goes on from ML778473.1 coordinate 1,296,521, forward strand.
GCGACACTATTGGCTAGTGTGGATATCGCTTCCTTGATGGAGCCATCAGATAGTGTAGAGATGTGGGTGCGACATTGTTAGCAGGGCTAGTTGTGTGATGACCTTTGTTGAGATGAGGTTCTTCTAAATACTACTATAAATTATGAAGTGCAACAGAGTTCCTTTCACCCACATATGTGAATGAAAGAGGTGCTTTCCTTCCTATGAATCATCAGGTTCACCAGGATTGATCTTGGTGGTAGAAATGGTGGAACTGGGTCCCACGTCAATGATTTGTCTCCTCTTTTTGGTTCTAAATCAAAGTCGAAACCTGCATATTATTCATAGGATTTTACCTCAGCCACCAATGAGTGCTTTGAATGACAATTAGCAGTGTTATGCCAAGGGATCTTATGGAATTCAAGGCAATTCCCGGTATATTTCTTAGTCTTCCCATTGTCTTTCTTTTCTTGTGTCTTGGAATAGCTTTCTTGATGCTTCCCATATTTTCTATGTCCTTTGTTCTACATATTTTGGATGCCCTTTCCATTATTCTATTGTGAGGGGTTCCCAGACCCAAACTGTCACGTATTTTGTTTAAGCTTCTACTCAATTTTGATAGCATATCGATAGACTGTGCCCAAGGATGAGATGTACAAAAACTCCATTTCCATATGGATGTACAAAAACTACAAAAACATGGTAGTATTTTTTCTTAATAACATCCCCAACGGAAACCCAAGTGGGTGAAACTACAAATAATTTGGATCCCTCTATTTTATTTTTCTCACAGAAAGTCTCCCACCAATATTTGACATGGGTGATGGCCTTGAGGAGCACAAATGTAATCTTTTATCTATCAAAAAAATTGTTGATAGAAAAATACCCTTCTATAAGGTTTAACCATTTATCTATGACATCCACATATATTTGACCTTCAAATATAGGAATACCAAAATCGATCTGTACCTTGAATGGGGTGGTGCCTCCACTTGAGGTGGATGTGTCACTTGTCAATAGTCATTGAAGGATTTGTGAAAAGTTGTCCATCATCTCGTTCCTCTTTCGCTCAAAAGGGATTCCTCGAGCAACATTTTGAAAGGATATTCTATCCCGTCTTATTTATTTTCTCCTTCCATGGGAAGTTTCTTGCGTGTGTGATAGTAGTTTTCCTTGAAGATAAACAATCTTGATACCAAACTCCCTATACCCTAACCGCATCGGGACATGCATTAAAAAAACAACAAGGAGAAGACCGCTCTGATACCACTGATCCATATTTAGGAGAGGAATGAAAAGAAACGACAAATTTATAACATTAACACGTAGAAACATTGACCAATAATAGAGATACAATAAAAATTGACTTCTGTTAAAAAAGAAATATGTTGAAACTGTAAAATGCAGACTGAAAACAAGCTCACTATATTGGTGACAACTTATCTCTAAGAAGAGATGTGACAGCTATGCTCATTCGCAAGAAGATGAGTAAAATGAGGATTTGAAGGAATTTTACAATAAAAATGAATGCCAACACCCTAGACATCCAAAAACCTAACCCTACGATATGTAGCGCCAAAAGTCATGTGGGCCCCATTGGGATAAGTTAGTACAACAACTTTTTGGGGTCGTAACTTTTTCATACAATCTCCATTTTAAGCACATGATAGCTCGTTGGAAAGGTATTGATAGGGAGATTAATTTAGGGGGATCAATAAAATCCTTTGGTTATCATTGAGGCATTTGATCATGAAAAAGTGATGTTTATGCCCTCCAAATGGCGTTGAAAGTTCAGGAACCAAAAAACAACTAAAAATAGTAAGTTACCAAAAACCATTTTGAGTCAGTTGGAAAACATGGGTGGCCACCGAGATCCTCATGGATCAATGGTTATTCTCATCTCATTATGAAATTGGACCTTATATGTCATGTTGCGTCGTAGGGTTACAAACATCACATTACAACTCGGGGTTATCTTCATCTCATTGTGACATTGGACGTTGTATGTCATGTTGTGTCATAGGGTTACAAACATCACATTACAACTTGGGTTTATCTTCATCTCATTGTGACATCATGATTTGAATGTGAAGTTGTGTTTTGTAATTCACAATGAAACATTTTGTTTGTATGTCAAATAAAGACATTGGGATATGTTCGATAGATTAGTGTCATGAAATTGTGACATTGGATTTTCTTTTTTTACATTACAACATCAAGTTATGACCATCACATTGTGACATTGGGATATGTCTGCTAATTTTACTTTAATATTTTGATTATTTTCATGTCATTGCGACATTGGTCTATGTTTGTCACAATATGATGTATTGATTTGTATCTTACATTGAAAAGTTGGATTTTGTAGATCACATTGTGGAATTGGGTTGTAACCTATATTGTGACATGGGGGTATGTTCATCATATTGGAATGACGAGATACATTTTTCAAATTGTGAAGGGGGATTATGTTGGATTCCATCACAATGTGATGTTGATTGAAGGTTATGTTCAAATGCGACATGGGGATATGTTATACTCATTGTGATGTCAAGTTAGTTTCATCACATTGCAACATTGAGTTTCATCACATTGCAACATCATCTTATCTTTATCACAATGTAACATTAACATCTTGTGAAATGGGAGTTTTGGGGAAGTTTTTTGAAAAAAATTCTAATATTTTTTTTCTTTTGTCACAAAGATAGGAATTTTAATTGTTTCTATGAAGAATTACATTCAGTATTTACTTACTTGTTATATTTATTGTTTCAACAATATCAATTTAAATATTATTTTTTAATATCAAGATCACTTATTTTATGTATTCCAAAAATGTGTAGAAACATCGGTTTCAAGTTAAACTAATCTCTTGAAATCATGCTATTTTAATTACTCAATTAAATTGATTGAATTGTAAATATTAGATGAACTTATTAAACTTTTAAAATAAATTATTAAAATTTATTAAATTGATTACTTTATTAATTGATTAAACTTTATAAATTTATTGAACTTTATCCAATATGGAACTTCAATAATTAATTCAACTGAGGAGCACCCCTTAATTAATAAATGAATGTGACATTATATTTTAATGTAATTTACCTAGATGGGGTGCTACCTAGAGAAAGTGTGCACACAACTGGCACAGAGTAGCAGGGGGCATTATTAAGCCTAGCTACCAGCCCCTAGACATTCACTCCTCCATGGATAACACCATGAGAGGATTTATGGTAATGTTCCCAGCTAGGCACTCGAGCAATCAAATGATCTAGACACGATGCACTAGGTAGATGCAGAGGTCTCCTCACACATCAATTGTGATTTGAGGTGTCACTTCACCCTTCAATGGCATTCAGAGTGGAAAACAACTCTTATTTCGGGAGACCTTCTCGATTTTTCTTCCCATCTGATGCACCCTCTTAGTTGAGCTCCTCGTCTCCCACTGCAATTTTCAAGTTTATTCATGTTGCCACCTGTCCATTAGCACTAGCGGCGACCCCTCTAATTACCTTAGCTCCATCCCTACCCAAGGCCTCTCAGTCTCCCTTCCTCACCCGCTACACCACTCCTTCATCTCCATCTCTCCCCTCCCCCACCATCACTTCCCCTCCAGCATACCTCAGGAGCGAGGTAAATCAAAGAGAGGTTCCCGAAACTGCACCAACCTCTCTAGAAAAACCAGGCTCACCCCCTCACAAAGGGTACTCATCACCGACTTGGTTAGATCACATCAGTCCACCAAGAGACTAAAATTGGCTCTCATCCATGGAACCTCTTTGGTAAAATTGGAGGCAGAATCCTCCACTACCCATTACCCCCCGACCCTCCAGTCGCTTTGTAAATTCAAAGGGGAGGTGCCACCCCTAGATGTGCACACATCTCTTCCCACTAACCTTCTATCCCCTCCCATTATTAAACCAAGAAATCCATATTATGCGGATCGTAGCTGCCAAGTAGAGGAGGAGGTCCATCGCTTAGCCACACCTCCAGAAGAGGGTAGCCCAAAGGAAAAAGAGGAAAACGACCAGGCTCAACACTTTGGAAATCACCTCATGGATCAGCACCTCAGCATACTCTTTGAAATTAGATAGAGGTAGGCAAACCAAGAGAACTCTCAGCGAATTCTCAGCCAAAGGATGGAAATCCTTTTCGAGGTTCTCTCGGATGCATCGGTGCATGCCAAGTGCTCGAGATGCTACCAATAGTTTGTCCCTTCTTACAACATCCATGGTCAATTGGGCACAATCGTAGATTAATGTTACTAGGTTCAGTTGTTTTGTTCAATACTAGTTGTATACTCGTTGGTCTAGCGAGCTACAACAACCTTATTTTCTTTTCCTACTATATTTTCATATTGTCCACTATGATAGCTCAACTTATGGCCATCTTGAGCCGAAAGGATCATTATCTAATCAGTGTATTTTTCTCATGCAACTTCATGGAGATTCTTATGTCAATTGTAATTTTGGTGCAAAAGCACAGGTGAACATGGCAAGGCCTGAACATTAGTAGACCACCTATGTTGGTTTCCCTTTTGTGGAGGCACAGGTGGATGACACTTGTCTCCGTATAGTTTTTGGGTTGATATTAATATAAGGCACTTTTTATTCAAATATATATATATATATATATATATATTTATTAATGTAATATAAAATTAAAATCCCCCGGATGGGGTGCTAAGGGTTGTGATAGTGCCACGTAGGCCGAGCCAGAACGCTGCATTAACGCAGCCACTGGCTCGCCATGCCTCCCACATATCAACCACATGACTGCAAGCAATCACGACATTATGAAGAGGCCCCTCGCGCGAGTGAAAGGTACTCTCCCACAGCGCACTACCGAGCAGGGATTAATGGCATCGTTTATTGCCCAGGACATGCGAATTATGGTTTTCAAAATGCACATAACTCGGGCTGCAACACCTAAGGGTAATTCAGTCCAGCAGTCCTCCATCTTTCTGGTTTATTCGAACAGAGGCACCCTCCCTCCTGTCCCTCTCACACAGAATCAGCACTCGGCCTCCACGCTCCTCAACAGAAACTCCGCCATGCCCCGCATTCGTGGCACCCCGCGACGAGGTGCGGCCTAGTACGCGACGGAGTCAAGGCGCAAGCGTAACAAGGATTTCGAACGGGCGATGGCCATTGTAGCTAGGCGACGGAGGACCAGGGCCCGGCTAACAACCAAGGAGCAACGGGAAGCGGCCAGCCTACAAGCCAACCCACCCAGCCCTCCCGGGCACACCTTGCTTATGGCTTCGCGCAGTCAGATTTCGAGCACGAGCCTTAGCTCGCCCAGCACCCGGCAACCAACTTGTCATGAGCCCAGTGCAGAACAGCCTTATTCCCCTTGTTATATCATCGAGGAGGCTCCTCCCGAGCCCACCACGGAAACCACAGGAGCAGAGCATGAGAGCCTTCAGCATGACGCAAAGGCAGAAGCGAAGACCGCTAAGGAGGAGTCCAGGCACAGTCACCGACAGGAGCAGCCTGCAGCAGCGGACGAGGGATACCTCGACCTTCTCTTCGACATCCGAAACATGCTGGCCGATCAAACTTTCCGCCTGGAGCGAATGGAGCAACGACTCGATATGTTTTTTGCTGCACACTCCAGAGCTTCGACCAAGAAGCAATGCCCAACCTGTGCGCGCCCTTACTCCTTCCCGGCTCGATGGAGGCACATGGAGATTTAGCACAAGCAGCTCGGTTTCGAGGTTTATACATGTTCTGGTGTTGTTCTCATACTTTCAACTTTTTGCTAGATAGTTATCAGGTTGTTTTAGCAATAGTTAAAATAATCAGCTTAATGTTGGCGACCATAAGTCCTGGTTTCCCTCGGGCAGGACGTCGCTTAGGAAAACCTTGCTAAATTTTGTAAACTAGACCACAGTGACATTTGGAGATGGATGCCCCGCTATCTCGGTTTCTTGCTTAGGCGAGACAGCGGGCATCCCATCTATCTGTGTATTGTGATTATGTTAATATAATAGGTACCACCTTTTTTACTTAAAAAAATATATATATAAAATTAAAATAAAATATAATGTTAAATTAAACATTTTGAAAATATTGAAAATAAAGATTTTTTGTGAACAATTAATAAATATTAATGAATTTAAACATTTCAATGACATTGGATATAGAAGAAGTGTTACTTTTCCATTTAATAATGGAGTATTTATAAAAATTGAGAATAGGTTTAAGAATAAACTATTCATCAAACCAATATAACAATAATTATATTCAAACTTTATAATTAGTGATGTTTATTCTTGCTATGAAGATTTAAATTACTATTTCCTCAACCATTTTATTTATTGTTTCATCAATATCAATTAACATTATATTTATGTAACATAATTAATATTATTAATTAATGTAGCATTATTATTGGATAAAGTTCTAAACAACCATGCTTCATATAGGTCAAAGCATTATTATTAGATAAAATTCTAAACAACCATGCTTCGTAATGGTCAAAATTGTAAAAGCATAATTTCTTATACTTTAAGGGATTGTACAATTTTTTGAGGCCATCCTTGACAAATCTTAAAATAAATTGAAACTATAACATTGCAAAAAAAAATTCTTTACCAAATTCAAACAAAAAATATCGTTTACCAATTGTTACATACAACACAATCAACCATCACATCTTAACGTTAAAAAAATTCTTTACCAAATTCAAACAAAAAATATTGTTTACCAATTTTTACATACAACACAATCAACCATCACATCTTAAGGAAACTTTTAAAGTAATATCTTTAGTGTAATGATAATTAGTTTCTTAATATAATTTTAATAATGGTAATGGTAAGATCATAATGGTAAAATATTATTAGATTTGTTACATTATTATTATTCCATTGTAACTATAATAATGTTAACTTTATGGTTGTCCCTGAGGTGTAGGATAGTCGGTGATGGAGTGTGTTGTTAAGCCACTCTGTGATGTTAAAGTCACCGGTTCGAAACCTGCGGGGACAAAAAATCCAACCATGTTAAGGGTTGGTGTGGCTCAGGTCGGGTGTGATCCCCTGGTGATTTTGACAGCTTAGATGCCCCTGAGTCGCGGTTTCTCAAGCCACAGGTTAATCGCGTAGCCAACAGGTCCCGCACAAATTAACAAACAAAAAAAAAATGTTAACTTTATGGTTGACTAAACTTAATTGTAAATAATATCTTTGAAAGTAATATCAACCCTAACTAGAAACCCTAAATTTTTCTTTGATGTATATTACTTGAATTTAAGTTGCCTATAAAAATAAATTAAGAGAGTACTTGTTCAGATTCACCTCTCAAACCCTTGATAGAAACCCAAATTTTTTTGACAATCATCGTGATCCCCTAAGAGTTTATTTATTCGTCTTCACCACTCCACTACAAAACCACATGAAATATTGCACAAGAAGAGAAAAATGTTAGTTCGACAATCTGGAAAATGACCAATATGAGAAATGGATGACATTAAGAGAGTATTTATTTGGCATTGTACAATGTTCAAACCCTCGCCAAAAACTCTAAAGTTATTGAAATTCGTCATGCTCCCCCAAAAGAGTATTTATTCGGCTTCACAAAACCACATAAAATATTACATAAGAAGAGAAAAAGACTGGTTTAAAAAAATGAAAAAACATTGATATGAGAAAATGACAGTTGAAGAAATAGCCATAATGAAAAATTAGATTTATTGCTTTGAATATCATAATGCTGATTTCTAGAAGCACATGACCGCTAAGAATTCAACCCACCATTTTTCAGCAAACATCTGTTTCCATAGAAATTGTTTTCTTATTTTAACCTAATACTAAGTATTAGCGCTTTGAGTTCTCTCATCGAAACTGAAATTAAATATAAATGAAGAAAACAAAACATTCATCAAAACAAAGCTCAAACACAACCACATAAAAGATTTCTTAAGAAAAGAAAAGGATTGGTATGACAAAAATGTACAAGATAATAAGTTCTACACATGCTAATTACTCATTTCACAGTGGCTATCTTGGGATGGTACTACATACATTTTATGTTAGGGATCTAACCTCCCTAACCCCTCACGTAGGTAGAATATATTTTTTTATGTAATAAAGGCCGACAATAGTTAATAAGGCCTACTTAATAAATGTGAACAAGTCAATGTATGAAGCGTTAATAGAAGCTTCCTCTTCTAGAAAGATATTCTTATAGAATGTTCTTTAGAAGATAGAATTAGTATAAATTAGAGTAGGAGGCATGAGAGATATTTGTCTTGAGAATTATTGTAATAGATATCTATTATGTTGAAGGTTTCCCTCTCGAATAGGAAAGTGAACATTACTTTCTTTGAATAAAGGTATTATTTATGGTATTTCTCTTTTCAATATTTTGTTGTTCCATTGATATCTATAGAGAACTCATGTTTCTACATTTTATATTACATCTAATACCTTATAAGTCATATCATAGCACTTTCCTTGGTAGGAATTTTGGGTAAAGTTTTTTCTAGGGTAAAGACATGTACTTTCAGCATCTTTAAAGCACAAAGAATTGTCATTCAATAGGTAAAACTGCGGTGGGGAAGACTACATGTAGGTGATACAAAATGTTTCATGGGGTTGCCTAAAAACCACATTTTTACCCTTGACGGAAACCTCTATAACCCATATTGGTACCATTTGAGTAATACTACATTAGACAAAATTTGTACATGTTCATCACTCCCATATACTAGGAGGTATATCGAGAGTCTCATAGATCTCCTGAAACCAACCCTAGATTAATTGATTGGCCACATGACTGTTATAGTTCCACCGATAAAAACACTTAGGAAGATACTCTCTAGTACTTGGGTAATTGGGTCGTATGACTAACATGTGTGGAGCCTCCTTAGTTGGTGCCCTGAGATATTGGGATGAGTACTAAATTTTGAAACCGCATGTATAGAAAAGAGCTATAACATAGGGAAAAACCTTGTCCATAGGAACTCTTCAAACCCTAACCTGGGGGAACATACTAGAAAATGAACATAAAGGAAATTTTGTCCATGAAACCTCACCTCCTACATTATGGTTGTTAAATTACTATAATTTTTTCTCTGTTAATAATTTGGGCATTTCGACAGTACAATATTATTTACATCAGAGCATAAGTTTGGGTCCTTGCCGCACAATTATTTGAGAACTATACCATTGGACTCTTTTCTTCACCCTAATGGCAGTGGGAATTATCATTTTTAATCTATTTTTCTCGTGGACCTGACCCCTTTCCATCACCCTTATTCAACATCTATCCCATTGAATTCCTATATTTGCATTGATCGTTGTTGTAACATTCACCAATAACTCCTTTCCTATATGGACCTAGCTACCTTCTTTCCTATTGCAATGGACCACACAAGCATCCAAGACTAGGAACAATGCCTCACTAGCTTGGACAAAGTTAATGAGAAAATGAGGACTCATATTTATTCCCTTCCAATATCGTTAGCATAAATTCTTAGCTTTCCCCACTAGAATCAATTCGCGCATCAGTAACCCACTTGATAACCATGTGTCAACAATCGTAAGAAGCAGTGAACAACCTGACTATACTATTTAAGCAAGACCAAGCTCCCTTCTCTTCCGCCCCACCTTATAATCACAAAGTCACTTAATCATCCCATTCCACATCCTTTCCTTCCATCCACTTTCAGTGGGACCTACATCTTCCTAGAGTGGAGATGAACAAATTTGAAGGCTTCGATCCCACAGGGTTGGGTCACTCAAATGGAACACTATTTTTCTTTGCAAGACATTACTGATGAGTTGACCAAAGTTCAGTATGGTGTTCTCTATCTAGATCCTAAACAATGGAAATGGTTTAAATGGAGAAAAAATTCCCACTAAGGGTATGTGGCTTGGACACAATTTGTTGCAGAGTTTTATGAACACTTTGACACCGAAACCCACCATTTAGGTCATTTTACACAATTGAAACAATCTAGCACAATGGAAGACTTTATAGATACACTTGGGCGCTTGGATTTCCACATGAAGGGCATGTGAGATGTATTTTTTTGGGAATTCTTCATCAGTGGCATCAAGGATCAGATCCATGCCCACGTCCTAATGGATCACCCTTACACTTGGGTGGAATCTACTGAAAGAGATAAAGAAGAACAACATGTTTTCTCTTCTCAAACAAAACAACCCCCCTTTAATCCCTACTCTAAACCATCCACTCCCTCCCCTCCTCCCTCTCCACCCAAGGTCCAAAAATTGACCTAGGTAGAAATGGTTGAATTCCAACTTGTTGACGACGATTTTTTCAATAGGTCTCAGCCGAAAAAACATTGCCAAGCTCCCACTCGAGTCAACTACTTGTACAAACTTTTACACACTCTCGTTAATCTATCACTATAATTTAAAAAGATTTTCTCTCATTTCTAACACTATCACTATCAAATTTAATTTAATTTAATACTATGATTCACTTTCCCATATATATTTTATATCACTTTTATGATATTAATTCATAGATGTTTTACCTTACCAATGGTTATGACTTTGGATGTTACAAAAACAAACAATATGGCATATACTCCATGCCCCACTTTCCCATATATATTTTATGTCACTTTTATGATATTAATTCATAGATGTTTTACCTTACCAATGGTTATGACTTTGGATATTACAAAGCAAACGATATGACATATCCTCCATGGCCCCTTTCACATGACACGTGCAACTTTGATTATATTTTAAACCATATACTTTTCCAAGATATGCTCATGCCTCTTTCTTCAATTATAGGCTTTACAATGCAAGGGTTATACTTTCCATTCGTTATGTTTTAAACATTGTTCTATGTCATGCCAAGGTCCCAAAAAAGTAAAACGTTACCGAGTTTACTTCTCATTAAGCCCTGGTTGATAGCCTAAATCGAATAAGCCATCCAATTCTGTGACCACGCAGTCATTTCAAGATACTTCAGTCAACATATAAGTTACTTAACCCAACGTCATAGCGAAGGCGTTGAATATCTCAACCCACCTGAAAGCTGAATCACAACAAATATGGGATTTGCCCAGCAAGACCGAGTTTTGTTTAAAAAATCATATTTGGAAAGCTTTTTGGAATTCCATGATGAATAAAAAATATATTGATAAAAACATGGAAAAGAGTTTAATTTTGGATATTCTACAGTGTTGATGCGAAAATTCAGTTTTAAACAAACAAATACCATAGGAAATCCTACACCATCGTTCTTTGGGAGCTTGGAACAGAATGTATGAAGGGATGAAAGACGAGGACATAAGCCTTGTTGTAACTGGTGATCCCCATGTCGTGTTGACAATCCGTCCACGAGCTTTGCAACCAAATTTTTGCGTTCATCTACGGATAAAATCACTGCTATACCAACAGATATGAAGTTTCCCACGACCTAAGTTATGTGGGACTGATTTGAAATTTCGCTCCTGTTCAGATAACATAACAGTCAAAATTCGGGATTTTGACACCACGAAGATCAGGTGATAAGGGTTCCATGTTGTAAAGCTGTGGGATGCAAAGATTGGCCGCCACTTCATTCAACTCGCGGTCGTAAGGATATTGTCGCTTGTGTCAAATGTAATCAAATGGAAATTGGGTGCTTGCTGCATAGGATATATGTGGACGGAATGAATAGGAATCTGTCTATGGTAATTCTGGACCAATATACTGCCTTCACGAATTTGACATGGAGCTCGAAGGGAGGAATTTGGCAATTCCAATATTAACCAACAGGTGTACCGTTGAATGCTCACCAGGCATTTTTGCTTTGGGCAATGAAATTCCGTGTGTATGTATGCTCAATACCATCTGCTCGTTCTTGTTTGTACAGGGCCAGATTTTTCACTTCAATGGCAGTGAAAGCGTAAATTTTAGCCCGATATAGCAGAGATAAGGCGAGGAAGGTTCTCATCTGACACATCTCGGACTTGGAACGAAAAGAAGTGTTTGCCTCCAAGAATGGTGGCCACACCAAAGGATGTTCGGGAAGCCCTATTGAAACAGAAAAATTTGATGATCACAATGTAAATGCATCATGCGAGAAGAGGTTATTTTGAGGGTATTTGCAGCAAGAGGTGAATGGCTAAGATCCAGGAGCTCAACGCTATGACTATCGCGTGATAAAGGAAATTGAGAGGCGAGGAGTTTACACCACTTCTGGAAAATGAGTTATGTAGACAGAAAATTCTGACAAAGAACGAAACAGAGATACAAACTGACGCGTGGATAAAGGATAAGTAAAAGCCAATTTTAAATATGTATAATCAAACGGAAGAGCATAAGCGGTTTGAAGCCCGTACCTTCAATTAGTTAGGTTTTAAAAGGAAACAACCTAACTGTTCAAACCACTCCAACTGTCCATTTGATGCTATAAAAGAAACAAGGCACAACCAACATAAAAAAAACCGGATACTTGAGAGTTGGCAGGCAGACAAAAGTTTTCTGAAGGAAGTATTGTCTCAGAAATAAAATTCAGAGAAAGAGAATTTAGGTAGAATTTTGACAGAGTATGAAGTGAGTGTGGGGAGGACTTCTCCATTGCATTCTCTCATTTCATATACAGCAGAGGTTGACGAAATCGTCGGTAGCAGGTGGTTTTGCGAAATAGTGAAAGGAATAGGTGAGGATGAGCTTACTGGTCTTCACAAGGTAAAGGTTTGTTGGCTAGTTGTTGTATTTAGGTTTTGATTTTATTGGACGCTAATCAGTTTTTGTATGTAGGTTTCTTCCTTATGATTCATCACCATTGCTCAATTCCACTTCTGGCTCAACTCCTTCTTCCTTTTTTAAGCTTGACCATTCTATTCTACATTTCATATAGAAAGGCTTAAAAACTTATATATGGCCCTAATCCACACATGGACTTGCAGATTTCTAACATTTATGATTTGTGTGAAAGTTCCTTTAATGAAAATTAGTTTATGTTTCTTGAGTTTTTTTTAAAAGTTCCTAGTTCTCATTTCTTTATTTATTTCTAAAACTTTGATTTCAAAAATGAAGAAAATGGTTGACACAATCTAAAAAAACTATAGTAAAAAATCATGTTTATAATAGTTTTTTTTTTTATTTCTTTAGTGTATATAAACCTGTTTATTTTATTACTTTAATTTTATGATCTTTACATATAACTTTAAAAGAGAAAAATGAACAAAGTCATGGATAGGTTATAGGTATATATTTTTTATTCATTAACTAGTTTAATGTATATAGTTTTTTTTTGTTTTTTTTACTATTTTGATTTTATTATTTCTTAGTTACATTCTAAATTTTAAAAGAAAATAAAAATGTTATATCATCAAGAAAAAGTTTTTATTCAAACTAGTGTTAGGTGATAAGTTTTATTTTGATTAACTTACTTTAAGTTTAATATAGTTTGTTTTAGCTTTTTTAGCTTTTTTTTAATTTATTTTTTCTAAAATAAAACAACCTTTGCAACAATTTTGATGAAAATATTTTCGAGGGCACAGATAAGTTTTTTATGGCCATCTCCGAGAATGTTTTTGAGGAAGAGGTAGAGGCTCCTCCTATGGTAGAGTTACATAAGCCAATTGATCTTACTCCACCCTTTGACCCCCCTGAAGTCGAACCAGTCATTTCATTGAATACCCTCATTGGTTTCTCTACTTGCCAAACCCTCAAGATAATCGCCTACATTAAGCATCGAAAGATCATCATCCTAATTGACAATGACAACACTCATAATTTTATTCATCTTTACTTTTTCCAAGAAACCAATTTCTATATAGGTGCGGTCAACAACTTTCAAATCATGATTTCCAATGGAGGTTCCATGAAATGTGGGGGGAATTATGAAAATGTGTCTACAAATTGGTCAGTACAGCCTAAAATAGCATATGGTTTCTATCGACATGGGTGGTCATGATATTGTGCTCAATAAAAAATGTTTACACACTCTTGGTCTCATCCTCATGGAGTTTAAGGAATTAACCATGAAATACCAACAAGAAGGACAACAATATAAGTTCCAAGGAATCAAAACAGGATCGCCTCATATCATCATTTCCCGTCAAATTTAAAATCTACTAAAAAACAATCCTTCGGAAATTATCGCAAAACACAATTCTATTCAAGTAATTGAGACACCATGTGTGCATCCAGATCTCCAGTCTGTCATCTCCAACCACCAAAAAATGAAATTGAGAAAATTGTTCAAGAATTGCTCGAAGAAGGTATTGCCTATCCTTGTACCAACCCTTATTCTTCTCCTTTGGTCATGGTACTCAAGAAAGAAGGAACTTGGCGCATCTATCCATACTTTCATGCCCTAAACAAACTCACCATCAAAGACAAATTTCCCATTCTTGTCATTGATGATCTCTTAGATGAATTCAATGGTGATTAGTACTTTACTAAAATTGATGTTCATTATGTCTACCATCGAATATGTATGAAAGAGGAATAAATTCAATCTTGTGTAAAATTCCAGAGGGTTGTACATTTGATCAACAATCTTGCTTCGATGGGACATTCCCCAGGTGTGGTGGATTGGCATTATTGAGAAACTACATCCATTTAAGTGATGAGTATGAATTGGGGAGGAAGTAGGCTTCCTTGCAAATATTTAAATATGTCACATATAATAGTGATGGAGGGAAGGAAAGAAAAAAAATACAATTGGTGACTTCCCAAGTATGAGTATGTGACTTCATAAGGAGTTCATTGAAAATACACATGACAATATGTTCAGCATGTCCATGTGTCTTGATGGCAGGACGAGCATTTTAAAATATGCAAAGATACATTTTCTATTGGTACTGTCTTATTAGTGGTTGATTTTACAGAGAACTACACCCTTCAACTACAAAATGAGATTCAAAGCCAATATTATCACTTAGAATAGGTCAACATAATGGTCCATATCACATACAAGCACGGGTTAGATAATAATGAAGAAAACAAATTCATATTGAAGGAGTATCACTTCTACATAAGAAATGATCGGTGCCATGAATTAACCTACATACAACATTCCTTCAAGATATTTTACAATCACTTCAAGGAGAATAAAATGCATATAGATCAATGTTGGATTTGGTTATATGGTCATGCGGGCCAGTTCAAAAATGCTCCTGTATTTAAATGGTTGTGTGTGTTGCACAAAACGATCAAGGTACCACGTATTTGGAACTATTTCGAGTCTAGGAACAAGAAAGGGGATCATTATGGAACATGCACATGCATCAAAAGATCATTACACAAGAAGGAAATGAACTTTAAAAATACTTCCCCCATTCAAGATGGAAAATCCATTATTGAATCTTATTATTCACTAATGGGAGAGGGAACAAGAACATGTGAATACCAATACCCAGGAAAGGACATGTACATAGATATCTTTGGTAGGTGGTCAATGTAGATCAATTATAGTGGTATGAATGCAAAACAACCCAGGGCACTCATGGATTCCATTTAGTTCAAACATCAGATAATGCAATAGTTGAAATATGGATGAGAAAACTATCTTTCTTCGATGGTCCATGTAGTAGTAATGAATGGGATAATTGTGAATTCGCAGGTAGATGGGATTATGTATCACTCCCAATTGTTCAATGCATAACTTTGGAATTATCCTAGTTGGAGTAGGACTAACCAAATATTTCATCAGATTATGATCACATCTCAGATATTGTACTACTAGGTTCTATGAAACCTTCTATTTTATTTTGAATAACTATCATCAATGTTTTATACTTTGGTCATTTAGTGGAATAACGTGTTGGCACTCCAGTTTTTGCAGGGCACATATATGTAGTGGTTTCCCCAAGAGGTAATGAATGGGGAATTGACTATTGGTTGGAACATTGCTTACAGGGAAAGAAGAACCTCATGCTCTCAGTAACATACTCCAAGGGAATTGAATTTACGATTATTTCGATGGTTATTAAAGGATAATATCTAAGATAGGATGAAAAAACACATAAGAAAGGTGGTTAAGTATTTCAAGATTATATACCAAGTGAATCTTTATAGCACTTTACAAAGTTGGTTGTTGGAAATTTGCATTTCCTTAAATTTCCTAGCCTATCCTTTCCTTTCCTTGCCTTTCCTTCCCATGTTTTGCCTTGCCTTTCCTTGTCTTTCCATGCCTTGCCTTGCCTTGCTTGCCTAGCCTTTCCTTGCCTTACCCTGCCATATGTTTCCTTTCCTTTATTTGTCTTTCCTTTGATTTCCTTACCTTTCCTTTCCTTCTCTTGGATTGCCTTGCCTTACCATTCCTTGCCTTGCCTTGCTTTCACTTGCCATTGAAAATAATTCTAAAAGGAATAATTGAAAAAATATTTCATATTTATGAATGATTGAAATTTTGACTTCATTTTATGGTTGTTATGGTATTCTTATATTTTGTGGTTCATTTTTTTTGTTAGGGAATTACATTTTTCCTTTCCTTGCCTTTCCATGCCTTGTATTTTCTTGCCTTCTATTGTCTTGCATTGTATTTATTTTCCTTTTTGACCTTTCCTTGCCTTACATTCCCTTTCCTTTTATTTCCATGACTTGGATTTTATTTCTTTCCTTTCCTTGTGTTGCTTGTCTTGTGATGGTAGAACCCCCTTATATCCTGGGGATTCTGTGACGTCCCAATCTTGGATCTTCAATCTCCTGAGAAAAATTATCTCTTTGGGTCATCAACAGACCCTAAACACTCAATGCACCCACACACACACACACACACACACACACACACACACACAAGTCCCCTTGATGTCATGTGCAAGTTCAGACTACTTGAAACTCTGCTCTCTGGAAGTTGGTGACATTGATTCGTGAGTACTAGTATCGCGCTAGTCTCCTTCTCCTCTTTGACCATGGGATATAATCTCAGGCCAACCCCTTCATCACTTCGGGCTTCGGTGATACTGCAACCTCCTCCTCTGTTTCTTCCTGAAATACCTTTCCTAGAATTCGTGGATCTCTGCCATGTGTATCCTTGTAGCTAATGATTAGGATTTGCCTTGTGGTTTCACAACTTCGGAAACCCCACTTTTCAACACCTCAAAATTTTTCGAACTCTGAAATGCAGAAACATCCCACGACTAGCCTCCATGAAACATTTCCCAGATCCGATGGTCTAGAATGATTCTAATACCTCCTGGATGTATCTCACTTTACTGATTCTACGAAACTCAAAGGAATCCTTCCTTAGAATATTTCTCACCACTCTTCCTTCTGAGCTTGTTCTCCCTCAAACCTTTTCTCCCTTAGAGGATCTCTTCGACACTCAGTCGGGTCTCGCTACTTCTTTGAACTTCTAAGTCAGAAGAATCTGTCATGCACACCTTGCAGAAAAAATTCTTTAAGCTATCTCTCCAATAATTTATGAGCCGACATGCACGTTGTCATGCACACCTTGTGGACATTATGCACTCCTTGCACATATAATATTCAGGTTATCTCCTCTCAGCTTATGATTCAAAAACAGACTCTGTCAATGCACTCCTTGCGGATACTATGCACACTTGCACTTGCCTGTAAAAGAGAACCAATTGAAGCTTATTTAAATCTTCATAAATTCATACATTTAGCCATGTAAATGCATACATAAACACAAGAATAAGAAAAAACAGAGAATTGCAAATAAACAAATAGTCTACCATTCATTTAGTCAGATATACACAGAAAGACCATGCATTTGGGACAATGCTCCTCTGTTATACTCATTCAACTGAAATATGCATGTGTTCATACACTACTTCTACAACAACTATCAACAACCCATTAACAACTAGAGTGGAAACAACTTCCAGCTACAATGGAAACCTATATAATAGATTCAACAATCTTTCAAAAACTTATACTGGGAAGAAATACAAATATTTATACAAGAGGGATCTTAGAGCTCTTCCCTCCAACTATTCTATAGTTATCCTATTGAATTAAAATCTATCAACTACTTTAATTTATTACAATAAATATTTGTGACAAAAAGATCAGATCGAATACATCGAATTTGTACTGCACTCAGCTTCATTAAAATAAAATACAATTTTTGATGTCCTCATGAATTATCCAACTCTACATCATTTAAGATGTTCTTTAATTACAATTCCTTTTCAAAATATTTGTGTGATAAGCCTCCTTCAAAATTTAAAATTCTTTAAAATGTGTGCTAGTGTGCCTAGTTGTTTGCCACCTGTGCTTTGCTGGTGATGCTCCTGGATCATACACCTCTGTCTAAAAAATTCATAGACTCCTATCCATGAGATCCTACACTGACCTTCTGTGCTTCTAGATATCTGTTTTTCTTACCTAACTGACATATTCTATTAGGTATCCCTTCCACTTAACCAAATATTCAAAATATGTTTTCCTTCTAGTCTTCTTACCAATTTGTTGATATACGATCTTATCCATCTGTGGAATTTCTTCTACAAGCATCTTCTCTTTCCACTATATCTCCTTACGATATTTGGGTCTTCCGATTCCATATTCCATTTAAGGATACATGTTTGTAATGTTGAATATGGGTGATATACCCACATCTTCTGGCAGCTCTATCTCATAATCATTCTCATCAATTTTTCTTAGGATTTTTCACAGTCCTATCTTCTTTAGCTTTAGTTTATTATATGTTCCCCTTGGGAACCTCTCCTTCCTAAGATGTGATAGAACTTGATATCCAACTTCAAATTGAAGTTTCCTCCTATGTTGATTAGCTCTACATTTATATTCATTTTTGCCCCTCCTCAACTACTCTTTGATCTGATTATGAAGTTCGTTCATTTCTACAATGAATTCTTTGGCTCCAATGCTCCTAAATTCACTCTATTATAGATCTATTAAACCTGACACTCCTCTCGGATTCATTCCATATACTATCTGAAATTGAATATTTCTGGTAGTCTTGTTCACTGAGTCATTATATGCAAACTCCGGTTGTGCTAGAATCTAATCCCATTGGCTATGATCTTCAGTGGACAAACTTCTTAGCAAATCTCCTAAACTTCGGTTCACCCCCTCAATCTGTCCATCTATTTGAGGGTGATAGGAAGAACGAAAGGACATTTATGTTCCCATTTTCTTCCACAATGTTCTTTAGAAATGACCAACAAATTTGGTATCCCTGTCTGAGACAATACTCCTAGGAAATCCATGAAGTCTTACAACTTCCTTGAAAATAAATTTAGCAATGTGTCTTGCATCACTAGTCTTTTGGCATGGGATAAAGTGTGTCCTCTTTGAAAATATGTCAACTACCACAAATATGGAATCAATTTTGCTTTGTGTTCTTGGAAATCCCAACACAAAATCCATGCTTATTGCATCCCAAGGCCTCTCTGGAATAGGCAATGGTTGATACAACCTAGTATTATGCTTCTTCTGATTTGCATACTAGAAAATATTACATATTTTCACAAAACTTTTCACATATACCCTCATACCTGGCCAATAGTATGAACTGTTCAATTGTGCACATGTTTTTTCATGGCCAAAATGTCCAGCTAGATCTACACTATTCTTTTCCTTCAGCAAATTCCCCCTCATCGAACACTTTGGTATGCACAACTGGCATCCTTTGAACAAGAATCCCTCCTTAATAAGATATTCATCCCACTATCTTTTGTCTCTGAGTACATGATTCACACATGTTTCATATGTCTCCTTTAAACCTGGATCATCATGATACATTTCCTTAAGGTGTCCAAACCCCAAGGTCTTCACTTGAAATTCCTGCAGAACTAGACATATCCTGCTCAATGCATCAACACATTTTTTAGCATTACCATAAATATGTTTAATGACAAAAGTGAAATTTTGCATAAATTCTATCCACCTGGCATGTCTCTGGTTTAACTTCTCTTGTCTGGTTATGAATTGTAAATCATGATTATTGCTATACAAAACAAACTCTTTTGGAACGATATAGTGCCTCCATTTTTTCAAGGATTGAATTACGGCATAGAAATCCTTATCATAGGTGGAGTATTTTCTCTTAGCATAATTCATCTTCTCACTGAAATATGAAATAGGCCTACTATCTTGGCTCAAGACTGCTCCAATTGTAACTCGACTCGCATCACATCTCACCTGAAATGTCTTCCCGAAATCTAGGAAAACTAGAATCGGTTGCTCTTTTATATTCTCCTTCAATATATTGAAGATTTTGTCAACCTCTTCTATCCATTTGAAAGACTTATGTCTTTTATTCACTGTATCCATTGTATTTTCACCAATCTTACTTAAATTTTTTATGAAATTTCGATAGAAACTCGCTAGTCCATTGAATATTCTTACCTCAAATATACTCCTTAGTGATGGCCATTCTCTAATTGCTTTCACATTTTCAGGATCCATCTTCCATTCATTCGAAGAGATCACAAAACCAAAATAAATGAGTTATGTCTTCATGAAAGAGGATTTCATTAAATTGATCAGCAACTTCTGCCGTTGCAACCTCCTCGTCACTAATGTTAAGTGCCTTAGATGCTCTTCTTCAGTTTTACTGAAGAACAATATATCATCCAGATAATGATCACAATATTGCCAATAAAATATTTCAACACTTCATTCATCAACCTCATAAAAGTACTCGGGGAATTTGTTAATAAAAATGACATAACAAGCCATTCATACAATCCCTCATTTGTCTTGAAGGTTGTTTTCCACTCATCACCTTCTCTCATCCTTATTTGGTGATATCAACTTTTAAAATATATATTTGAAAAGTAGTTCTCTCCACTTAAACAATCCATTAAGTCATCTGTCCTTGGCAATGGAAATCTGTACCTAATGGTAATCTTGTTTATGGCCCTTGAGTCTGTACACATTCTCCATCCTCCATCCTTCTCTGGACTCAACACAATTAGTACTATGCATGGAATCAAGCTTTCCCTGACCAAACTTTTGTCTAACAAATCCTGAACTTGCCTTTTCACCTCCTCATTCTCTTGAGGTGTTAGTCTCTATGCTACATTGTTCAGTAGGCTTACTCCTAGTATCAAGTGAATGTGATGGTTGCTACTTATGATAGGTGGAAATGAGATTGGAAACTCATCCACTATTATGTCAGCAAAATTGGTACAACATCCCCTACCTTAGCAGGTTCTGCACGACCTCCCTTCTGAGCCGAAGTGGCTCCTTTGGATTCCTATCGGAACATCAACATTCGATCCATAGGTGCTTGTATGAAGACTCCACCTATGTGAACATACACTAGGAATGAGATTTTGTCTCCTCACAGCCTCTGAATATGACTGCCTATCTTTTCCCGAAATGGAATTTTGGGTTTCGGTAATCCTGATGACGATAGATCGGGGCACTTCACAATGAAAACCCTGAAGTCACGAAACGAGACTTTCCTTTGGAGTAGAAACTTGGGAATTTTGGCATATTGAGGTTTTATATACCAGGAGGTTGAAGGATCAAACATTGGTCACAGAGGATTCGTGAAATCATGAATCTCGAAGTCTCGAAAAGTGTACCCAGACAAGGTTTCGGGGAAATTCTCGAAATGAGCATTTCGGTATTTTGGCTACCAGAAGATGGAGGGGTAAGAATTCAGAACTCTTGACCCATAGAATCCCAAAAGGATCTGAGTCATTGGATCACAGGAGGCTTTGAGCCGTTGATCTTGCTCAGGAGAATGAGGATCTGAGTTTCGAGATTTCGGTACTTCGGTATTTTGGATACCGAAAGTACGAGAGGACAAAGAATTGTTGTGCCAAGATTCGCAAAGTTCTGAAACATGAATTCGTGAAAGTATAGTGAGGAATAGTGTCAGGTCATGAAGAAAGTATCATATCTCAGCATACCAGGGATCTGCATTTCAGAAGTCCTGAGGACAAGGAGTTGGGAATCTTGACATTGGAAGTCTCGAAGTCGTGAAATGCGACATATTGTTGGAACAGGGCTATGATCAGATTTTGGAATTTTGAGGTTCGGATTTTTGGTGATCCCAAAGACAAGGAGTTGGAGCACTTCAGCATTGGAAACCCTGAAGTCCCGAAATGATGTGTGGTCACGAGGGAAAGTGGTCACATAAACTGGAATTTTGGTATTTCAACATTTCGGAGTTTGGGGGATCGAAGAGTCAGAGACTCTCGACATTAGGGTTTGTGAAATCGCGAAACCCAAAAATTCCATTTTGGAAAAAGATCATGGTCATGTCTGGAGGCCGTGTGGAGGACATTTGGATCAGGTTCATTGGGTTGCAATGAAGGCACAAAAGAACCATTTATGTTCTACGAATCCGAAGAGAGAATGATCCTGTAGCGGACTCTGGCCCGAAGGTCAGGGGTCTGCATAAAAAATTCTCCAACATCTCCTGAACTTACTCAAGAATATCCTTCATAGAAGTACTTGTAAGGATAAATTATGGCTTCCTCACTACAAAAAACTTCATCTCATGTTGATTCTTAACTTCACTCAAGAGTTCCTTCCCACTCATGAGAAGTATGCTCATGTTGGATTCTTCCTTCACTTTATTCTCTTCAATTTGCAACAACATGTGTGTCTTACCATTCTTTTCCAAAGTATAAGTATTCCTTCTCCCATCGTGAATGACATTCTTGTCATACTACCATGGTATTCCCCACAAAAAATGACATACATCCATGGGAATCACATCACACAGAATTTCTTCTCTATATCCTCCTATTTTAAATTCAACCAGGCATTGTTTAGTGATTGTTACCTGATGACCTTTCTGCAACCATGATACTTTGTATGATGTCGTATGTACAGTCGTCTCCAGCTCCAGCTTCTCCACCATCTTGGTGGATACTAAATTATCATTGCTCCCACTATCAAATATTACCTTGCACACTTTGTCTTTAGTATTGCAAGTTGTCCTAAACAAATTGTTCCTCTATGCAAGATACCAGATATATAAAATATGTAGAACATAATTGAAATGCTAGAAATAATAGAATATCAGTAAAATATCCAACATTATCTTCAAAATACACAGAAATGATATACGAAATAGCAACAGAAATAGCACTTTGAATTAGATAGCAATGTTCACAGGCCTCTTTGAGGGGGCAACCTCCAGTCGAGTAGCGCTCTGTTACAATAATCTCCAAGCTAGGGTTCTTCATACCCTCGACCCTTATTTATACTAAATATGTCTCTTAAGAGAAGCATCTAGAGGAAGATCCTTCTAGAAGCGGAAGCTTCTATTAGGTCTTCTTACATCTGCCTTATTATATTTTATTGAAAGGTCTTATTAATATTGACCTTTATTACATCCGAATACATTGATCTACCTATGTGTGGGTTAGTACCTTAACATGTCCGCCCCCTTAAAAACAGCCTTGTCCTCAAGGCTTGAGATGTGGAAACTACTGCAGAATGGTAGCTGGTTCCCAAGTGGCATCCGCTGGAGTCATATCTTTCCACTTTACTAGCACTTCCTTGATGGTTCTCTGATGTAGGTGATGCTCCCCTTGGTCCAAAACTGCTTCTGGTTGTAGCCAAATGGATCGTTCTTTGGCTAACTCTGGAAGGTTGGTTTGAATGTGGCACCTGGTTCCAATCACCTTCTTCAAGCATGAAACATGAAAAACCGGATGTAGCTTCGACTGACTGGGAAGAGCTAACTGATATGCGACTTGTCCCACACGCTTTAGAACTGTGTAAGGGCCATAAAATTTGGGTGCTAGCTTCTGACACTACTCAGCCTTGAGGGAAGTTTTCTTATATGGTTGCAGACGCAGAAACACCTGATCCCCTTCTACAAAGTGACGTTCCGAGCGACCTTGATCTGCTTGCTGCTTCATTCTCTTCTGGGCCATGACCAAGTTCTCTTTAAGGGTATGAAGGATATCCTCTCGGACTGTAAGTGTTTGGTCGACCACCTGGACCTTCGAGGTACCCGGTAAGTATGAGAG
>ML778473.1:1333008-1367686 GCA_009831015.1 Picea engelmannii
TTTGCTTCAAACATAAAAAATATCTTAATGAAGAAAGGTGAATTTGGTGGGGTAAAAACACATGATTGGCATACCTTCATTAAGGTAATAATTTTGGTATACATATTTATATATATTGGCCTTATAGATCTTTTATTTATTTTCATTTTTTCTTGTCTACTTTGGTCGAAACAAATAATGATTTATTTTGTTGTTATAGTATGTTCTACCTCTATCTCTCCCAAATGACTTTCACAACAACGTCAAACAAGTTATATATGAGCTTGGAAAATATATGAGGTAAGACATAGTTGTGATTTATATGAAAAATGTTCTTTCAAATTATTGTTGTACTTAATGACACGTGATTTACTTGTAATGTAATGTAATATATTATATTATGTTATGTCGAAACATGTTATTTTCTTGTGTCACGATCTCATGTATATGGTTGTCACTGAAAGAAATCCATGAAGATGATATAAAGTATTGGAAGAGAGAAATTCCTCGTCTAATGTGTGAAATGAAAAAGTATATACCTCCTACATTTTTCAATGCACAAAAACACTACCTCATACACCAAGTTGAGGAGATTGAAATTTTTGGACCTGTTCACACAAGGTCAATGTGGATGGTGGAGAGGTGAAATCATTGAAGGCATTGGTTAGACAAAGAGAACATCCTGAGGGTTCTATGGTGGAGGGATATATGGTATATCAATACTTGGTGTATATTAGTCAATATCTTCCTAAATTGGCAATTCCAACTATGCATATAGTGGATCGCATTTGGGATGTGAACTCCATCAAAAAATTTGAAGATCAGGAGCATCTGTCGGGGAAAGGTAGAATGAAAAAAATGAGAGGTAATATATTAATAATTGTGAAAATTTATATTATTAATACATATAAAGTTTTGTTTTTGTGTATAAATGATCATACTCATTAATATATTAATATAATTTATTTCATAAATTATAAATATTTAAAGTTACCTGCATATTATATGTCATAACTAATATTTAATATTGGTGAATTTTTTTTTTTTGATTTAGTTTCTCTAGAGTGGGATGCACTACATTTATACATTGCAAACAATCTTGACTGGATGAATGTATGGGTTGAAAGATGTAAACAACATAATGGAGGTAGGTTATCATGGAAATGACTTTTTGAATTGGTTAGAGAATCTCGTCGTAACGAAGATGCCAATGTTACATAGAGGGAAATTGATCTAGCATATGGTTTGAAAGATGGATAGGTAAGAAATTTCTCCCATTTTATTCAGTTATTTTATATTATACTAATGTGACTGCATGTGTATATTTTAGATACTTTTGAAGTTATATATATATATGTTAATTTATTAATTTGCAATGCATCTTTTACATATATGACATATTGCAGTTGAAACACCACAAGGATATCTGGTGCAATGGTTGTAAATTTTACATCAAACAATTGGATGAAACAAGGAAAAATTCTGATAGTGGGAGAACTAAAGTATTCTAGGTTACTAATGTTTCCTCTAGGAGTGACAAGCATCCTCGAGAATCTAAAAATAGATACTATGGGTATTTAAACAATATACTTGAGTGTGACTTTAATTCCTTCAAATTAGTACTGTTCGATGTCAAATGGTATAGGTTACAAATGCATGGATGTGATGAGGAAATAATTGTTATTCAACATGCAAATGAATTTCCAATGATTAAAACAATGATGTTTGAAAGAGGAAATGATCGCTATGTTTTTCCAAGACAATGTGAATAGGTCTTTTACTCAAATTTTCTAGGTGAAAGGGATTGGTCATTTGTTGTTAGATATGATCCAAGAGGAAGTCCAATTAAGTATACTCATTTAGAGGAAAAAGATGATATTAAAGATGAATAAGATGATTCAACAAAATATTGAACAGAGCTAGAAGATCATGGAGGGTCAACAGATGAAGAAGACAAAGAAGATCATGATCTAGGCGTAGGAGACAATATTGCAATTCTTGATGATGATGTTGATGAAAATATGATCGAAAATGACATTGATGATGATGATGATATCATCAATCCTTTCAACATAGTTTCAGAACCAGATGATGATATAGATGTCGAGTTCGATGAAGAAGATCAAGATAAAGAATAAGGATGATTACACAGATTTTGATGTTGGATTAGGTATGTGACTATATAATATTTTAATTTGTATGAATTATTCTCTTAAAATAATTTACTTTTAATGTCATGGGTTATTTACATATTTTTAAGTTTTATGCGATGTTTTTATATCCTAGGCTACATGTTGTTTAATTATTATTTGAAACATGAAAATAGTTGTCAATATAGTAAAGTATGTGGTACACTAAAAATATCATTTAGAAACACATAATTTCATGTACCTTCAATTTTTGTTTTTGTAGTTTCTATGCATGAATCTTAGTAGGACACTCCTTTCGATTATTTTATATTTTATAGATTGGGTTTTGGGGATCAATTGAGAGTGATGTGAGGGGGGAGGGGCCATGTGAGTTTCCACCTTCACATGGTTGGCCTTGTTAAGTAGAGGATACATTATTCTTGAAACCAAGAGAATCTCTTTCATTTTTATACCATCATGATAGTATAATATTTCATCAATATTGTTACTTATTTTAATCTTCTTAGAATTACCATAAACCCTATTTTTCATATGTTCTAGTAGATATGTTAATGATTCCAAGTTTCATATTTGTATTTGACTAAAGGTCCAACTAGATTCCAAAGGATCAAATTGAGATTTCAAGTTGATAAACCAAATATGAAATGAATCCAAGCATCATTTGATATTGTCCCAAGAGAGACAAATGTAAATAATCTTGTGATGAATTTGCTATACTATCATCGAAAAATGTTCATCGATAATTTTATGCCATTAGTATGTAATTTTGTACAAAAATAATGGATCTTTGGGACTACACCATGGTCAAAGAACGAGGAACGAAGAATGAAAATTGCACGAGGACTAGACACCGACAATAGGGACCTGTGTATGGGGCCAACGTTGAAATTTTTTGAAACAATTTATGTATGCACTGAAATTTGTCATGTATAGACTATTGGAATGAATTAAAGATATGGGAGGGTATATGGACTCAAATTTTAGTGACACACCCACTTTCTTCCATCATCACTTCATCATGTAAACCATAAACCCTAGTTTTCTTTTAGAGTACCCAATTTGGTTGGCGCAAGTTTTAGTCTTTTGTCAGTCTTTCTTCATTTTTCTGTCAAATTCTACATTGATGTATATATAATGTATCTGTGTCATCATTGTTATTAAAAATCCCTCTATTTCATTGATTTCTTAATCAACACCATCAAGACACTAGAGCCTGGCAACAGGGACCTGCGAATGGGGCCAACGTTGAAGTTTTTTCAAATAGTTTCTGTATGCACTGAAATTTGTTATGGATAGAATATTGGCATGCCCCAATTATATGAGATGGTTTTTGGACTCAAATTGGATTTAAACACCCACTTTCTTCCATCATCAATTCATCATGTAAACCATAAACCCTAATTTTCTTTTACAGTACCCAATTTGGATGATGCAAGTTTTAGGATTTCATCGATCTTTCTTCATTTATATTTTAGGTTATACATTAATGTATATAAAATGTATCTGAATCATATTTGTGATGAAAAATCCCTCTATATCATTGATTTCTTAATTAACACCATCAAGATACTAGAGGCGGGCAACAATGACATGTGATCGGGGCCAATGTCAAAATGTTTTCAAACTGTATTTGTATGCATTGAAATTTGACCTGGATAGACTCTTCACATGCATTAACAATATGGGAGGGTTTCTAGACTCAAATTTGACTGACACACCCACTTTCTTTCATCACCAATTCATCATGGAAATTACCATAAACCCTATTTTTCATATGTTCCAGTAGATATGTTAATGGTTCCAAGTTTCATATGTGTATTTGATTGAAGGTCTAGCTAGCTTGAAAAGTATCAAATTTATATTTCAAGTTGATAAACCAAATATGAAATGAATCCAAGCATCATTTGATATCATCGCAAGAGAGACAAATGTAAATAATCTTGCGACGAATTTGATATACTATCGACGAAAAACGTTTCTCGATAATTTTATGCCATTAGTATGTAATTTTGTACAAAAATAATGGATATTGGGGACTACACCATAGTCAAATAATGAGTAATGATGAATGGGGAACAAAAATTGCAGGAGGACTAGACACCGACAACAGGGTCCTACGAATGGGGCCAACGTTGAAATTTTTTCAAACAGTTTTTGTATGCAATGAAATTTGTCATGGATAGACTATTGGCATGCCTTAATGATATGGTAGGTTTCCTGGACTCACATTTGAATGATACACTGACTTTCTTCCATCATCACTTCATCATGTAAACCATAAATCCTAATTTTCTTTCAGAGTACCCAATTTGGTTGAAGCAAGTTTTAGGATTTCGTCGATCTTTCTTCATTTTTATTTTAGGTTCTACATTAATGTATATAAAATGTATCTACATCATCGTTGTGATGAAAAATCCCTATATTTCATTGATTTCTTAATCAACACCATCAAGATACTAGAGGATGGAAATAGGGACCTGCAAATGGTGCCAACGTTGAAAATTTTTCAAACAATTTTTGTATGCACTGAAATTTGTCATGGATAGACTATTGTCATGAATTAACGATATGGAGGGTTAATGGACTCAAATTTGAGTGACACACCCACTTTATTCCATCATCATTTCATCATGTAAACCATAAACCCTAATTTTCTTTCAGAGTACCCAATTTAGTTGACACAAGTTTTAGGCTTTCATCTGTCTTTCTTCATTTTTCTTTCAGGTTCTACATTAATGTATATACAATGTATCTACATCATATTTGTGATGAAAAATACCTCTATTTCATTGATTTCTTAATCAACACCATCAAGATACTAGAGGCAGGCAACAATGGCATGTGAATGGGGACAACGTCGAAATGTTTTCAAACTATATCTGTATTCATTGAAATTTTAACTGGATAGACTATTTTGATGCCTTAACTATATGGGAGGGTTTTTGGACTCAAATTTTACTGACCCACCCACTTTCTTCCATCATCCATTCATCATGGAAATTACCATAAACCCTATTTTTCATATGTCCTAGTAGATATGTTAATGGTTACAAGTTTCATATTTGTATTTGACTGAAGGTCCAGCTAGCTTGAAAAGAATCAAATTGAGATTTCAAGTTGATAAACCAAATATGAAATTAGTACATGAATCATTTGATATTGTCGCAAGAGAGACAAATGTAAATAATCTTCCGACGAATTTGTTGTACTATTGACGAAAAAAGTTCGTCGATAATTTTATGCCATTAGTATGTAGTTTTGTACAAAAATAATGGATCTTGGGTACTACACCATGGTAAAGGAATGAGGAATCAGGAATGATGAACGAGGAACAAAAATTGCATGAGGACTATAAACGGACAACAAGGACCTGGGAATGGGGCCAACATTGAAATTTTTTCAAACAGTTTTTGTATGCACTGAAATTTTTCATGGATATACTATTGGAATTCCTTAACAATATGAGAGGGTTTCTGGACTCAAATTTGAGTGACACATCCACTTTATTCCATCATCACTTCATCATGTAAACTGTAAACCCTAATTTGCTTTCAAAGTATCCAATTTGGTTAATGCAAGTTTTAGTATTTTGTCCGTCTTTCTTCATTTTGATTTGAAGTTATAAATTAATGTATATAGAATGTATCTTCATCATCGTTGTGATGAAAAATTCCTCTATTTCATTGATTTCTTAATCAACACCATCAAGATACTAGAGGTTGGCAACAGGGACCTACGAATGGGGCCAACATTGAAATTTTTTCAAACAGTTTCTCTATGCACTGAAATTTGTCATGGATAGACTATTGGCATTCCTTAATGATATGGGAGGGTTTTAGGAGTCAAATTTGAGTTACACACCCACTTTATTCAATCATCAATTCATCATGTAAACCATAAACCCTATTTTTTTTTCAGAGTACCCAATTTGGTTGATGCAAGTTTTAGGCTTTCGTCAGTCTTTCTTCATTTTGTTTTCAGGTTCTACATTAATGTATATACAATTTGTATGCTTCATAATTGTGATGAAAAATCCCTCTATTTCATTGATTACTTAATCAACACCAACAAGATACTAGAGGTAGGTAACAATGACATGTGAATGGAGCCAACATCGAAATGTTTTCAAACTGTATCTGTATGCATTGAAATTTGACCTAGATAAACTATTCGTATGCATTAATGATATGGGATGGTTTTTGGACTCAAATTTGACTGACACACCCACTTTCTTCCAACATCAATTCATCATGGAAATTACCATAAACCCTATTTTTCATATGTTCTAGTAGATATGTTAATGATTCCAAGTTTCATATTTGTATCTGACTGAAGGTCCAGCTAGCTTGCAAAGTATCAAATTGAGATTTCAAGTTGATAAACCAAATATGAAATGAATCCAAGCATCATTTGATATCGTCGCAAGAGAGACAAATGTAAATAATCTTGCGACGAATTTGTTATACTATCGACGTAAAACTTTCGTCTATAATTTTATACCATTACTATGTAATTTTGTACACAAATAATGGATCTTTGGGACTACGCCATGTTCAAGGAACGAGGAACAAGGAACAAAAATTGCACGAGGACTAGACACCGACAACAGGGACCTGCAAATGGGGCCAACGTTGAAATTTTTTCAAACAGTTTATGTATGCACTGAAATTTGTCATGGATAGACTATTGGAACGACATAAAGATATGGGAGGGTTTCTAGACTCAAATTTGAGCGACACACCCACTTTCTTCCATCATCACTTCATCATGTAAACTATAAACCCTAATTTTCTTTCAGATTACCTAATTTGATTGACACAAGTTTTAGGATTTCATTAGTCTTTCTTCATTTTTCTTTCAAGTTCTATGTTAATGTATATACAATGTATCTGCATCATTGTTGTGATAAAAAATCCCTCTATTTCATTGATTTCTTAATCAACACCATCAAGATACTAGAGGCTAGCAACAGGGACCTGCGAATGGGGCCAACATTGAAATTTTTTTAAACAGTTTATGTATGCACTGAAATTTGTCATGGATAGACTATTGGAATTCCTTAACAATATGGGAGGATTTCTAGACTCAAATTTGAGTGACACACCAACTTTCTTCCATCATCAATTGATCATGTAAACCATAAACCCTAATTTTCTTTCAAAGTACCCAATTTGGTTGATGCAAGTTTTAGTCTTTTGTCGGTCCTTCTTCATTTTTCTTTCAGATTCTACATTAATGTATATAAAATTTATTTGCGTCATATTTGTGATGAAAAATCCCTCTATTTCATTGATTTCTTAATCAAGACCATCAAGATACTAGAGGATGGAAACAGTGACATGTGAATGGGGCAACATTGACCTAGATAGACTATTTTCATGCCTTAACGATATGGGAGGGTTTCTAAACTCAAATTTGACTGACACGCCCACTTTCTTCCATTATATGGTGGCTCAAACCCTTAGTACACATGATGCCAAACAATGAAACATAACAATTTTACTATTGAATGATAGTGTTATGTCACCCATGGTTAAAGAAATAAATTAAGGTTCTTAGGTCCTATTTGAATCTTCTTAGAATTGAGATCCATTACATAGTCCTTGAAAAAATAAAAAAGACTTATGTAGTGGATATTTTTTTTATGACTGGCGGAATCGGCAACTGGGCCGGTCTCGTACTTGCGTGACACGGGGTCGATTCCGACCGCTACCACTATAACCTCCATGTGCCATACGTATGCCCCTTCTGCAGGTATGGGTAAGTCGGGGGGATTTGAACTTGGAACCTCATCGAACATAACACACCATATCATGGCACTTTCCAATTGATCTGCCCCCCGGGGGCTGACTTATGTAGTGTATATTAATTTGGTCTTTGTGTGGGACATTTTATGCCATTAGTATGTAATTTTTTACAAAAATAATCGATCTTGGGGACTACACCATGGTCAAGGAACGAGGAATGAGGAATGAGGAACGAGGAACGAGGAACACATAACAAGTAACAAGGAATGGAAATTGTACTAGGACTAGACACTGACAACAGTGACGTGTGAATGGGGCAAATGTTGAATTTTTTTCAAACTATTTCTGTATGCACTAAAATTTGTCATGGATATACTGTTTGCATGCCTTAACTATATGGGAGGGTTTATGGACTCAAATTTCACTAACACACCCAATTTCTTCCATCATCATGAATTCATCATGTCAAATTGCGCTCACACACCCACTTTATTCCATCATCATATCATCATGGAAACCATCCATAGGCATAAAGACACATAAATTATTTTAATAGTATGTATGTCCATCCCTGTCCTACTAGTCAACTTAGGGTTTCCTACAAATATTTGTCATTGTTTGATCAATTTTTATTCACTAAGGGGATAAGCTGAGGCATTCTTGAAATTTCCTCGAGCTCTTACAATATTTCCTTTTATTTTATTCTTCTAAATGTCATCAACTATCTACCATAACATCTAAGAAAGGAAACGATTTTTGTAATGGAATATTCCCACCAAATTAGAATTCAACCTTTGTCCCCTCGGGACTTTGGACTTAGCTTCCATATTTTTGGGTGGATAACTTCCCCCACTTCCCTATTGAACAACAGGTTAGCTTCCATATTTATAGGACCATGCAAATATTTCTTTCTATTCTTAAATATGTTAATTGTTTGGCTAGCAATTCTATACTCCACTCAATTCCCATTATGATGTGTTGAGGTTCATTCTTCATTTCTACATTAATTTTTTGAGTGGGTATACATTTCCTATATTTAAGAACAACTTATTTAGTATGGTCATTGGATGCCTTCATTGAATTTTACATTTACCACTGGTAACATTGGTCAAGTGTCATGGGTAATTTTCCTTCTCATCATTCACTTGAGTGGATTCTTCCCTTTAGATTTAGTTATTATTTTTTATTCTATACTATAGCAACAAAAAACTTAGTTTATCCATATTCTAATGCTATAATGATCCACTATCAAATGATTTATTTCCACTAAGAAATGCTCTAGTTATACTACCCTTTCCCTTTGCATTCATATAGTTCATCTTGCCTTCTTCTAGAGGATTCACTAGAAATAGCCAACTCCTCATTCACTATTGAAACTTATTAAATCAATAATTATTCAATATTCTCCTTTTTTTGAATGCAATTGTGTTGGCTCACTAATCATCAATGACTATTTCTCCTTCTCAGTGGTCACAATTTTGGTTTCTCTAATTATTTTTGTCTCCATCATAGTCATTATTCTTAAATCACCATCTAATATTATCAAATTGGGTAGAGTGATATCTTCTATTTCCATATGAAATTGAAATCATTAATATTCCAATTGATAATGTTGCAGTGATCCTTGGAATCTATTGAATGAATTCAATACGAAATGTTCATTGATCACCTTGTCAAAGTGATTGATGGATTTTATTGTGAACCAATAACTCTAGTGGCCTCAATTTTGATTTCTCTAACTTTCCCCATGTATCCTTCATCATATTGTTTACTATGAAACCATTATCCAATATCATATTGGTTAGAGAGCGATCTCCTATTTTCATACGTATTTTTGTGCTCCATCCTTGTCTAAGATCTTAATGTTTGTAACCTATACTCCTTGTTTCATCGTATCAATAAATTTTTGGTATTGATGTCATTAATAGTCTAATTGATAGTCATGATAGCCCTCTGAATATGTAGAATTAATTCTTCCCAAGTTTATTATTGATCACCTTGTTGAAGCCCTAGTTATAGATTTTAGCATCTATCAACTCATTGTTCAATAATGTGTAGGTCAACATGAATTCTAGAGTTTTTTTATTTGTATCATGCCTTCCATGTTCTATGGAAATCAACACAAATTCTCTCTCTTCTGCTAGTTTGAATATTCTTTGCATTTGGTTTCTCATTTATCTAGTGTGTGTCAACAAACACATTGTCTTTGTCTTTCTGTCAACAAACACATTCTACTTAATTGTTTTCTTAATACAATTGGCATAGCCATGACCTTTGTATTCTTGCGATTGTAGGGCCATTTTATGGTAGGCTTTGATCTTGTTTCAGTTCTCTTCATGTCAAAATGTTGTATTAGGGGTTATGGTAGTTAATCTCATTAGGAGTTACAAGTTAGATAAAGGCTACAATGGTCTAGAATTGTTCTTTATAGGGATTAGGGCTTAATCTTTATTGGGGTTAGGTATGGCAAGAATTAAGGGTTGGATGTTTGGGATGATAAGGGTTATAGTGTTATGGAGTAAAGTGGTTATATAGTTTGAGTAATATAAGGATTAATGTTTGTGAGATATAGGTATTAGGTGCTTAGGGTTAATAAATTAGGATTTAGCTATTTGGGGTTTATAAGTTAGAAATTATAGAGGTTATAAGTGATTAGGGTTAACATAGGCGATAGACTAGTACTAATAATGGATAGATGTAATAGTTAATGTACATGTTTGGGGTTGTAAGGGTTAAAGATTAGGGTTAAATTTTCAATGGTTTAGGGGTTTGGGATTCTAAAAATTGTAGTGGTTATGCATCAAATGTGTTTGAGAAAATAAATTATAGTGATTATAAGGGTTAATGCCCATAGGTTCTTAGGGGTTAGATGGTTAATCGGTAATAGTGGTTGTACGTAATATTATTAAAAACTATAGTTACAGGGGTTTCCGCATGATCTAGAAGAGATTTGGTGAAGACATCTACTTGTTGATATACTAAAGGAACAAACATTTGCACAAGTTGTCCTTGAACATGAGGTTGCCAAATTTAGTGCATCCAAATATCCATGTGTTTTCTCTTATTATGATTCATTGGATTATGAATAATATCAATGGTACTTTGATTGAAACAAAGGTGGAATGAGTTTTTGGAGGAAGACCAAGTTGATCAAGAATCATTTGTATCTAGGGAAGATCCTTCCCGACATGAACTTCACTAGCATAGTTGTTGTTAGTGGAGAAGAGAATAACAACTTGTTTCTTTTTAGAACACTAACAAATTGGTCCAGAGCCAAGAGAAAACAAGTAGCCCAAGGTATATATTATCTCATCAAGATCGCTAACCTAGTGGACATTGAAAATTCGAGGCAGATATGAGTACGATCGGGCATGGATGGTACTCGGTTCTCCATATTTTCAATGGTCATTGAGGGGGAAACAAACACCACAAGATGTGTGGTTCTCTTACATATGTTGGACCCTATCTCCAATTGAACCAATTTCAGGGTGGGAAATTCATTAAAAAGAAAAGATAAGTCTTCCCAGGCCCCCGATGACATCTCTCGATTTCCTAACATTGTCATCCACCACCATGTCCCAGTTCGAGAATACTAACCCAATTATCTTTCGATGTTCATGCTGAGTTCACCTTGATACAAGGATTCCCCATCTCTTAGGATCGACTAACCAACCATGTCAAAGTGATGTTCACATGGAACATTTCCCCACTTCACTCTTCAAAGTTCTAATTTGAATATTTTCTACGACCACCAAGATCTACACCAGGGGTAGATGTTGATATCATGAACAAAAAATATATATTATATAATATATTCATATAAAATATAACATATTATATAAAACAATACATACAATATAAAAAATATTTATAAAATAAATATATATATATTATATAAAATATAAAAAATATTTATAAAATTAAAATATTTTAAACATATATACGTTATATATATGTTACATATATAACATATATATGTAACATATATGTTATATATGTTATGAACAAAACCTGACTGTGCCCTAACACCATTCACATTGCACACAGTGAAAATAGAACCCGACCGGTGCCCTAACCCCATTCGCATTGCACAGTCGAACATAACCTGACCCCTAAGCCCATTCTCCCTAACTCATCCTGTTCGAACTCAACTAACCCCATTCACATGCATTGATCCCTGAACACGACTGACCCCATTCATCCCATTTGCATTCATCCCCATCCAAAAAGGTAGAAAGAGATCCCAACAAGAGACGTGGTGACCCCAACAAGGAGCCATAGAGACAAAGAGAGAGAAAGAAGCGAACTAGACCAACAATGACTTCCATTCCGGTAAATTTTCTTCACTCTGTCCTTTTCAAAATTTTCATTTTGAAAATTCTAGGGCACACATGCATCATCATTTGAATGATATATTATATATATTCGATCTAGGGAACCATGTTTGAATTAGATATTTTGTATATTTGAGTTAGGGCATATTCAAGTTTGAACTTTTGTTCCTAGGGTTTTCTTGGTCACAATGTTATCAGAGAGATAACATAAAATCTATTCCAATCATCTAAAACACTTCAAGAATCCATCTAAAATACCATAACTGCAAATTGGGCAGTCAAATTGATGCAGGAGTATCTCTCCACATCAGCCAGCCAACCATCTAGCCATGTCGAGCGCACGCATTCAATGTTGAAGAGAGGCACAACCCTCATCTTTTATTTTGAATTGAATGTAATTAATTGTCTCAGCTGTTGAGATGTGAAGTCGTGCCTTTGCGCAGGCTGTAGATAAGATAGGCCTTTAATTTTTGTAAGGCTAAGATCTAGATCCGATGCTGGACTAGATAACCCATTCAATGTAATTCAATAGGGTAGGTAGATTAGAGGGAAGAGCTCGAAGAGCCCCCTCAGGTAAAAGAGGTTTTGTATCTCATTTTGGTGGTAATGAGAGTAGTTGTAGTTGTAGTGGAGTTGAGTTAGAATCTGTGAGTAGAGATCAAAAGAGAAGGAGCTGATACCTTGTTATAGGCCGTGCTCAGGAACACTTTGTAAATACAGGCATTTTCCATTTAATATAACAGAAGAAGTTTTTCCTACATGTATTTCTGTGTTATGTGGATGTCTGTGAGTGTTCTATATATGCTATGAATGTATGTTATTATCATGCATTTGTAGGAGTCTGTTTGATTTCAGACTTGAGAGGTCTTTGAGGCTTCACACCATGTGGGTGTGACAGAATTTTGCAGGTTCTGATAGTCGTGCACAGAGGTTGCACTTCTGAATTCTATGGGTTCAGACAAAGACGTGCTATGACACAAGAACTGGAATCAACAACTCAGAGAAGACCTCAAGGTTGCTGAATACCTTGGAGACAAGGCTGTGAAGGAAGAACATAGTTGCAGAAAGAATCTCTGAGGAGTTCTGTGAAGCTCTACAAGGTGGGCATTGAGCATATGCACCGTGGTGCATTGAGAAGAACTCTATTGTGAGTTCAAAAGGAACCAGAATCACTGAGGATTCTGAGAGCTCTGCCAAGTGGGAATTGAGCAGGTGCAAGGGGTGCACAGGAGACAAGACTGTTGGATGTTCTGAGAAAAGATACTCTGCCAGGAGGGAACTGAGTGAGTGTACAGATAGAGGAGAAGAGAACTCTTTGAGTTCTATATTTTGAAGGAAGAATCCACTGAGGGATCTTCACAGGGTTGTTGAACACCCTGCAGGTTCAGCAAGAGGTTGCTTCAGTGAAGGATAGCCAGGAGGGCATCCAAACATTCTCCACTTGTGGTAGAAAGGAAAGGAGAAATGAGTTTCCTTAGAGGTCGAAGCTACAGGAAAGCTCAGGACGAATAGAAACACTGTGTGTACATGAGAATACCCTGCAGAGGCACAGGAGTTGAAGAATCCTTCGAGGATTCGAAAGGAGAAAAGCTCAGGAGGAACAACATTTTCATACACACGACAGAACTCAAAGTAAAGGAGTTTGTAGAAGAGAAAGGGAGCAAAGGTTGAGGACTTTGTCTTTTTGAAATCCTTCCAATTCTAAGAAGAAGAAGTGCGCAAGATTAGGAGAGCACAGAAGTCATCGGATCGGCTAGAGAAAAGATATATGGACCGTTGGTTTCTACATCCAGGAAGGAGCAAGAGGAGTGCACAGGAAGAAGGATGGATCTACACTATCAGATCGGATCAAAGTACCTGACATCCATCAGATCGGTTGGGATCTACATGAGATTTAGATTCGTGAACAGGAGGGTGAAAGTCCCGAAAGAGTTGGCTTATCGGGATATCATCAATCGGGATATCATAGTTCTCAAGGTAGAGAAAGTCGGGACACTTCAAATCTCGAAATAGCGAGAGTGGATCAGAGTCGTCCATTTGTGGAGATGCATTGCGGAGATCAAGCACCCATCGATATTTTTGGCACATCGGAGTTCAGCATTTCATGAGTCTAGAGGAAAAGACTTCTGGGACATTTGAAGTCACAAAACCTTGTAAGTGATCAGGACCATCCATCTTGAGGGGACACATGGCAATGAGTATAATCTTCGGGAAAGTCCCGAAAGGAGAATCGTCAATTAGGAAATCGCGAGTCGGGATATCGGGAATCCCGTGGACAAAGTGTTTATGCATTTTGACATTGCGATGTCTGAAACCCCGATACGAGAGATAAGACTGCGGCCACAGGGGATAGTGGTCATATGTGTCAATGGCTTAGCGAGAAGGGATAACACGTAAAGTGCTGTATCGGTAAATTGGATATCGAGAGATTGTGGGGATAGAGGTTCATGACATCGAGGATTATGAAACCCTGAATCCCGATAAGGAGATAAGACTGCAGTCTTACGAGGACTAGTCATATGGACTAGGGGGAATAGCCAGGAGGGGCTAAGGCTAGAAGGGAGTGCATCGGTGAATCGGAGTTCAGTATTTCAAGAGGACAGGAAATCTCGACATCAGAAAATAAAAAAACTTTGAAACCTGAAATTACATTGGGAGAGTTCACGGTTAAGTGAAGAAGAGTCGTGTGGGAAAATTAAGGACCCATGGATCAGGTTTTCATCACAGATTCCAGCAGGGAATCAAATGAAATAATTCATCTCAAAGGGGAATTTGAACGATCCTATGAGTAGGAGCGTGCACGAGGTGGTGGTCGTGTCTGATACTGCATCAAGTGGTATCAGAGTGAGAACTCTATTTGTATATTTCAAGAAGAGGGAGAAGACAAGGGAAGCCAAAGGAGGAAAACACTCTGATACACACATCAAGTGGTATCAGAGCCTAATTATTTTCTGTATATTTCAGACAAGAGAGGCATAAGAGGTATAGATCACTCTGATACACATCAAGTAGTATCAGAGCAGAAAATTCACTTGTATATTTCAGGTGAAGCGAGAAGGTGAAGGAAGACAGAGCATTGGAGACTCTGTGGTGATTGTTTGCAGGTAGGAAACAGTCCTTAGGTAGTCAGGAAGACTGTAGGATGAAGATGGAAACACTCTTAGTGCAGAGTGATAGCAGCAGGTTTGCTAGGAGAGTAGACAGGGACAACGCCATGGCTACTGAAGGCCATAGGCATGCTGGGAGGAAGAGAAAGGTAGAAAAGCTTGCAGAAATGGATAAAGATCTTGTTGAAATAAGGGTAGACATAGAAAAGATTGAATTGCAGATGCAGCAGGATAAGAGGTTGAGATGGATGCATGAATGGCCCATGAAGAAACTGAAATAAAAATGGCCAGTCAAGGAGTTGATGGTCAGAAGACAACACAAGCTCTTAAGAGGGTGGTTGAGGTATATGGAAAACCTCAATGGACCAGAAGAAGAGATGGTTCAGGTATGTGAACCAGAGACTGGGAGAATTTTCAATGATGAAGAGAATGAAAGGAGATCAGCTGCAGATCTCAAGAACTACTAGGAGGGCGTAGAGGAAATTCCCAATTTCCAGGTGGGCAACGAGTTGAGATCACTACAGGATCTCAGAGACTATCATGAGGACAGCCAAGGAATTTCACATTGCCAGTTGGGCAATGAAATGAGGTCGTTGTAGGATCTCAAAGACTGCGAGGAAAGTAGCG
The DNA here is from genome assembly GCA_009831015.1 of Picea engelmannii. Classification (NCBI taxonomy): domain Eukaryota; kingdom Viridiplantae; phylum Streptophyta; class Pinopsida; order Pinales; family Pinaceae; genus Picea; species Picea engelmannii. The sequence goes on from ML778473.1 coordinate 1,348,953, forward strand.
AAAGGTTTCCATTTTTCCAGGTGGGAAAGGGAATAGAGATGGAATCAGTTGGTTCCATGGACTGCCAAGAGGGCATTTGGAGAATCTGAAATCATTGGGTGAGTAGAGATGAGAATACAAGACTGTCTGAAAGTCTCATGGACTCCGAGGCAAGTTCAATTCAGTAAGGAATGCTGATGAAGATGGGATCAATTGATCTCATAGTCTGCCAGGAGGGTAGTAGAGACATCCCATATTGCCAGATGGGCAGGGATGAACGGATAAGACTATATGAGAATCTCATAAAATTAGAGGTGAGTTTGGATCAGTGGGTGAAGTTGAAAAAGGAGGAGGATCTTAGAGATCTTCTGATGATTGGGGTAATCGATATATTCCTACCACTTTCCTAAGGAGAGGCAGAAATCTGTGTTCCAGATGCAGCAACAACAGGAGGACAATTAGCTGAGACTATCAGGGGAGAAGGATTGGAGCAGATATATGAGGTTGCCCAAACAGGAGAGGAAAATGAGAATTCTGAGGAATGGCTCAACATATTCAGCCAAGAAGCTGAGGAAGTTGTAGCACTGAAGCTGACAGCAGAGGAAGCAGGAGAGGATGATGAGCATTCTGATGAATGGTTCAATATTTTCATCTAGGAGATTGAAAAGACTGCAACATGGGATTTTGTAGTAGAAGAAGAAGAAGAAGCAGACATCATTAGTTTGGTTGATCTATATGAATAGATAGAAGCCCTAGATAGAAGGATGAAAGTGAAGAGCATGCACATCCAACAGGTGAAGTTGGAAGTTGATGAAGAAAGCATGGGAAATCATGATGATCTACCCAATTGCAGAAAAATTTTGCAGCTAAGGAGACTGTAAAAACAGGGCCAGCCACTAGAGAAGCTGGATGCAACGATCAAGGAGGTCAGAAGGCTGATGTTGAGGTCAGCATAAACTTCCAGCAGGGAGTAGTTGAGAAGAAAGGAAGAAGTAGCAGTAGCAGCAGCACGGAAGTAGCAACAACAACAAGGAGATGGAGCAGATGAACAACTCCAGAGAATGATTTAGGATTCAGGACGATTTCAACATCATAGATGGGAAGCTCATGAGCAAGAGCTCATGAGTTTTGCAGCTGAGGAGTAGGATGTAGGAGCATCTCTCCACATCAGCCAGCCAGCTAGGCATCCATGTCGAGCGCACGCATTCAATGATAAAGAGAGGTGCAACCCTCATGTTTTATTTTGAATTGAATGTAATTAAATGTATAGGCTGTTGAGTTGTGAAGTCGTGCCTTTGCGCAGGCTATAGATAATATAGGCCGTTAATGTTTGTAAGTTTGAGATCTAGATACGATGCCTGACTAGACAGCCCATTCAATGTAATTGAATAGGGTAGGTAGATTGGAGGGAAGAGCTCGAAGAGCCCCCTCAGGTAAAATATATTTCGTATCTCATTTTGGTGGTAGTGCGAGTAGTTGTAGTTGTAGTGGAGTTGATTTAGAATCTGCGAGTAGAGAGCAGAAGAGAAGGAGTTGAGACCTTGTTATAGGTCGTGCTCAGAAACACTTTGTAAATACAGGCATTTTCCATTTAATATAACAGAAACAGTTTTTCCTGGATGTATTTCTGTGTTATGTGGATGTCTGTGAGTGTTCTATATATGCTATGAATGTATGTTGTTATCATGCATTTGCAGGAGTGTGTTAGATTTTAGACTTGATAGGTCTTTGAGGCTTCACACCAGGAGGGTGTGACAGAATGCTGCGGGTTCTGATAGCCGTGCACAGAGGTTTCACTTCTGAATTCTGTGGGTTCAGAAAAGGACGTGTTGCGACACAAGAACTGGAATCAACAAATCAGAGAAGACCTCAAGGTTGTTGAATACCCTGGAAGAAAAGGTTGTGAAGGAAGAACACAGTTGTAGATAGAATCTCTGAGGAGTTCTGTGAATCTTTGCCAGGTGGGCATTGAGCATATGCACCGTGGTTCATTGAGAAGAACTTTATTGTGAGTTCAAAAGGAACCAGAATCACTGAGGATTCTGAGAGATTTTCCAAGTGGTTATTGAGTGGGTGCAAGGGGTGCACAGGAGACAGGACTGTTGGATGTTCTGTGAAAAGATACTTTGCCAAGAGGGCATTGAGTGAGTGTACAGACAGAAGAGAGAAGAACTCTTTGAGTTCTGTATTTTGAAAGAAGAATCCACTGAGGGATCTTCATAGGGTTGTTGAACACCCTACAGGTTCAGCAAGAGGTTTCTTGAGTGAAGGATAGCTAGGAGGGCATCCAAATATTCTCCACTTGTGGGAGAAAGGAAAGGAGAAATGAGTTTCCTTAGAGTTCGAAGCTACAGGAAAGATCAGGATGGATAGCAGCATTGTGTGTACATGAGAATACCCTGCAGAGGTACAGGAGTTGAAGAATCCTTCAAGGATTCGAAAGGAGCAAACCTTAGGAAGAACAGTGTTTTCATACGCGCGAGAGAAATCAAAGTAAAGTAGTTCGCAGAGGAGAAAGGGAGAAAAGGTTGAGGCCTTTGGCTTTTTGAAATCCTTCCAAGTCTGAGAAGAAGGAGTGTGCAAGCTTAGGAGAGCACAACAATCGTCGGATCGACTGGATAAAAGAGATCTGGACCATTGGTTTCTACATCCAGGAAGGAGCAGGAGGAGCGCACAGGAAGAAGGATGGATCTGCACCATCAGATCAGATCAAAGTACCCAACAACCATCAGATCGGTTGGGAGCTACATGAGGTTTAGCTTCGTGAACAAGAGGGTGAAAGTATTTAAAGAGTTGGCTTATCGAGATATCGGAGTTCTTGAGGTTGAGAAAGTCAGGACACTTCAAGTCTCGAAATAGTGAGAGTGGATCAGAGCCGTCCATTTGTGAAGATGCGTGGCGGAGATTGAGCGCCCCTTGGTATTTTTGGCGCATCAGAGTTCGACGTTTCACGAGTCTAGAGGACAAGAGTTCTGGTACATTTGAAGTCGCAAAACCCCGTAAGCGATCAGGACCATCCATTTTGGGGGGACGTGTGGCAGTGAGCAAAATCTTTGGGAAAGTCCTGAAAGGAGAATCGTCAATCGGGAAATCACGAGTTGGGATATCGGGAATCCCATGGACAAAGTGTTTACGCATATCGACATTGCGATGTCTGAAACCCCGATATGAGAGATAAGACTGTGGTCATGGGGGATAGTGGTAATATGGGTCAAGGGCTTAGCCAGGAGGGCTAACGCGTAAAGTGTCGTATCGACAAATTGGAGATCGGGAGATTGTGGGGATAGAGGTTCACGACATCGAGGATCGCGAAACCCCAAATCTCAATAAGGAGATAAGACTGTGGTATTACGAGGACTAGTCATATGGACTAGGGGGCATAGCCAGGAGGGGATAAGGCTGGAAGGGAGCGCATTAGTGAATCGGAGTTCAAGAGTTCGAGAGGACAGGAACCCTCGACATCAGAAAAGAAAAAAACTTTGAAACCCAAAATTACACTGGGAGAGTTCATGGTTAATTGTAGAAGAGCAGTGTGAGAAAATTAAGGACCTGTGGATTAGGTTTTCATCAGATATTCCAGTAGGGAATCAAATGGGCTAATATGGCTCAAAGGGGAATTTGAACGATCCTATGAGCAGGATCACGTGCGAGGTGGTGTTCGTGTGCGATACTACATCACAAATAGTGTGAAATATCCTATAGTCCAAGTGTTTGTCAAAATTCCACACTCAGGAATTCATATAAAATTGCTATAGCAATGAGTAAATTCATAACAACCTCTATAAAAATTTTAGTGCAAAATTGTTTGACGAAAGGCCAAAACAGTAAAACCAAGAAAAAGACCAAAAATAATTGAGTGGGAATTTTATAGTTTTAACTACACACAAAGCTCTTCATTAGGTTGGTAAATTTCTTGTAGCATCATAACATTAGTTTGGTAAATTGAGAACATTCATTTGAAGGATAATTGTTTGTGGGAACCCCCAACCCCTCTAGAATTTAGTGAAATAATGATAATTTTGTAACCAATTTTTAGGTCTTCCTTCCTCTAAAGACCCCATTGATGGTGAGTTGTTTACCCTCTCTTACTTCTTTCCTTGCTTGACACTTAACCAATGATATATCTGATTTCCTTTCAATATTAGAAGGCATTTTCTTGTCCATGGCTAGGCCCCCCACCAACCTCCTTGGATCCATCTCGAATTATTTTAATGATCTTAACAAACCTAAGCACTTTAGGGAAAAAAAATTAGACTTCTTCTTAGGGTCATTTGTGGGTAGAAGGGATTGTGACTTAGTATCTTTGACCAAAACATTCTTCATTTGGAAATGGACCAATTTAGTATAATTAGAATCAAATCTTGTATATATAGAGGGTACACTACATTCCCCCAGAGCAATCTTATTCTAAATGATCTCCCCTAGCTCCTATAATAAATCGTCTGAGCCAGACCTTCCCTCGACCCTTTTTTATCCAATTAGGGACTCAAACATCCAATGAGGACCATCACTTGTTAAGTCCATATGTTTAGTAGTAGCCTCATAACCAATTGGAATCGATAAGCCACTAGGAACATTATGAAGGTGCAAGAACATGTATGAGATATACATACCTCTTTTATCTAGAGATGTTATTGGAGTTAATGAGTCAGGTTGTGTAGAATCCTTTCTAGATGTCATCTGATGAAGATCATTCGTCAGACACCCAACTTCATGAAAAAACACACGACAAAAAAAGAGTCTCCAACACTCTAATTTTTGTTGAAATTTCCAATTTCTCCATTCTATATCCATATCCAATTTTTTAATAGACCTTATATAAGGTCTAATTTGACCAAAATACACCCAACCATGCGATATTCCATCTCCATACATCGATCCTCCAAAGAAACAAATCAACCAATGGTATTTCCTATGCCCTCCAATATCTTTCTATTCCAAATCTGAATGGGTAAACCAAGCAACAATACCCATATCTTTTGAATGAATGTAGGTTCCCTTTGTGGGTCAAAGCTGAACATCCACCTCTTGAGACATAAACATGATGGGTCCCATAACTAGTCATTTTCCAACAAAATGGTTGCATATGATTTAGATTGCACGAGAAAACATACCCAACCACATACAATAAGATGAAAGGATGACAAGTACCCCAACACAGGCTTCTAATTCTCACCCAACCACAGTTTCAAAGAGACACCCTTAACAATCTTTCCTATAAAATCTAACAACCAGTGCTATAGTCATCAAACCTTTTGAGTGCTCAACATTAAATTTTCTAATTCTTCTTTGATGTGCCACTTACACTCTTTTTTTCATTAGGTTAGGGTGAACCTGTACAAACTTAAAACAATCTTTAATTGTGACTTTAAGTTAGGACCAACCTAAAAATAACTTAAAGTTGATTCTATTAATTAAATTTTCTTTCATTTGGATCCCCTCCTACTAGGGATGACCTCATATGACCCGATGAGAATCATTCTTCAGACAACCAACTTCATGACAAAACACACAACAAAAAAACAGTCTCCAACACTCTAACTTTTGTTGGAATTTCCAATTTCTCCATTCTGTATCCATATCCAATTTTTATAATAGACCTTCTATAAGGTCTAATTCGAACAAAATATGCCCAACCATGCAATATTCCTTCTCCATACATCGATCCTCCAAAGTAACAAATAAATGAATCGTATTTCCTATGCCCTCCAATATCTTGCTATTCCAAAGCTCAATGGGTAAACCAGACAACAATACCCATATCTTTTGAATGAATTTAGGTTCCCTTTGTGGGTCAAAGCCCAACATCCACCTCTTGATACATAAACCTGATGGGCCCCGTAACTAGTCATTTTCCAACAAAAGGGTTTCATATGCTTTAGATTGCATGAGAAAACATACCCAACCACATACAAGAAGATGAAAGGATGACAAGTACCCCAACATAGGCTTCCAATGCTCACCCAACCATAGTTTCAAAGAGACACCTTTAACAATCTTGTCTCTAAAATCTCCCAACCACTGCCATGGTCATCAAACCTTTTGAGTGCTCAACATAAAATGTTCTAATTATTCTTTGATGTGGCACTCATACTCTTTTTTTCATTGGGTTAGGGTGAACCTGTACAAACTTAAAACAATGTTTAATTGTGACTTTAGGTTAGGACCAACCTAAAATAACTTAAATTTGTTTCTATTAATTAAATTTTCTTTCATTTGGATACCCTCCAACTAGGGATGACCTCATCATCATCAAATATAACATCAAAATTTGTCCTTCCAAGTGAATTTGACCTTCTTTTTGCTTAATTAATCATCCATTAAGGTCAATTTTCTTCTTTTGTAGCCACAATGTCAATGAAGCATGTGTTATGCTTCCAATGGACCTTGGTTGACCATAGAGATACTTTCTAATGCCACATGGCACAATTTCAAGAAATATGTTCCTCCATTAACTCTTTTTTTTTTCACATGCCTTACTCTGAACTTTCTCTATTATGGGTATTTTTTTTGTATTTTTGGTTTTTTCTTACCATATGTCATGCTTTAGCCACCTATTGAAGTGTGGTATTCATATTCTACATAGTGATTCATTTAGCCATGTGTTTTGGGCCTTGGTTTCAATCATTGGAACAAGGCTCTTCATCAATGATGCAACAAAAATGTAATGAAATCCATGTATCCATGCCTCAAATGTGCCAAGTCTAACAAAATGGAATCTCTTGGTGAAATTTTTCTCTAGAACATCCTCCAACAAGCCAACCATATTTCTCCACACCTGGGATGATGAATGGTGCTATGGAAAGATGGGATAAAGTGCATAGCCTCCACAAGTCGTAGCCGCCATTGAAGTCTAAGGATGTTTTGTTGTGCTTGGATGACACTCACATTTTTAGGGGTAGTAGCTAGCTCCACCTGGGCATTGTACTCCCTTGTGGGGTGTGAGAGAACTCTAGAATATCTATTGTACCTGGAAGGTGAATCAATAGGTTGGCTACCCATTGGTTCAGGGTGAACCTATACAAACTTAAAACAATGTTTAATTGCGACTTTAGGTTAGGAGCAACCTAAAAATAACTTAAAGTTGTTTATATTCATTAAATTTTCTTTCATTTGGATTCCCTCCTACTAGGTGTGACCTCATCATCATCAAATATAACATCAAAATTTTTCCTTCCAAGTGAATTTGACCTTCTTTTTGCTTAGTTAGTCATCCATTAAGGTCATTTATTTCCTTCTTTTGTAGCCACAATGTTAATGAAACATGGGTTATGCCTCCAATGGACCTTGTTTGACCATAGATATACTTTCTAATGCCCAAATCATTTGGTAGAAATGGGGCTTGTTGTAGGGATGGAGGTGACTAGGGGTTGTTCCCCTACTACATGATGCTCTGACAACTCTTTAGATAAGACAATTGGTTGATCATCACTCTGAAGGCATTTCTTTTCTACAACATCGACCAATAATGTATTTCCTTATACCTTTCAACCAACTTATTGAAAAGCATATCCATGGGATTATTTGATAGTCTTGCAAAGTGTCATCAAGTTTCTTCCTTCTTTCCATGCAATGTTGAAGAAAAAAATCCTTGTCATAGAATTCTTCAAGAGCCTACTCACAATCTCAAAATCGTATTGATGAAACTTGAAATTGAAGGCACAACCCTTGGACAATCTTTACGAAACCATTGACGTGATGCAATTCCTCTCAATGTACAAATGAACAGTTTCATCATAATATCCTTCTGAATAACATTTAGGTATTCCATAAAATCCCTATTTGTGACCTCAATTTGTATTTTTAGTATCTGAGATGGAATTTCTAAGGTTATAAGTATGTAATGGTGGGGTTAGTTGTTAAGATGATGGGGAGGTAGGGTTTAAGGGAATATGTTTCACCTTATTTTTTATACTAAATGCAAAAACAAATCATCATAACATCTTCATGAATGATGCCCATGTAGCCAAATGCATGTGGAATATGTGTCACTTATCATGCAGAATGGATTAGGTAGATACCCTATCTTACCACGACTTCCCTTGCCACCCTTAAGTCCTTATTTAATTCCATAGGTTTATCATGAAATATGGTTTAGCATGTGTTTTTGTTGTTTTCAGGATTCAGTGGTCTATGCTTGTCATGCAACATGAATTAGGTAGATACCCATGTTCAACCCTAAGTTTCTTTGATTCCTAAAAAACAATTATTGTTTCCCTATAGTATTGGGGTTTAGGATGGCCTTGTTGGAGTTGACAATGCAACACAAGGGGGTTAGCAAAATTAGAGGCATTTTGTGTCATGTGGTTCCTCTTCCTTGAGTAGAGGGTGCCTAGTTGGGTTATCCTAGTCTAGTATTTATATTTTTCTATACCATTTCTAGAATTTATGGCATTGCTCGAGTTCAAGTGAGAATTTTTTGTTTAGGTTCATTATGCACAAATCCAATAAACAAAACCCTTAATAATATTTTTTTCTTAGATGCACATGATAAATTTAACATGTCCTTAGTGTTTTCACATTTTTAATATGTCCTTAATATGTCCAAAATCAAGAGGGATATGACATTAAATTAGGTGGTTGACCACTAATATCGGTAATTGCACCCTAGTCTAATTGTGCATCCAAAACTAAAGATACAATTTTTTTTATTTAGAACTGTGAATATTATGATGGACTACTAACTAACAACACGTGCACATACAACTGAAGGTACAACCAAAAAAGTACCTGTCAGATATTTCTTCGTTGAGTGAGGAAAGATTAGGACAAATAGAGGCCAAAAATGCAACTACATCTAGTAGATATGATAAGAAAATAAGGACCAGAGGTGAAAAAGTCAGAATAAAATTTTGTAGACGCATGAATTTTTTTCTTGCCGAAGGAGGATCATGCTCTTATGATGATGAGAGCATAGGAGACATATATGTTCCACTCAGGTATAAGCATCTGGTTAAGCAATGGGTACCTAAGGAACTACCTCCTAGATATGTTGACTTCGTTGCCAACAATAGGATATATCGCATTGCACCATCCTCCCTGCATGGCTTGGGACTGTTTTCCATTGATGGAATAATTGTAAAATACAATACAATAACTGAATTGATGGACTATGTGGGACTGTGTTACAATTATAACAATTGGATGCGGTTGGTCTGGTACATGCGAAGTATGCAGATATATGCACTTGCCTCAAATTATATACAACTAATAAACAAAGATAAAAATAAGGGAGAAACTATCTATATTGATGGAAGGCCTAAAGCTTCTGGAAATATTGTAGGGTTTATAAATAACACACGACCTAGGACAACAAACAAACAACCGAATTCCAAATTTGAGGGACGTGAAGAGAATTGGGTAGTCCCATGCGCAATAAAAAGGATAGCTCTCGGGGAAGAGTTATTAGTGGATTATCATTTGAATCGAATAGAAACATTGACTAATAGTGTCTTATGCAACACCTCTTTAATAAACCTCTACTTATTGCATTATATTTTTTTATTATCTTTAACATTGCTGTAAATATTATCTTTAACATTGTTTTTTTGTTATCATTAATAATTTTTAAAATATTTGGGGGTTCTAATTATATTTTAACGTGGCAGGATGATCGTGGAAAAGGTTTAGTCGTAGAAAATGTAAATTATTATCAATTTCCTCTTTCATTTTACGTTGCTTTTATTATTTTCTTATATAATTTTATTGAAATAACATTGTTTTTGCTGAGATTATATGTAGTCAGTGTTGGTCACTATAATTGCTTAATTGATTCAAACAATCAAGTGATACATAAATTATCAGCCCAGGGAAGTCTTTTTATTTCAAAGATAACCACGCACTATATATGCTCAATTCCAAAATAAACTTAGAGTTGTAGTAAAGAAACTTATACTAATCACACTTGCTTGAGTAAACTGAAGTTTTGAATTAAATCACAAGAAAGCAACTTCCCTATTGCAGATCTTAAAGATTAATCTAAGAATCCTGGATTACATTAGAATAACACTTGCAATGGGAAAGAACAACTATTCTGCAACCGGAGAATAGGACCCTTACTCTCAAACAAAGACTTTAGTACTAACACTCTTTCATGAAAACAGTAATGCAGAAGACAGTTAACTCTATCTAGTAGAGAACAAGGCCATCTAGTTCCTTCATTTCTAAGCAGGAGCCTTAAGCCCTATTTCTGTTTAGCACACCTGTGAAATTGAGGTTTACAGAGAACAAGATAGTCTGATCCCTTCCTTTCTGAGAAGGGACCCTTAACCCAGTCTCTGGCTAGCACACTTACAGGATCTACAGAGAATAGGATAGTTTGATTCCTTCCTTTTTGAGAAGGAACCCTTAACCCAATCTCTGGCTAGCACACTTACAGAATTAAATGAAATCTACAGAAGACAGGATGCTCTGATTCCTTCCTTTCTGAGCAGGAACCTTTAACCCAATCTCTGGCACACTTGTAGAATTAAATGAAATCTACAGAGGACAGGATGTTTTGATCCCTTCCTGTTTGAGCAGGAACCTTTAACCCAATATCTAGCTAGCACACTTGCAGAATTAAATGAAATCTACATAGGATAGGATGTTCTGATTCCTTCTTTTCTGAGCAGGAACCTTTAACCCAATCTCTGGCTAGCACACTTGCAGAATTAAATGAAATCTACAGAGGACAAGATGTTCTAATTCCTTCCTTTCTGAGAAGGAATCCTTAACCCAGTCTCTGGCTAGCACAATTGCAGAAGTAAATGAAATCTATAGAGAACAGGATGTTCTGATCGCTTACTGTCTGAGAAGGAACCCTTAACCCCGTCTCTAGCTAGCCTCATGAAATCATCACACAAGATTGCTAATAAAAAGAATTACTAATTTCATTCAATAAAATAAGACAGAGTCAGTAGTGTTTCAGCAAAGAGGAATTCATTAAAATTAGTGTTTTAGCAAACAAAAGTTAATCAAAGCATAAACAAAGATTGTACTAACACACCTCTAAACTAATGGGTGAATCTTTTGAAGAAGGTGTGCCCTCCCTTCTCACAAGATTCCCCTGAAACGAGAAAGCTAGAGAAGGATACTCAAAGTAGTCTTTTATTCATTTGTCAAAATATCATATTACAATCTAGAAATGGAATATGTCCATCTTCTCTGGAGCTTCTTCAATACTTAAAACTTGGATCCCTCGAATGATGATTTCCTCTTATTTAAAGAGGGAATCCCTTCGATACAATAATTTACAATGTTTATTTGAGTCCTATCTTTAGTCATATCTACTTTCTAAACCAGCATAGGATGTCCTAGTCTCACGCAACAGAATGATATTGCAGGAGCTAAATGAGGTATTGTTGTTACGGCTGGTGTAACAGCTTCTTCTCGTTGTTGCTGATGTTGTTTCAGCATCGCAATTCATGGGCTATTTCAGCCACGTGAATTGCGCTCTGACTGTGTCGACATTCTTGTGTAGGAGCGACGGTTAAAGCTTTGTTGACCGCTAACTGTAACAACTTCCTTTCAGCATCGTCAGTCCTGGTGGTTTCTTCTGTGTTTCAGCATCTACAACTTTGGACTGTGTAACAGCTCTGTGTTTCAGCATCTGTGACCTCGGACTGTATAGCAGCTCTGTGTTTCAGCATCTGCAACCTTGGAATATATAGCAGCCCCGTGTTTCAACATCTGTGACCTCGGACTGTATAGTAGCTCCATGTTTCAGCATCAGTTCTGTGTTTCAGCAATAGGCCTCAAATGCTAATCTACAGTTTTAAACACTTATGCATTTCTAATCAATGGTCAAGTATGAAAGTGATGTAAAATATTATGCAAAACAGATTAAACGTATAGTAATGAGAAGGGACGTTCTATACCTTTGGGATGATCAGATAAAGTGATATTATGAGTCTAAATATGGGTGATCAAGAGTATAACAGTGGCAAAAAGTATATGCAAAAAAGGTACATTGTGTGGTCCTAACATCCCCCCCCAACTCTAGGTGTTGCATGTCCTCAGGCAACTCACTCTGAATCAGAGTCTAGATACCAACTCTGATCATGTAAGTTACTCAAGCAGTAACTATGGGAGGTACTATCTGTTGGCGTTGTTAACCCTTGCACCTGCTGCAATCTTTGCCATGCTGTTGTTTCTGCCTTCTTAGGCATCTTATAACTAACTTGATACCTTTCTATTGGCAACCATAGAATGGGAAAATAAAACCGGTACCCTATCCAATTTTCAGCACAATGTCTAACACACCGGATGTAGTTGGGTATCCTGGAAATTGCTACTTCTAGGTTGGCAGGACCAAAAGGATTGTGTTGTTGTCTCTTCTCCGTGGATTGCTGCCAAAACAGGTTATTGGCCTGGAGGGTAGGAATATCTATGGATCTGATGATGTGTTCACAATCTTGGAGAACTTCTAATTGTAACTGCTGAACATGTTCAGTCACCCCTGGTTGTTTTAAGAACTCATAATATTCTGTGATAAAAGTGGTTGCCTTCTGTGTTTCTGGTCTACTCCAGAGGAGGAGATTATCTTCATTGTGCTTAGTAGCCAAAAAGTCATCTTGGCACAAAATCTCATTAGAGAGAAAGGAAGTAAATGATCGAATTTGAATGTCCCCAACAAGGGGATTTATGTTTAGCAACCTATTTTCTAGAATAGCCTCATTATAAAGGTATGCCTCACAGAGGAGGTGCTGATCCCTGGTAGAGGTAGCTACAAAAGTTTTGATAAAATCCCTTGATTGTATTACTGTATGGGGTTTACCTTCTATAATGGACTTGATCTGAAACCATGTGAGTCTCTCCATCAGGAATAAGGAGTAGTTGCAAGATGGCTTCCTTGTGGCTAGTAACCTTTGGACCAAATCAAATACCAGGACCAATCTGCCTTTCAATTCTTTGTTCTTCTTCTTAATCTCACAGGCTTCCTGGTGTGTCTGTTCTAATACTTCCCAATTTGAGTAAGTATGGTTGATCTAGATTTGTTTGTGCACTTGTAAGTTTTTGGCTTGAGTTTCAGCATATTCTTTCTTCCATTTTTGTATTTCTGCATGTTCATCCCATAGCTGAGTCTGTGTTTCAGCATTGGAAGTAGTGGGATGAGGTAAGGTTTGAGTGGATTGTTCCCTGGAAGTGGGGAGATTGATCTATTTGGGAGGTGTGAATTCCTCCATAGGAACTGTTTGTACAACCTTGTTGACACAGGTAGGGGCTTCGTTTGTTGCAATGCAGGCTTCATTCTTAAGCTTGGGAGGGCCTGCTGGTTCTTCTGTTGCAGCAGGTTCTACCTTGGCTACAAAAGGTGAAGGAATAGGGGATGCTCCTGGCACTGGCACTTGAATTACCTTATAGCCTGCTTGATAGTAAATATCTCCACATTGGCAACACATGTATTCTTTACACAAGTTCTCTGTAGTTTTCTCTGACAAGGTTGTTGTTCGAGTTAAGGTGTACAAATTTAGTTCTTTTTCATATGCTTCCCTTGCCCTGGTTAATTATTGCTGATATGCTTCCAATTGAGACTTTAAAAACTCATTTTCTTTCAATATAGATGCCATTGTTGCTTCTGGTTGTTGAGGAGGAGCTGTAGGTATGGAAGATGCCCCTTGTGTTTCAAATTCTTGGTGTAGGAAAAGTAAAGTTGCAGCACCCTAAGCCTCTAATTCCTGTATATCAATTTCTGTGTCGGTGGCTGGTTCTTGTGTTTTAGCCACTGAATGGGTAGATGGTTTTTCAGCTACTTGGCTTGAGGAGGGTGGTGTTGTAGCATTTTGGGCCTCTGATCCCTGTAATTCAACTTCGAAGTTAGTGGCTAGTTCTTGTGTTTCAGCCACTGGATGGGTAGCTGGTTCTTGTGTTTCAGCTACTTTATTTGAAACAAATGATGTCTGGGCATCTGGTTCCTGTAACTCCATGTCAATATCAGTGGCTGGTTCTTGTGTTTCAGCCACTAAGTGGGTAGTTGGTTCTTGTGTTTCAACTACTTTATGTGAGACAGATGGTGTTACAGTATCCTAGGCATCTGGTTCTTGTGTTTCAGTGCCCATAGCTGGAATAGGCAAAGATCTCGGGATTGGGGAGGTTGGAGGTGTACGGGGTATCAGTCGAATTGGTGGGGAATCTAGGGTAGTGGTCATAAAGGGTGGCCTTGTTGAGGCTCTTGTTCGCTTTTTCCATAAGAAGGGTGGAAAGGGGGGGATTTGTTTTCATTTTCGTGAGGGTATTTCTTCAATGATGGGGCAGGCAAAATTATCTGGTTCAGAGTCATCACTGAGAATATGAAGAACAGGAGTGGCTGACTCTGGTAAGGTATGCGGTGGATTTGGTAGGGTAGGGGAATTGACTGGATTGGTTGGTTATGTGGGCGGGATATTGGGTACTTCGGGGGAGTCTGGGGGGTTTTGCGGTTGCTGCTCCTGGGGAATTTCGACAGTTGGTTGAGGGTTTATGGGTGGGTTATTTAGTGGATGGTTTTGTTGGTCAAAACCCCTGTGGATGAGTAATTGAACAAGACAGTGGTGGGTAAGTGACAGGGTTGGATCTTTGGCCTTTCTACAGTAATGTGCCATATTCTTCAAACATCCCAGCAAATAATAGGGAATATTGACCCGTCTGTTATGCCTTAAATGAGAAAGTAGAAGAAAGTCATGCTGGTAGACTACCTGATATCGACCTTCGCAGGTCAGGTGGTGCTTGATGAATCTGGTGACCTCCGGCCACAGGGGTGGCAGTGAGCTGAGTTGAACACCCTTTCCCTTCAATTCAATTCATTCCCTGGGCAGGAAGAAGCTCTGTTGAACATTCCTGATGATATGCTTCTGGCTGAACATACGAGTGTCGTTGTTAGGGAGGCTTGAGACCGCTGCTATGTCTTCTTCTGTTATAGATATTCGAATGCCTGTGACGATAGAATGGTTCTCCTGAAGATTCCGGGCGAACTGTAGGACTTGTTGTTCATTATATCCTTGAAGTCTGCGGAAGTAATTAAGCCACCCTGCCTGCTGAAAGATTTGATACGTTGCTAGATAGTGTTCGAGCAGTGCTATGTTGGCAGGCTCATTTCGTATGACAGCTCCTCCCATGGCTACTAGCTTAGTAAGATACATCATCGAGAGTTTGTGTATCAGCTCTAGCACAAAGTGAGTTTTCCAAGGGACTATATGCAGGAATAGTGGTTAAATGCACGAAAAGGTGGTGAAATGGGGATGGCGGTGGTGAAATCGGGTGAAATGATGGTATCAAGGATTTGATGTGTACTTCCCCTCCCATTAAGTGCGACTCGTAATGATTGCACTTGAATGGTCATAATGACTTAGAATCTTTCTCATTAACTATAGCCTAACTGAATTACATAATATTTACGTATCTCACCTTACCGTTTGATTCGTTCTACCAACAAGATATCATGCCTGTCCGTGGTAGTCCTGTCGTGGCAGAGACCTTCGATCTAATAGATAAATTGTGTCGAGGGTTTGCTGACTAGAAGGACGAACTATAATCTGAGGGTGTAGAAGCTTGCTGACAGATGATGGTGAAACACTGGTGTTTCAGCAACAAAGAAGAACAAAACAATTGTTGTAGATGAAGAACTGCTAAGGAATGGTGTTTCAGTATTGGAAGAAAGTCAAATGTGTTGATCGGTGGTGTTTCAGCATCGGAAGAAAGTCAAAAGTGTTGATTGGTGGTGTTTCAGCATCGGGAAAAATTCGAAAGTGATGAACAATGGTGTTTCAGCAGCGGGAAAAAGTTGAAAGTGCTGAACAATGGTGTTTTAGCATCGGAGAAAGTCAAAAGTGCTGATCGGTGGTGTTTCAACATCGGGAAAAAGTTGAAAGAGCTTAGCAGTGGTGTTTCAGCATCAGGAAAAAGTCAAAAGTTCTTAACAGTGGTGTTTCAGCATCAGAGAAAATGATGAAGGGTTGCTGACAATGGTGTTCCAGCAACAGAAAAGAAAATGATGAAGGTTTGCTGACAATGGTGTTTCAACAACGGAAAAGAAAAGGTGAAACAATTGCTGGACAAAGTTGTTTCATCGATGAAGGATGGTGAGGAAATGGTGGACTATAGTGTTTTGGGAGTGGGAAGAAAAAAAGTGTTGAACAGTGGTGTTTCAGCATCGAGGAAAAAGTCAACAGTGTTGAACAATGGTGTTTCAGCATCAAAAGGGGAAAGGCGAGACAATTGCTGGACGGAGTTGTTTCGTCGATGAAGGATGGTGAGGGAATGGAAAAAAAAATGGAAAAAAGGTTGTCGAGCCGTGATGAGGGAAAAAGGTGTGAGTTTGATGTTTCAGTAATGAAGGAAAGGGGGTGGATTGCTGATAGTGGTGTTTCGGCAATAGAGAAAAGTCAAAAGTGTGGAACGGTGGTGGTTCGGCATCAGAAGCAAGTCAAGAGTGTTGGACGGTGGTGTTTCAGTAGCGTGAAGGTCAACAGTGCTGAACAATGGTGTTTCAGCATCGCGAAAGTTAGCAGTGCTGAACAGTGGTGTTTCAGCATCGTGAAAGCTCATCTCTTTGAAGTGGGATTGTCCTCTTCTAGTGGCTATGATTTGATCAAGAATCTGTGAAAATCGACTATAGCATGGTATTTCTTGACAGGGATTATTAGTAAACAAAATCTAATCTAATCTAATACTAAATAAAATTAACTTAAAAGAATTAATTGCTATTAGGGGTAGAAACCCCCTCGACGAAGAGAAAATGGGCATCTGCCATGCATGTGGCCTTAAAATCTTCTTTAGAAATAGGTTGTTGGTACAGACGGAGCCGATGACCATTTACAAATAATGGAGTTCTGGAGTCATCGATTGTGAGGAGCCTTACTGTTCCATTGGGGAAAACTGTGTCTACTTCGTAAGGTCCAAGCCATCTTGTATGCAGTTTTCCTTGAAATTCTTTGAACCAGGAATCATACAATAGTTCCCAATTACCTTTTTTGAACTGCTTGTTTTTTATATTTTTGTCATGCCATTTTGATCTTTGTTGTTGAATTATGGTTGTTTTCTTAATGGCATCTAGTCTTTTCTCCTCTAGTTCATTAAGCTGTTGCAACTTGGCTGTCTGTGCATCGGTTAGATCAAGGTTGATAGCTAAAGCAGTCCTTAATGTTTTTATCTCAAATTCCATAGGAAAAACAACACTCTTTCCATAGACTAATTCATAGGGAGAAAATCCTATAGTATTTCTCCGGGTAATTCTGTAGGCCCATAGTGCTTCAAGGAGCCTATGGGACCAATCCTTTCTACTTTCCTTCACTGTTTTTGTGAGAATGGATTCTATTACTTTGTTTGTGCTTTCCACCTGTCCATTGGCTTGGGGGTGGTATGATATAGTCATTCTCTACTGAATATGATATTTCTTAAGGGTGGCTTTGAACCCATGAGAGTTGAAAGGAGGTCCTCCATCTGTAACTAATTCTTTTGGCATTCCAAATCTGGTGAACATGTCTTTAAATAAGAAATCTATAACTGCTTCTTCAGTCGCTCTATGGAGTGCCTTGGCTTCCACCCATTTAGTCATGTAGTCTGTGTAGACCAGTATATAAAATTTTTGATTGGATGGAGGATTGATGGGTCCTATGAAGTCTAAGGCCCATCTTTCAAATGGTTCAAGTACCACCTGGGGGTTTAATGGCATTTCATCTCTATTATTAGGTTGGCCTACTCTTTGGTAGCTATCATAGGACTTGACATATTTCTTTGCATATTTGAAGAGTGAGGGCCAATAGTACCCCATCCTGAGAATTTTATATGTTGTTCTTTTATCAGCAAAATGCCCTCCAGAAGGGCCATCATGACAAGCTTTCAATAGATCATACACCTCATCTTCTTGAACACACCTTTGGATTTCTTGATCAGCTCCTATATGGAAGAGGTACCCACTTATCCAACTATACCGAGCACTTTGATGAATAATACTTTTTTTCTCTCGGTAGGATAGATGTGATGGAAACTTCCCTGCAACCAAGTAGTTAGCAATATCTGCATACCAAGGGGAGTGAGCATAAACTACAAATAGATATTCATCAGGAAAGGAATCATCCACTAGGGTATCATCATCAGGTGTCAATCGAGAAAGGAAATCAGTAACTACATTCTCTTTTCCTGGTCTATCTACGATTGTAATATCAAATTCTTGCAATAATAGTAGCCATCTAGTGACTCTAGCATTTGTGATAGGTTTATTCATTAATTACTTGATAGCTGAGTGATCAGTGTGGACAAAAGTGGAATAGCCAGTAATGTAATGTCTAAATTTACTAATTGCATAGATAACTGCTAGGAATTCCTTCTCGGTGACTGTATAATTGAGTTCAACATGGGACATATTCTTGTTGATGAAATATATAGCATAAGGGAGATGATCTTCTTCCTATCCCAAGACAGCTCCTATAGCAGTGTCTGAAGCATCAGAGGATATGTGAAAGGGGAGTGTCCATTCAGGTCCTCTAAGGATAGGAGCTGTAGATAACTGATGTTTAAGTGTACTAAATTCTTCTTGACAAAAATTAGTCCAATTGAATTCAACATTTTTCATCAGTAAAACAAACAGGGCAGAAGCTATTTTGGAAAAATTCTTAATAAATCTTCTGTAGTATCCAGCATGTCCTATAAATCTTATTACCTCTGTTTGGGTTTTGGGAGTAGGAAGATCCTTAATGACTTGTATTTTGGATGGGTCTACCTGAATTCCTTGAGATGAGATAAAATGTCCAAGCACTATTCCTTCACTCATCATCATATGGCATTTTTCTGTACTTAAG
>ML778473.1:1379674-1408231 GCA_009831015.1 Picea engelmannii
ATGCTGCCTTGATCCCTGGTAAAGATGGACAATTTTGGGTATCATGATCTTTGTCACAGATAGTGCAGATTGGTTTTCTGTCCAGTGGACATTCTCTTCATGGGTGCTTATCTCTGCATTGAGAACAAAAGATGGACAAGGCTGCTTCTGCTTCTGCTTGCCTCTTCTTAATCTGCAGATATCCATTTGTGAGGCAAAAGAGCTTAACATTTCAGTTTTAAAATCTTCAAATAAATTACCTATCTCGCCTCTTGTTGCTCCCCCACTGGATGATTTTTGGACTCTTGAAAATGTGGTGTCCCTACTGTTTAATTTGTTTCTTGAAGCTCCTCTTGAACATCTTTTGCATAAATTGACAATTTCATCATATGATTCCTTGGATATGTCCCCTTTTCCAAGCATGTTCAGCATATCTAGACAGTCATCCCTTACTCCTTTTAATAAAATAGTTTTGAGAATATCCTTACTTACATTGGGATGACTGGATCTTTGTAGATTGTATTTTAGCCTTTCTACAAAGTCTTCTAGATTCTCGTCCTCTTTCTACATCATTTTAAATAGCTCCTCCCTCTTTTCTCTCGTTCGAAAGTAGTCCTGGTACTTGTTCAGGAATTTTTGTTTCATTTGGTCCCATGTTGTGATTACATGGCCTCCAAGACTCATAAACCATCTTAGTGCATTCCCTTTTAGTGTTGCTGGAAATAACTTCAGTTTTTGAGCATTAGAAACGTGATCATAACTTCTACATAATATATCAAACTCAAACAAAAATTCATCAAGATCCTCTGAAGATAAACCATGAAAATTAGGCAATGCTGAGAGTGGAATGTTTTTCATTGGGGCTTCCCCTCTAGGGAGATCGCCAATAGGGAATCCTAGTGTAGAGAAAGATTTTTCATCTTTTACCTCTCCTTCAGGACCTGCCTGTTCTTCATGATGCAATTCTTCATTGTACTCATCCATGTTCTCCACTGTCTGCTCCCTTGTTGCACTTGCTCTATCCTCAATGTCTCCTACTGGCTTCTGGACTGTCTCAGGACTCGAAACTTCTTTCCTTTTTCCAAAAATTGCTCGAAATGAAGGCTGGGAGTTCTGTTTTTGAAGTTTTGGTCGTTGAGCAGCAGATTTAGACTTGGATAAAATCTCGTCAATGTAGGTCTTTCTTCCTCCTTTTCCTTTTCCGTGGCCACCTGTAGGGTTAGTGTATTTGGGGTCGTTCATGCATTCTTTTTATCTAAAGAAAGGAAAGCACAAGTGATTTTGAAATCTATAGCTATCTTCCATGGCAACGGTGCCAAAATGTTGGTCACTATAATTGCTTAATTGATTCAAACAATCAAGTGATACATAAATTATCAACCCAGGGAAGTCTTTTTATTTCAAAGATAACCACGCACTATATATGCTCAATTCCAAAAGCAACTTAGAGTTGTAGTAAAGAAACTTATACTAATCACAGTTGCTTAAGTAAACTGAAGTTCTGAATTAAATCACATGAAAGCAACTTTCCTATTGCATATCTTAAAGATTAATCTAAGAATCCTGGATTACATTAGATTAACACTTGCAATGGGAAATAAAAACTATTCTGCAACCAAAGAACAAGACCCTTACTCTCAAACAGAGACTTCAGTACTAACACTCTTTCATGAAAACAGTAATGCATAAGACAGTTAACTCTATGTAGCAGAGAACAAGGCCATCTAGTTCCTTCCTTTCTAAGCAGGAGCCTTAAGCCCTATTTATGTTTAGCACACTTTTGAAATTGAGGTTTATAGAGAACAGGATAGTCTGATCCCTTCATTTCTGAGCAGGGACCCTTAACCCAGTCTCTGGCTAGAACACTTGTAGGATCTACAGAGAACAAGATACTTTGATTCCTTCCTTTCTAAGCAGGAACCCTTAACCCAATCTCTGGCTAGCACACTTGCAGAATTAAATGAAATCTACAAAGGATAGGATGTTTTGATTCCTTCCTTTCTGAGTAGGAACCTTTAACCCAATCTCTGGCTAGCACACTTGCAGAATTAAATGAAATCTACAGAGGACAGGATGTTCTGATCCCTTCCTGTCTGAGCAGGAACCTTTAACCCAATTTCTGGCTAGCACACTTGCAGAATTAAATGAAATCTACAGAGGACAGGATGTTATGATTCCTTCCTTTCTGAGCAGGAACCTCTAACCCAATCTCTAGATAGCACACTTGCAAAATTAAATGAAATCTACAGAGGACAGGATGTTCTGATTCCTTCCTTTCTGAGCAGGAATCCTTAACCCAGTCTCTGGCTAGCACAATTGCAGAAGTAAATGAAATCTACAGAGAACAGGATGTTCTGATCCCTTCTTGTCTGAGCAGGAACCCTTAACCCCATCTTTTGCTAGCCTCATAAAATCATCACACAAACTTGCTAATACAAAGAATTACAAATTTCATTCAATAAACTAAGACAAAGTCAGTAGTGTTTCAGCAAAGCGGAATTCATTAAAAGTAGTGTTTCAGCAAACAAAAGTTAATCAAAGCATAAACAAAGATTGTACTAACACACCTATAAACTAATGGGTGAATCTTGTGAAGAAGGTGGGCCCTCCCTTCTCACAAGATTCCCCTGAAACGAGAAAGCTAGAGAAGGATACTCAAAGTAGTCTTTTATTCATCTGTCAAAATATCATATTACAATCTGGAAATGGAACACGTCCCTCTTCTCTGGAGCTTCTTCAATACATAAAACTTGGATCCATCGAATGATGATTTCCTCTTATTTAAAGAGGGAATACCTTCGATACAATAATTTGCAATGTGTATCTAAGTCCTATATTTAGTTGGATCTACTTTCTAAACCAGCATAGGATGTCCTAGTCTCACGAAACATAATGCTATTGCAGGAGATGAATGAGGTATTGTTGTTATGGCTGGTGTAACAGCTTCTTCTTGTTGATGCTGATGCTATTTCAGCATCGCAATTCGCGGGTTGTTTCAGCCATGTGAATTGTGCTCTGACTGTGTCGGCATTCTTGTGTAGGAGCGACGGTTAGAGCTTTGTTGACTGCTGACTGTAATGGCTTCCTTTCAGCATCGTCGGTCCTGTCGGTTTCCTCTATGTTTCAGCATCTGCAACTCTGGACTATGTAACAGCTCCGTGTTTTAGCATCTGTGACCTCGGACTATATAGCAGCTCTGTGTTTCATCATCTGCGACCTTGGACTATATAGCAACTCCGTGTTTCAGCATCTGCGACCTTGGACTGTATAGAAGCTCTTTGTTCCAGCATCAGTTCTATGTTTCAACAATAGGCCTCAAATGCTAATCTGCAGTTTTAAACACTTATTCATTTCTAATCAATGGTCAAGTACGAGAGTGATGTAAAATATTATGCAAAATAGATTAAACGTATAGTAATGAGAAGGGACGTTGTATACCTTTGGGATGATCAGATAAAGTGATAGTACGAGTCTAAATATGGGTGATCAAGAGTATAATAGTGGCAAAAAGTATAGGCAAAAAGGTACATTGTGTGGTCCTAACAGTCAGCAAGCCATGTGGATCATGATTCCACCGATGAGGATGGGTTTTATTCTTGCGCTAATCCGATGCTCTTATTAAAAAAAAAGATCATTAAAGATAACAAGGAACTTGTTAGCTTGTTAGATCGTCCAGAACAAACTCCAGATATCAAAGAAAGGATCAAGCTCCTTATGTCACAACTTAACACATATAAGTTAATTACCATAATTTTTTTTTTTTTAATGCACTCATATGTTCAATTATGATACTTTGTTCTTTAACTTTTACATTATCTCACAAAAAAACATTTTCTTTTTTATAAAGGAATATTTGGAGCCTGTTCAGCCTGGGGTTGGTAGTAGTGGCGCTACAGAGATGCTACAGAATCCTGATGTGGGTGGTCATATAGCTACTAGAGCACTATTTACTTTTCCATATTCCACACCTCATTTAGATGGGAGCCATGACACACACTGATATGCATCCACACCTCAATCAGAGTTTATATATGGTGGCAAAGATGAGGATCATAGTGATTTGGTTGAGATGGTTGCATTTCCTGGAGATAGATGTGTGAAAAGCATGGGGACCCTTTCGTGCACATTTTTGGTTGACGATAATGGACTTCCATTAAAACAATCAAGACTCCCAGTAAGTTTTGATTCATATTTTAATCGTTTAATGTTTTCCTCATACATAAATCATCTAGATTATTAATTTTAAATTAATGATCATATTGTTTTGTGTGTAGGAAACAAACTTTTTTATAGGCACGTAGAGATCAAGGCCTTGTCTATTTTTGGGAAACCTTATGAATGAGGTGGAATTTCCATAATTCCAACCTCAAAAAGGAACTTATGGATTATCTTTAAGGCCTCTTTGGTGTAGACACATTCAATACAAAAGCAGTCACATCTGCAATGAGTGAATATTTAAAATATACCTGGGATGTTTATAGACGAAGCTTGGAAAGAAATCCTAGGTATGAGCATCCTCCCTCAATTCCAGAGAGGGAGTGGAAGGCGATCATTGATGATGCAAAAATTAATATTTTGAAAACATCAGGAGAACAAATAAATGGTACACCAAGATAAATTACAAATTTTTGAATTCAATACTAGCTTTATTTTTATTTAGATCTAAATAAAAGTGTGGTTATATATAACATACTTGAAGCTTTTGATGATAGGTTTCCTAACACTTCGAAGGAAACCAAAGAAAGGATTTCCAAACAAGGCCAATACAAGCTAGGCTAGGGCGGCTACTCGAGGTTACAGTCACAAATTGTAAGTACCCAAACATATTAAGAATATTATTTGTATCACCTTACAACTTTAAGGTAATTGTAGCGAAAAACATTAAAAAACCATACCCTTATGTAATGCAGGGTGACGAATTTGGAACTGAAACCACGGAGGAAGACTTCCAACTTGGTTACAAGTACGGTTATAAAGTCATTGTTGATTATAGGAAAATCATGGGGCAGACCCCAAGATCCAATTTATGGGATAAGTTAAATAAAAATCAGTCCACATTAACCTTTCATTACTTATAAAAAACGTAAATGTTTGATATCGTCCATAATTTAATGTCTTACTTTGTTTTAATCAGGGGAGAAACACTATCAACAAAACCATTAGTACTAAACAACATAGCGTTGATAGTTAAATGCCACCAGAAGATCATGGTGCTCCCCAACAGCCCCATCCCAGTGAGGTGCATCCCCAAGATCTTCCTGTGACTGAGGCCCATGATGGTAAAATGTTTATATATTAATCATATACTTAATAATTTTGTACTTATAAATTTTTACATTTCAATGGCATAGAATTTCATAGATGATCATCCTCGACCTGAAGATTAGTTGAACATGCTGACATCCATTCCAACGGTGTCAACTAGAGGATCAAGTAAATAATTACATTGCAGAGTTTTTTTTTAATATTAATGAACTACTTCAATGATATTTAAAAATTAGCCATATAAATTTAATATTTTTTATTTTTTTAGGTGATGGCCCCTCACAGCAGCATCCACGTTGTGGGTATGAGAATAGATGTACTCAGAGTGAAAGGACTAAAACAACATCATCTGCTGAAGAGAAATCGGTAAACGAAGACATGAACGTGGATGATTTGCTTAAGAATTGGAAAGAAAAAAAGAAGAATAAAAGAAATTCATGATGTCATGTAATAATTGTATAAGACGGTCAGATGTACATTATATAACTGATAATATACACAAGGCTATTTCTATGTCTTGTATATATCTGTGAATGTAATTTTGTTATACACTTAATGATAATTTCATCTTCTCTTAATGATGCAACTTCCAAAATCTTTTGACATGATATATGCAACTTTGAAAGTCTTGTGACATGTTTCATTTTGTCTCGCATGACAAAGAGAATTACCATTATTTTCATTGTTTCATGGACATGGTGTTGTTACTCAACATTTCCTCAAATCCTACTTATTCATTCCTCTATAATATGCACAACGATGTTGAACCTTCCGCAAATCATTGCAAGAAGAAAAATAAGCCAAGGACAAGAACCCAAGGATTTCAATGTTAAGGTCTTGTGATTCGACAAGGTGAGATACAAAGAGGAACTATTTACATGCATAAGCATGCTAAATACCTTAATTGAGAATGAGGATGTAACAAGTTGAGCATTGAAATCATGGAGTGATGACATAACCAAGCAATATGGGTGTGCATGGATGTTTAGCTATTATTCAGTCATTTAACCTTTTAATGTCTTTGAAAAATGCAGGTTTGAAGGGTGGTCACCTCGACAATCCAAAACACATTTCCGAAAAGGTGTAAATCATTTTCTTCTCTTGCATCATGAAATTTTCCTTCATTTCCTTGTATACTTAAATTCAAAATTGGAAAAATAAATCACATAGCATGCATAACACATAATTTTTTTATGATAGGGAGTAATAGTAATTTTTCATATTCATAAACAAAAAAATGAGACTTATCTTTTAACAAACATTGGTCCAAGAGATTGGTCATGTAAGATAAATTTTCCATTGAACCACAACCATCTAGTGTAGATACCACCACCAACCTAGGCTATGAGGTCACCATGGTGAAAAAACCAAGCAATAAGATTCTATATTTCTCATCCCAACCTTTATACTCACATTCTTACCTAACCTTCTCAACACAAAGCATTACAAGAATCTGATTCATCCTGCGATAGATAAGGAACTCTCTTCCACTACAACATGCAACATAAGGAATATATTCACTTTATGTACTTCATGGTCCCTTAGATATATTATTCTCTCTAGTTCTCTTTTGTGTGGATAGAAAGAGATCAATCTATTGTATTCTTTCTAAGAAATTCCTAAAAGAACTAGATTTTTCTCTCAAGGATATAAAGAGTATATAATGGATAATGAATGATGAATTGTTATCTTCCCTATCCTATATGTTCACCTACAACCACTTTATTTCATCCAAATTCTACAATTTTCCTCTTCTTGATGTTGATTTTGGTTAATTTCCAAATTGGTATGGGTTGGAAATGGAGAATTAAACATGGAATATGAAGAGAATTAATGTTAGAGTGCTTCTCACAATGTTAGAGTCAATGACAATGATATCATTGGTGGAAATGATGGATGACATTACCTATAACTAGAAGAATGTAGGACTCTTACACTTCCCATGGCATGAAGATTGTACTCAACCCATTCTCCCATTATTATGTGAAAAGACTTTCCCCACCAACCTCTTACATAGATTTAAGGATTGGTTGATAAGTCAAAGGAGGTATATGTCTTCATTTAAGGCACATTGTAGAAAAATATGGGTTTTGAGAATGACCTTGGAGATAGAGGATTTATTTTCCCATAGGTCCCCTTTCATCCAACAATAGTGAAATCATAGTGCCTCTCATGTCTTCATGTGTTTTCTATGGTGGGTTGCATCACCATACATTGAATCACTTTGAAGGCCTAATTACTATTTAACTATTTGAGTGAAGGTCAATTGAATTGTGTTAGAGTCTTAGGATTGTGTTTTGTATTTGTAAAATACACAATGTGAAACTCTTACATCAAAGCCATACATTTTCATTGACCTATTGAAATAAGTATTATCAAATAGTTGTTGTACCACTCGAGCACACATTTAAGTTTAGACACATTTTATTTGAGTATTTCATCTTCTATATTGCATTATTTATTCTATATGCAACCTCGTAGGTTAGAAATATTTAAGCAATTTTAAACTATAGTGAACTCCATATCCTCCAGCCATTTCCTTAGGCTTCATGGCCTCCCTCCATTCTTATGAGAACTTCAAGCCCTAGAAATTCTCTTGAATCTCTTGTATGGTAGACGATGCACTAGATACATATGGTTAAGATGGATTTTGATTATGCATGGGGTGCTCAAGCATGTGATGATATTTTATTAGGTAGACTTCATAACTAATCTTCTTTCACATTGTATTCCAAAGGCTAAAACTCCATTAGATAGTGGTGCACTTGAGTTTTACATGGCATCTTATCTTATGTATTGTGTATGTGTGAGCTAAGAGTTCTCTTGTTTCAAACCCACCTAGTAGCCTTCCTTTCCACTTGTACATGGTTATTTCCTCATAGATGTTTAGCTATTATTCAGTCATTTAATCTTTTAATATCTTTGAAAAATGCAGGTTTCAAAGGTGGTCACCTCCACAATCCAAAACACATTTACAAAAACGTGTAAATCATTTTCTTCTATTGCGTCATGAAATTTTCCTTCATCTACTTATATACTTAAATTCAAAATTGAAAAAAAAAATGACACATAGCATGCATAACACAATTTTGTTTATGACTGGGAGTAATATTAATTTTTCATAGTCATCAACAAAAAAATGAGACTTATATTTTAACAAAAATTGGTCCAAGAGATTGGTCATGTACGAGAAAATTTCCATTGAACCACAACCATCTAGTGTAGATACCACCACCAACCTAGGCTATGAGGCCACCATGGTGAAAAAACCAAGCAATAAGATTATATATTTCTCATCCCAACCTTTATACTCACATTCTTACCTAACCTTCTCAACACAAAGCATTACAAGAATCTGATTCATCCTACAATAGATAATGAACTCTCTTCCATTGCAACATGCAGCATAAGGAATATATTCACTTTGTGTACTTCATGGTCCCTTAGATATATTATTCTCTCTAGTTGTATTTAGTGTGGATAGAAATATCTTGATCTATTGTATTGTTTCTAAGAATTTCCTAAAAGAACTATATTTGTCTCTCAAGGATATAAAGAGTACATAATGAATAGTGAATGATGAACTGTATTTTCTTCCCACAATGTTAGAGTCAATGACAATGATATCATTGGTGGAAATGATGGATGACATTGCCTATAACTAGTGGAATGTAGGACTCTTACACTTCCCATGGCATGAAGATTGTACTCAACCCATGCTCCCATTATTATGTGAAAAGACTTTCCCCACCAACCTCTTACATATATTCAAGGATTGGTTGATAAGTCAAAGAAGGTATATGGCTTCATTTAAGGCACAGTGTAGAAAAATATGAGTTCCGAGAATGAACTTGGAGATAGAGTTCTATTGATAGTTATTAATATGGTAATATTAGTATTAAAATTGCACCCTAAAACAATTTTTTAATTTTTTATATAAATTAATAAAAAATCCCATCCTTGGTAAAAACTTTCTCCTAATTGCATATGCATCCCACTTGGTGGCTAAATATCCCTTTTGAAGGATTCTTGTAATGGTTTAATGCCCCATTTTATCCCATGAGCCCTCAAATATTCATTTAGTTGATATGTCTCTTATTTTCACTACTTTACCATGGTCAAGACACCAAGATCCATCCTTGGTATGAAAAAACTACTATAGGCACTCATATCCCATTTTGAGATCAAAGATCCCTTTTAGAGGTCCTATGTGGTGATTTGAGTCCATGTTCATGGACAATATCCTTAAAATATTTATATACGACTTGAGTCCGTTTATTTTCTCTCCTTCTCATGGTTATGACCCCTAGACCTATCCTTGGTGCATTAAACCACCTAATGTCACACATATCCCAATTGGAGGCCAAATATCCCCTTGAAAGAAACTTTGTAGTGGTTCAAGGGCATGTGCATGTTTCATGAGCATTAAAAGTTTCATTTAGATCTTAAGACCTTTTATTTTCTCACATGACCATGGTCACAGTCTCCAAATCCATCCAATGCATCTAAATTTTTCTAATATTTCCCAAATCTCATTCATATGTTAAATATTATAATCCCTAAAATACTAATTTAGATCATACAACCCTTGTTTTCCTTCATTGACCATGGTTAAAGCTTTGAGACCCATGCCTGGTATGAAAATTCTCTTAATGATGCCTATATCCCACCAAGAGGCCAATGATTTGAGTTTTTATGGTGGTTTGAGTCCTTTTTCATGGACTAGGGCCCTAGAAGCTTCATTTACAGCAAAATCTATGAGATCCATATCTTTTATGTAAAGCCTCCTAAAAGTACCAATATCACGCTCAAGGACAAAGTTAATTTCTAAAAGTTGTTTTTTAATTTTTTGAAGAATATTCCATGTATCGTAAGACTAGTTACACCCATTTATGGATTAAGTAACTTATTTTCATCCCCTAATCATGGTCAGGGCCTAAAGACCCATCTCAGATACATAAAAAATCCTAATGGAAACCCTTTCTCATTCATATGAAAAATATCCCCTTTAAAGGGATGATGTTGTAGTTAAAGGCCTTGATCATAATTTATAGATTAAGAACCCTATTTTCATCACCTAATCATGGTCAAGGCCCCAACATAAATCCCTACTGCAAAAAAAATCCTAATGGAAACTTCATCCAACCTGTATGCAAAAGATCCCCTTTAAATGTCTCATGTTGTAGTTCATGGCTTTAATCATGGGCTATTAACCCAATAATATTTTTTCAAGGAATAATTCCTTGGATTTATCCCCCAACCATGGTTAAACCATTCATAGCCATATTTGATACACAAAATATTATAATAATACCCATATCTCACTCAAAGATTCATGATTCCCTATAGACAAAATGTTATGTGGTTTAGGGCATTGATTATGTCCCTTAATCCCTAAAGAATTCATAAATGACCCAAGGGTATTATTTTCCTCACTTTACCATGGAAAATTACTTCATTCACATGTCCCTAGTGTAAAATATTTCATAATGGTACACATATTCATCTTGGAGGCCAAATATTTCCTCTAAAGGGATTATGTTGAAGGTGATGTTCATGGATATTGAGACTTAAAAATCCATTTATGGAATAAGGCCCTTATTGTCCTCCATCCCTTTTCTATGGTAAATTCATTGAGACCCATTCCTACTATCAAAAAACTCATTATTATACCCATATCCTACTCATATGATGAATATTCACTTTAAAGGAACTATGTTGTAGTTTGAGGCCTTGATCATGGCCTATTAGATCAAGAATTTTTGAAAAATTAACTTAGGTCCTAATTCCCTAGACTTACAAACCAACCATGGTCAAGGCTGTAGTACCCATCCCTAATTCATAAAACCTTCTAATGGTATCCACATACCACTGTAATGATATCTTATATAGGGCATGTTTTGTGGTTTGTGGCCTTGTCCATGGCCCTTGTAGGTCCCCGAAAGATTCATTTAGAGCCTAAGGGATTTATTGTCCTCTCATGCAAATTATCAAGGCATTGAGACTTATCCCCATTATCCAAGGAATTGTAGGAGAAACCATGTTCCACTTGGAGGATATGGTAATATTAATATTAAAATTGTAGCCTGAAATAATGTTTTAATTCTTTTTTAAATAAATATTACTCGTCGCACTTGCGACGACCATCATACACCTACAACGGATTTCATATATAAACAAAAAAATTAGTTGTCTCAAGAGCGACGAACATCATACACCTATGACAGATTTTCTATATAAACAAAAAAAGTGGTCGTCGCAAGTGCGACGACAACTTAAATTGTTATGATGCATTTGCTATATAAACAATGAAAATTGTCGTCGCAAATGCAACTAAAACTTAAATTGATGCAACACATTTGCTATATAAAAAATGAAAGTTGTCGTCAGAGAGTTCATTTCAAGTGCAACGACAAATTAAATTGTTGTGATGCATTTGCTATATATACCATGAAATTTGTCATCACAATGGTCATCGCAAGTGAGACGACAACTTAAATTGTTGTGACATAGTTGCTACATAAACAAAAAAAGGTGTCGTTGCAAGGGCGACGACAAATTAAATTGCTGCAATGCATTTTCTATATAAGCAATGAAATCTGTTGTCTCAATGGTCATCTCAATTGTGACAAAATGTTGGTTTCACTTAGTTTTCCTATATTGTCATATTGGTGACAATATTTCTTTTTTTGTCGCAATTGTGAGAAGTTCCCTAGGATCGTTGCTCTTGCGATGGTAATTCAAGTTTGTCATAGTTTCCATGTGACATAAAATGACATTTTAGAGACTCAATATTCTTCACAATATCCACAACATAATGTCGCAAGAGCATCGAAATAGCCGTCGCAAAATGAGCCAAATTTGCTAGTGATCTTTCAACTTAGCTACCATTCTATCCCAACTCTTAATTTTTTGTTAGCCTTTATTCCTTTTGTCAGCCTGCAATTCATCCCACCACAGTGTTGCATGTCCTTTCAACCTACTATGAATTTGTTTCACCTTTTTCTCCTCATCAACATATTCATAGTAGAAATACTTGTCCATTTCTCGTATCCAATCAAACAATTCTTCGACATCCAAATTACCCTCATACAATGGGATATCTATCTTTTTTCTAGCTCCCAACTTAACAACTGCATTCAACAAGTTCTCTTCCGCAACATCCTCTGCTACAACTTCTTAAACTTGAACTTCTTCATTTTCAACATCACTAAAATCTCCAACATTAGGTGCTCTCCTTTGTGTTGTTCCCATAGCATCCATCCTAGCTCACATTTCTCCCATCTCCCTTTCCATAGCTCTATTTGATACAGGTGGCTCTCCACATCTCCTAGGAGACATTATGATGATGTATTAGATACCTCTTGATGAAATCATCACACTTTTCTATCTCCTTTACCTACAAAAATTAATTATGTTAGGATTTGATACCACTTAACGATGCAACACCCTTCTCTCCTGGGGATTCTGCGACCTCCTGGTCTTGGATCTTTAACCTATTGAGCCAAATTATCTCTTTGGGCCTTCAATAGACACTGAGCACTCAATGCACACAAAAAAAAACACACACATTTCCCCTTGATGTCATGTGCAAGTTCATACTATTTTCAACTCTTCTCTCTAGTGCTTGGTGACACAGATTCGTGAGTACTAGTCTTGCGCTAGACTTAGTCTCCTCTATGACCATAGTATATAACCTCAGGCCAAACCATTCACCACTTCGGGCTCTGGTGACACTACAAGCTTCTCCTTTATTTCTTCCCAAAAAACCTTTCCCCAAATTCGCATATCTCTGCCATGTGCCTCCCTAGATATGATGATCCAACTATACTTAGGGTTTCACAATTTCGCAAAAATCACACCTACTCCACACTTACTTCCCCCAGACCTCTAACTCCCATATTATCTAATCCATTGCCACATGTATCCTCATAGCTAATGGCTATGATTCTCCTTGTGGTTTTGTAACTTTGACAACCCCACTTTTCAACACCTCAAAATTCTCTGAACTCTGAAATGCCGAAACATCCCACAACTAGCCTCTATGCATATTTTCCCAGATCCGATGGTATAGAATGATTCCAATCCCTCCTGGATGGATATCACTTTATTGATTCTTTGAAACCTCAAAGGAATCCTTCCTTACAATATTTACCACCACTATTCCACCTAATATTTTTCTCCCTTGAACCTTTTCTCCCTCAGAGGGTCTCTTCGACACATGGTTGGGTCTCTCTACTTCTTTGAACTTGTGAGTCAAAAGACTTTGTCCCGAACACCTTGTAGAAAAACTTCTTCAAGCTATATCTCCATTACTTTATGAGCCGACACAGAATATTTCACGCACACCTTGCAGACACTATGCGCTCCTTTCACATATAAGATTCATGTTATCTCCTCTGAACTTATGAGTCAAAAATAGACTCTGTCAACGCACACCTTGTAGACATTATGTGTTGGATTACTGAGAGGGGGGTTGAATCAATAATAGAGAAATTTAATCCTTTTTATCCATATAATCAAAGTGTTATATCAATGTAGCATTATCATCCAATAACTACAAAGTAAATAAGCAATGAACAAATGAACAATCATACACATACACAGTACAACAGTGTTTTACGTAGAAACCCAAATCAGGAGAAAACCACAGAATGTTTTTTCTTATATGTCTTGAAAAATTACATTCATTGGAAGCACCAACTTCCTTTGTTTTCCAGTTGCAACTAGAAGGAGGCTCCAACCCTCTATTTTCCCAGGCTACAACTTAAGGCAAGTTCCAACTCCCCAATTCTCTAGATATAACCAAAAGGAGGCTAAAACCCCCTATGTTCTCTAGATACAACTGGAAGGTGGCTACCACCACCTGTCCTTACCCCATCCAACCACCCTGAAGTAGAAGTATAATGATGGAACCACTATCACACTATCACTATGAGATATTGATCAGAATCTAGACCAGGGATCAAATTTTAGCCCAAAAATCAAAGTGTTTGTAATCACTTCAAAACAAAAAGGTGCATAGGCCTCATCGTCACAAACGTAATGCACTTTGAATGGGTTAAAACATAAATCATATGAGTAAGATATCACGTTCTGCTCGATTTCCCAAACAAGCAAAAAACATTTGTTGACTGTACAGTCCATACAAATAACGTGGCAGGGTCGTACAGATAACATGGAATATGGTGATGTAGAAAGTATTGATTGGGAAAATATGACATGGAAAGAATTTAGTTGGAAGGACACATGGTCGAATCATTTGCTGAACATGTGGCACATTTTTGGCAAACTGGATGGTGCCACGTGGCCCAGACATCGATTGCCATGTGGCACCATGATTGGCTTTGGTGTTTAAAATTTTTATGGAGTCCATGGGAGTTGAACCCCAGACTTCCACACATGGAAAAGGTATTGGGAAAGGCCTCCCAACTGACAATCCATACATGAGTTTCTTAACACTATGATTTTCTCATATTATATGAATTTGCACATTGGTACGTTTGGAGCAGGGTCTGGGCTCGGGCTTAGCCCCAACCCTCGGTTGCATACACCTTATCCATATGACCTCAACACACACATTTTTCATGCACATTTTTAAACAATTCCCCACCCACATGCCTCACCAGTTGTCAAGCCCACAAAGACCCTTGCTAACAGGCCCTTTTTATGTGTTGGGACGTGGCCATATGGCCCCCATGCACCCAACACCTCTGCATTATGGGGGATAGGTCCAATAACGATGCGAAAAATATGTGAATTTTATGAGAATGACATGGGAAATGTCTAGAAGCCAGGTGACTCACAGAAAAGGTGTGATTTGGTGAACTAGAGACAACAAGCTTAAAGGAGGAAAATGGCATGAGGCCTATCTTCTTCATTTTTTGTCCAAATCAGGTGCCAAAAAACCCTAGCTAGGGGTTTTGGGATGTTCTAAATCCATTTTCACATTTTTCAAACGCATTTGGAGACTTTAGTTTCAGTTTTTGCTACATTGAAGTTTCAGAGAGCTTTAGGGAGCTTAGGGCCACCATTTAAGGAGGCCATGCTTAGATGAGCCCAAGTCCATTTCCAATGAATGAATAGTCATTCTTGAATAATTGAGATGCTCTAAGCTCATTGGGATAGGTTTCAGAGGCATTTGAGGAGTTGTACAAGTTTTTTTCCCGCAATTAAGCTCAGGGAAGCTCAAGGCCACCAGTAGAAGAGGTCATGCCCGGATGAGCCATGGTTTGTTTTCAGAGTTCTAATAGTCATTTTTTGGGTTTATATGTATTCTAAACACAATGGTACATTCAATAAGTCCATTGGAGTTGAGAAGAAGCTTGTAAAATAATCTTTGACAAACTAATCCTAGAGAGCCTAGTCCATTGATGGAGGCTCAAGGAGATGTATCCCAGTTGGGGGTGAACTCCTTTATCATGTTGTTATTGCTGTGAGTTTTTGTTGGTTATTTTATGCTGCAACTTATGTTTTTTGTTGTATTTATTTAAACAACATAGTTAACCTTTCAAGAACCTCACACATAGACACATAAAAGAAGCTTAAACTTGACACATAAATCCTCTTGCACAACTAAGACATTGACCAAGGTCCTGAAGTTTATTTTAATGGAGTAGAGGGTGCTTGAATAGAAAAACAAGTTAGCCCCCTATTTTCACATCAGGTGGTATCAAAGCATAGTTTTTCTCATGTGATTTCCATTGATAGCTAGAAATTTAGCTATTGGTATTATTGTGCAAGTTTTGTGTTGAAGTTTGATATCTTGCAAGGATGTTGGAAGCTTCAAACAGTAAGAGTTCTCATACATATTCATTAGCCAAGTTCTTTGACAAAGAGATGTTGAAAAATTTTGTAACCATGAGAGATATGGTGCAAGAGATGTGGGAATATAGGAAGGAGAGAATTGTCCTTCAAGAGCAGTTGATGGCCATGAAGGAGGAGAAGCACTAGCTTCTTGAAACATTGCATGAGATGGAGACTCGGCTGCATGAGGCAAAGGGAACCCTTACCAAGTACATGCATGAACATGAGGTATGTAATGTTGGTTTTTCTTCAAAATCCTCTCAAGATGAATGCTTTGGTGTTTTTGAAAATCACATAAGAGGAATAGGGTCCAATTTATTGTTAAAACTAGGCTATGAAGGTAGAGGGTTAGGAAAACATGCACAAGGCATTTTTGAGCCTATTGTTATTGAGAAGAGGCCCAAATATTTTGGTCTTGTATATGAACAGTAAGATGGAGCATATTCCAAAGTTGAGGAGACAAGGGAAAAAGTTCGAAGAAAAACTTTTTTTGCGAGTTCAATCCCTCAACCATGCAAAATGTGTGTTCAATGTGAATGCAAATGTATGAAAAAATAGAGTTGTGATAGTCATGAGGACAGGAACATTTTTGTTGGTATTCAAAAGAGAGCTAATAACTCTTCAAATTCACCTCCTCAAGAAGGCGATAAAGGTGAATGTTCAAGAAATTTTGTTGCAAGTTCAATCCCTCAAGCATGAAAAATGTGTGTTCGATATGAATGAAAATGTATGAGACAAAATAGTTGTGACATCCATGAGGACAAGAACATTGTTGTTGGTATTCAAAAGAGAACTAGTTACTCTTCAAATTCACCTCCTCAAGAAGGCAATAAAGGTGAATGTTCAAGAAATTTTGTTGCAAGTTCAATCCCTCAAGCATGCAAAGTATGTGTTTAAGATGAATGAAAATGTGTGAAATAAGAGAGTTGTTACAGCCATGAGGACAAGAACAATGTTCTGGGTCATGAAAAAGGAGCTAGTAACTCGTCAAATTCACCTCCTCAAGAAGGTGATAAAGGTGAATGTTCAAGGTATATTTCTACCTATAATTTGATTTCTTTTGATTAGGTTAAGCATTCTAAATTTGCATGTAAAAATGGAAGAAAAATTCTATGTACATATTTTGGTTTAGATAACCATCGTGGTACAAGATGTTGGAAATGATTGACCACATTCAGGAAAGTTTCCAAGCAAAGGAAACTTGAAAAGAAGATAGAGAACATTTTCACTCACTGCCACAAGAGGGATCATCTCATTGACCAATGTTGAACATTGCATCCAACCACCCATTCAAAGCACAAGAAGAATATCAATAAAGAGACTGGAAAGAATGGAAGAGGATATTCTATAATCGATGTGAGTCAAGATGACTCACAAGAAGAGGATTTTCAACAGAAAACATCTCCATTGAATTAGCTTGGTAAGAAATGGTTAGATTTCTTGAACAAGTAAGGCTTTCATTTCTCTGTTTGTAGATGCACATTTCAGCCTTATGTATCCTTTTATGTTGAAAGTATGACAAGTTCCATAAGTTTATCATAGCTTGTATGATGCAAGATTGCATGTGAATGCAATACTATTGAAGGAATTCTTTTTGTTGTACAAATTCGCCAAGAGGATGTAAAAGATGCATATGATACTCACTTATTGTAGCCATTTAGATTTTCATTTCATCTCTTATGTACCCACATGTTTATGGGTTTATGTACTTATGTTTGTACTTGAAGGAGAGTTGAAGAGTTATGCACATGCATGGGATTTTGTATGTGTAAACAATTAACTTTGTGATAGTTCATTATGAGTGACTCATGATTGAGACATGGTTGTGTATCATGAAGGTTGACTTGTCATTTTGGAATGTCGATGTGTTTCAAATGAGTCTCGACTTGTGTTGATGCTGTCTTGACGACTATGTTGTCTTGATCATGTTTTTTCGACTTATGTTTATTCGATGGTGTTTGTCGGCTTGTAAGTTGATATTGGGTACACCAAGATGTAGGAAAATTCCATGTACTTTGATTAAGTACAAGATGCGACCGTTTTATTGAAGAGAAAAAAGACTTTTTTGGCATCATTTTCATTCTTGTATAAATTTTGTTTTCAAGATTGATGGTTTTCATGGTTTATGACAAGATGTCGCAGGAAAGTTTTTTGCATCCATTGTAGAGAGGATTGTGTTGAAGCCAAAGAGTTCACAAGAGGGACTTGATTCTCAGTGGGAATACTCACAACTTTCCAAGCACAAAGAGAACAGTGGGTTAGAAGCAACCAGAGAATAGTGGTTGAGGGACATAGCTAGTTGCAGTGCAAGGCATGTCAAGGTACCCAGGTGATTGATAAAAAGACTTTTTCAAGTAGAATCATTTGATAAAACTTGGAAGTAGAAGAGTATTGAATCTCAAGAAGATAATCATCAAATTTTGTGGGTACAAAATCCTTTCAGTGGGAAGGTGTGATCAGAATCTAGACCAGGGATCAAATTTTAGCCCAAAACTCAAATTGTTCAGAATATCTTCAAAACAAATAGCTGCGTAGGTATCGGTGTCACAAACCCAACATACTTCAAACAGGTTCAAACGGACATCAAATGAGTGAGATATCGCATTTTGTTCGATTCACCAAATAGGAAAAAAACATTGTTGATTGTACAGTGCGTACAGATGACATGGCATGGCCATACATATGACGTGGCATATGTTGACGTGGAAGGTGATGATTGGGAAAAGATGACATGGCTAGAATTTAGTTGGAAGGAATCATTTGCTGACACGTGGCACATTTTTGGCAAACTGGATGGTGCCACGTGGCACCGTGATTGGGATTAGTGTTTAAAATTTTTATGGAGTCCATGGGAGTCAAACCCGGAACCTCCACACATGGAAAATGTCTTGGAAAAGGCTGCCCAACTTGCACACCATACATGAGTTTCTTAAAACAATACTTTTTTCATATTATTTGAATTTTCACATCGGTACGTTTGGAGCGGGGTCTGGGCTGGGGCTTAGACCCAGCCCCCGGTAGCATACACCTTATCCATATGACCTCAACAAACACATTTTGTACATGCATTTTTAAACGGTCCCCCACCCACGCATCTCACCACTTGTCAAGGCCACAAAGACCCTTGCTAATGGGCCTTTTTTATGTGCTCGGACTTGGCCATATGGCCCCCATGTGCCCACCACCTCCGCGTTCCAAGGGCTATATTCGCTAAGGGTACGAAAAATTCGTGCATTTTATAGTAATGATGCATGTGTTGGGCATAAGCATGGGAAACTCCAAAAAGCCATGTGACTCACATAGGAGGTGTGATTTGGTAAACCAGAGACAACAAGCTTGAAGGAGGAAAATGGCAGGAGGCCTATCTTCTTCATTTTTTGGCCAAAAGAGGTGCCAAAAAAGTCCAGCTATGGGTTTTTTGATGTTTTGAATCTATTGACACAATTTTCAAAGGAATTTGGAGACATCATTTGTAGGTTTTTCTACATTGAAGTTTCAAAGATCTCTAGGGAGCTTAGGGCCATAATTGAAGGAGGCCATGCTCAGATGAGCCCAACTCCATTTTCAGTGACTAAATAGTCATTATTGACTAATTGAGATGGTATTAACTCGTTAGGATAATTTTTAGAGGCATTTGAGGACTTTTACATGTTTGTTTTCCACAAGGAAGCTCAGGGAAGTTCAAGGCCACCAGTAGAAGAGGTCATGCCCAGATGAGCATGGTCTGTTTTCAAAGTTCTAATAGTCATTTTTGTGGTTTTTATGTATTCACAACCCAATGGTACAACCAATAAATCCATTGGATTTGAGCATCATCTTGTAAAAGAATCTTTGAAAAACCAATCCTAGAGAGACTAGTCCATTGATGGAGGCTCAAGGAGATGTAGCCCAGTTGGGGGTGAACTCCTTTATCATGTTGTTATTGTTGTGAGTTTTTGTTGGTTATTATTTGTTGCAACTTATGTTTGTTGTTGTATTTATTTAAGTAACATAGTTAACCTTTCAAGAATCTCACACATAAACACATAAAAGAAGCTTAAACTTGACAGATAAATCCTCTTGCACAACTAATACATTGAGCAAGGTCCTGAAGTTTATTTTAATGGAGTAGAGGGTGCTTTCATAGAAAAACATGTCAACCCCTTATTTTCAAATCAGGTTGTATCAGAGCATAGTTTTTCTCATGTGATTGCCATTGATAGCTAGAGATTTAATTGTTGGTATTATTGTGCAAGTTTTGTGTTGAATTTTGATATCTTGCAAGGATGGCGGAAGCTTCAAACAGTGAGAGGTCTCATACATATTCATTAGCCAAGTTATTTGACATAGAGATGTTGAATAAGTTTGTAACCATGAGAGATATGGTGTAAGAGATGTGGGAATATAGGAAGGAAAGCATTGTCCTTCAAGAGAAGTTGATGGCCATGAAGGAGGAGAAGCACCGGATTCTTGAAAAGTTGCATGATATGGAGTCTCAACTCCATGAGGGAAAGGAAACCCTTGCCAAGTACATGCATGAACATGAGGCATGTAATGTTCGTTTTTCTTCAAATTCATCTCAAGATGAATTATTTGGTGTTTTTGAAAATCACACAAGAGGAATAGGGTCCAAGTTATTGTTAAAAATGGGCTATGAAGGTAGAGGGTTAGGAAAACATGCACAAGGAATTGTTGAGCCCATTGTTGTTGAGGAGATGCCCAAGTATTTTGGTCTTGGATATGAACATAAAGATGGAGCATATTCCAAAGTTGAGGAGACAAGGGAAAAAGTTCCAAGAACATATTTTGTTGTGAGTTCAATCCCTCAAGCATGTAAAATGTGTGTTCAATATGAATGAAAATATATGAAACAAAAGAGTTGTTACATCCACAAGGACAAGAACATTTTTGTTGGTCTTCAAAAGAGAGCTAGCAACTCTTCAAATTCACCTCCTCAAGAAGGCAATAAAGGTGAATGTTCAAGAAATTTTGTTGCAAGTTCAATTCCTCAAGCATGCAAAATGTGTGTTCAAGATGAATGCAAATGTATGAAACAAGAGAATTTTGATAGCCATGAGGACAAGAACATTGTTTTTGGTATTTAGAAGAGACCTAGTAACTCTTCAAATTCACCTCCTCAAGAAGGTGATAAAGGTGAATGTTCAAGAACTGTTGTTGCAAGTTCAATCCCTCAAGCATGCAAAGTATGTGTTCAAGATGAATGAAAATGTGTGAAACAAGAGAGTTGTGACAACCATGAGGAAAAGAAAACTGTTTTTGGTCTTCGAAAGGGAGCTAGAAACTCATCAAATTCACCTCCTCAAGAAGGCAATAAAGGTGAATGTTCAAGGTATATTTCTTCCTATAATTTGATTTCTTTTGATTATGTTAAGCATGCTAAATTTGCATGTAAAAATGGAAGAAAAAGTCCATGTACATATTGTGGTTTAGATAACCATCATGTTTCAAGATGTTGGAAAAGATTGAACACATTCAGGAAAGTTTCCAAGCAAAGGCAACTTGAAAAGAAGATGCAAAACATTTGCACTCACTGCCCAAAGAGGGGTCATCTCATTGACCAATGTTTCACATTGCATCAAACCACCCATTCACAACACAAGAAGTAGATGGATAAATAGACTGGAAATAATGGAAGAGGATATTCCATCATCGATGTGAGTCAAGATGATTCACGAGAAGAGGATTTTCAATAGAAAAAGTCACCATTGAATTGGCTTGGTAAGAAATGGTTAGATTTCTTGAACAAGGCTTGCATTTCTCTGTTTGTAGATGCACATTTCATCCTTATGTATCCTTTTCTATTGAAAGTATGACAAGCTGCAACAACTTATCATAACTTGTATGATGCAAGATTACATTTGAATGCAATTCTATTGAGGGCATTCTTGTTGTTGCACAACTTCGCCAGGAGGATGTAAAAGATGGGTATGCTACTCACTTATTGCAGCCATTTAGCTTTCCATTTCAACTCTTATGTGCCCACATGTTTTTGGGTTTATGTACTTATGTTTGTACTTGAAGGAGAGTTGAAGGGCTATGCACATGCATGGGATTTTGTATCTGTAAACAATGAACTTTGTGATAGCTCATTATGAGTGACTCATGAATGAGACATGGTTGTGTATCATGAAGGTCGAATTGTCATTTTGGAATGATGATGTGTTTCAAATGAGTCTCGACTTCTGTCGATGTTGTCTTGTCGACTATGTTTTGTCGATCATGTTTTTTCAAGTTATGTTTAGTCGATGGTGTTTGTCGGCTTGTAAGTCGATATTGAGTGCACCAAGATACAGGGAAATGCCATGTACTTTGATGAAGTACAAGACGCGACCATTTGCTTGAAGAGAAGAAAGACTTTGTTGACATCATTTTCATTCCTGTATAAAGTTTGTTTTCAAGATTGATGGTTTTCTTGGTTTGTGACAAGATGTCGCAGGAAAGGCTTTTGCATCCATTGTAGAGCGGATTGTGTTGATGCCAAGGAGTTCACAAGAGGGACTTGATTCTTAGTGGGAAGGATGATAGCTTTCCAAGAACAAAGAGAACAGTGGGTCAGTAGAAATAAGAGAATAGTGGTTGAGGGACATAGCGAGTTGCAGTGCAAGGCATGTCAAGGTACCCAAGTGATTGCCAAAAATACTTTTTCAAGTAGAGTCATTTGATAGAACTTGGAAGCAGAAGAGTATTGAAGCTTAGGAAGATAATCATCATATTTTGTGGCTCG
The DNA here is from genome assembly GCA_009831015.1 of Picea engelmannii. Lineage (NCBI taxonomy): Eukaryota > Viridiplantae > Streptophyta > Pinopsida > Pinales > Pinaceae > Picea > Picea engelmannii. The sequence goes on from ML778473.1 coordinate 1,402,449, forward strand.
AAAAGCCTTTCAGTGGGAAGGTGTGATCAAAACCTGGACCAGGGATCAAATTTTAGCCCAAAAATCAAAGTGTTCACAATCACTTCAAAACAAACAGGTGCATAGGCCCCATCGTCACAAACCCAACTCACTTCAAATGGGTTAAAATGAACATCGGATGAGTGAGATATCGCGTTCTGTTTGATTTGCCAAACAGGCAAAAACATTTGTTGATTGTACAGTCCATACAACTGACATGGCAGGGTCGTACAGATGACATGGTAGGTGTTTATTGGGAAAATTTGGCATGGAAAGAATTTATTTGGTAGGATACGTGGTCAAATAATTTGCTGACATGTGGCACATTTTTGGAAAACTGGATGGTGCCACATGGCCCAGACATGGGTTTCCATGTCGCACCATGATTGGGTTTGGTGTTTAAAATTTTTATGAAGTCTATGGGAGTCGAACTCTGGACCTCCACACATGGAAAACATCTTGGCAAAGGCCGCCCAACCAATGTGCCATACTTGATTTTCTTAACACTATATTTTTTGGATATTATTTGAATTTTCACATTGGTACATTTGGAGTGGGGTTCGGGCTAGGGCTTAGCCCCAACCCTGGGTCACATACACCTTATCCATATGACCTTAACACACACATTTTCTGCATGCATTTTTAAATGGTCCCCCACCCACTCACCTCACCACTTGTCAATCCCACAAAGACCATTGCTAATGGGCCCTTTTTATGCATTGGGATGTGGCCATATGACCCCCATGTGCCCAACACCTCTGTGTTCTAGGGGCTAGGTTCGCTAACAGTGCAAAAAATTCATGCATTTTAAGGGAACAACACATGTGATGGGTTTAGGCATGGGAAAATCCTAGAAGCTAGGTGACTCACACAGGAGGTGTGATTTGGCGAACCAAAGACAACAAGCCTTAAGGAGGAAAATGGCAGGAGGCCTATCTTCTTCATTTTTTGGCCAAATGAGGTGCCAAAGAAGACTAGCTAGGGGTTTTGGGATGTTTGGAATCCATTGGAATAGTTTTCAAGGGCATTTGGAGACATCATTTAAATGTTTTTCTACATTTAAGTTTCAGAGAGATTTAGGGAGTTTAGGGCCACCATTGAAGGAGGCCATGGTCAGATGAGCCCAAGTCCATTTTCAGTGATTGAATAGTCATTCTTGACTAATTCAGATTTTCTAAACTCATTGGGATAGGTTTCAGAGGCATTTGAGGAATTTTAGATGTGTTTTTTCCACAAGGAAGCTCATAGAAGCTCAAGGCCACTAGTAGAAGAGGTCATGCTCGGATGAGCCATGGTCTGTTTTCATAGTTCTAATAGTCATTTTTGGGGTTTTTGTGTATTAAGAACCCAATGGTACAACCATTAAATCCATTGGAGTTGAGCAGTGTCTTGTAAAATAATATTTGACAAACTAATCCCAAAGAGCCTAGTCCATTGATGGAGGCTCAAGGAGATGTAGCCCAGTTAGGGGTGAACTCCTTTATCATGTTGTTATTGCTGTGAGTTTTTGTTGGTTATTATTTGTTACAACTTATGTTTTTTTTTGTATTTATTTAAAAAACATAGTTAACCTTTCAATAACCTCACACATAAACACATAAAAGAATCTTAAACTTGACATATAAATCCTCTTGCATAACTAAGACATTGACCAAGGTCCTGAAGTTTATTTTAATGGAGTAGAGGGTGCTTGCATAGAAAAACAAGTCAACCCCCTATTTTCAAATCAGGGGGTATCAGAGCATATATTTTCTCATGTGATTGAAATTTATAGCTAGAGATTTAGTTGTTGATATTAATGTGCAAACTGTGTGTTGAATTTTGATATCTTGCAAGGATTGAGGAATCTTCAAACAGTGAGAGTTCGCATACATCTTCATTAGCCAAGTTATTTGACAAAGAGATGTTGAAGAAGTTTGTAACCATGATATATATGGTGCAAGAGACGTGGGAAGATAGGAAGGAGAGCATTGTCCCTCAAGAGCAGTTGATGGCCATGAAGGAGGAGAAGCATTTGCTTCTTGAAAAGTTGCATGAGATGCAGAATCAACTCCATGAGGCAAAGGAAACCCTTACCAAGTACATGCATGAACATGAGGTATGTAATGTTGGTTTTTCTTCAAATTCCTCTCAATATGAATGCTTTGGTGTTTTTGAAAATCACACAAGAGGAATAGGGTCCAAGTTATTGGTAAAAATGGGCTATGAAGGTGGAGATTTAGGCAAACATGCACAAGGCATTGTTGAGCCTATTGTTGTTAAGGAGAGACCCAAGTATTGTGGTCTTGGATATGAACAGAAATATGGAGCATATTCCAAAGTTGAGGAGACAAGGGAAAAAGTTCAAAGAACAATTTTTGTTGCGAGTTCAATCCCTCAAGCATGCAAAATGGTTGTTCAAGATGAATGCAAATTTGTGAAATAAGAGAGTTGTGAAATCAACGAGGACAAGAACATTGTTGCTGGTATTCAAAAGAGAGAGAGTAACTCTTCAAATTCACCTCCTCAAGAAGGCGATAAAGGTGAATGTTAAGTAACTTTTGTTGCAAGTTCAATCCCTCAAGCATGCAAAATGTCTGTTCAAGATGAATGAAAATGTATGAAACAAGAGAGTTGTGATAGCCATGAGGACAAGAACATTGTTGTTGGTCTTCAAAAGAGAGCTAGTAACTCTTCAAATTCTCCTCCTCAAGAAGGTGATAAAGGTGAATTTTCAAGAACTTTTGTTTCAAGTTCAATCCCTCAAGCATGCAAAGTATATGTTCAAGATGAATGCAAATGTGTGAAAAAAGAGAGTTGTGACAGCGATGAGGAAAAGAATACTATTGTTGGTCTTCAAAAGGGAGCTAGTAACTCGTTAAATTCACTTCCTCAATAAGGTGATGAAGGTGAATGTTTAAGGTATATTCCTGCCTATAATTCGGTTGCTTTTCATTATGTTAAGCATGGTAAATTTGCATCTAAAAATGGAAGAAAAAGTCCATGTACATATTGTGGTTTAGATAACCATCATGTTTCAATATGTTGGAAAAGATTGACCACATTCATGAAACTTTCCAAGCAAAGGCAACTTGAAAAGAAGATGCAAAAGATTTGCACTCACTGCCAGAAGAGGGGTCATCTCATTGACCAATGTTGGACATTGCATCAAACCACCCATTCATAGCACAAGAAGAATATGGATAAAGAGACTGGAAAGAATGGAAGAGGAGATTCCATCATTGATGTGAGTCAAGATAATTCAGAAGAAGAGGATTTTGAGTAGAAAAAGTCACCATTGAATTGGCTTGGTAAGAAATAGTTAGATTTCTTGAACAAGTAAGGCTTGCATTTCTCTGTTTGTAGATGCACATTTCAGCCTTATGTATCCTTTTCTGTTGAAAGTCTGACAACTTACAACAGCTTATCATAACTTGTATGATGCAAGATTGCATGTGAATGTAATTCTATTGAAGGCATTCTTGTTGTTGCACAACTTCCCCAGGAGGATGTAAAAGATGGGTATGATACTCACTTATTTCAACCTTTTAGATTTTCATTTCAGCTCTTATGTACCCACATGTTTTTGGGTTTATGTACTTATGTTTGTACTTGAGGGAGAGTTGAAGAGCTATGCACATGCATGGGATTTTGTATGTGTAAACAATGAACTTTGTGATAGTTCATTATGAGTGACTCATGATTGAGACATGGTTGTTTATCATGAAGGTCAACTTGTCATTTTGGAATGTCGATGTGTTTCAAATGAGTCTCGACTTGTGTCAATGTTGACTTGATGACTATGTTTTGTCGATCATGATTTTTCGACTTATGTTTAGTTGATGGTGTTTGTCAGCTTGTAAGTCGATATTGAGTACACCAAGATGCAGGAAAACCTATGTACTTTGATGAAGTACAAGATGAGACCATTTGTTTGAAGAGAAAATAGACTTTGTTGGCATCATTTTCATTCTTGTATAAAGTTTGTTTTCAAGATTGATCGTTTTCTTGGTTTGTGACAAGATGTGGAATTTTTTTTGCATCCATTATAGAGCGGATTGTGTTGAATCACAAGAGGGAATTAATTCTCAGTGGGAAGTTTGATAGATTTCCAAGAAGAAAGAGAACAGTGGGTCAAAAACAACCAGAGAATAGTGGTTGAGGGACATAGCTGGTTACAATGCAAGGCATGTCAAGGTACCTAGGTGATTGCCAAAAAGAACTTTTCAAGTAGAATCATTTGATAGAACTTGGAAGTAGAAGAGTATTGAAGCTCAGGAAGTTAGTCATCAGATTTTGTGGGTCCAAAAGCCTTTCAGTGGGAAGGTGTGATCAAAATTTGGACCAGGGATCAAATTTTAGCCCAAAAATAAAATTGTTTAGAATCGCTTCAAAAAGAACAGGTGCATAGGCCTTGTCATCTCAAAACCAATGCACTTTGAATGGGTTCAAATGAACATCGAATGAGTGAGATATCACGTTATGTTTTATTTTCCAAACAGGCAAAAAACAATTGCTAACTATACAGTTAGTACAACTGACGTGACAGGGTCGTATAGCTGACATGAAATATGCTGACACGGAAGGTGTTGATTGGGAAAATTTAATGTGGCAATCATTTAGTTAGCAGGACATGTGGTCGAATCATTTGATGACACGTTCAACATTTTTGGCAAACTGGATGGTGCCATGTGGCCCAAACATGGGCTTCCACGTGGCACCGTGATTGGTTTTGGTGTTTAAAAATTTAATGGAGTCCATGGGATTTGAATCCCAGACCTCCACACATGGAACATGTCTTGGAAAAGGCTGCCCAACCTGTAACGACCCCTTCGTTACGTCTATGAATAGCGAAGTTCAAAAGGAAATTTTCTTTTTCTTTTTAACAAATAAAAATTTAACAACATCACCTAATTCATATTAATGCAAAACACATGACATCATAACTAAGGTGACACAGAATCAGAATATAAAAAAACTCTACAATATCATTGCGGAACGAATTTCAAACCATAATGCCAGCCAATCTCATCATATTATCACCAATAACAATAATTTTGCCGAATATAAAACTGCTTTCTACTTCACCATTAAAATCATACCGTTGCCACTCGCCCGCTTCGGAGACGTCCCTCGCGCTGTGCCGCTTCCCTCGCTCTGTGCCGCGTCCCGCTTTCCGACCAAAGAAATCTCACCGGTACCTCCCAGCCAAATGCTAGGGGTACTCTTCTTCCCCCTTAGCCCCACGAGCCGCAAAGGGGCCACACAAGCACCAGAGATAAACTAGCGTCTCAGCTCGCCTCAACGGCAGAGCTACCACTCCCACACACAGTTGAGATAAACCCAACTCCTCACAAGCAATCTGTCAAGCCACAACTCGGCAGCGTAACGTTACGCTAACCGTTTCCCCCTTTCTTCCTTCCTTTCCCCTCCTTTTATAGAATTTTGAGACTGACCTAATTCATAATTCATTAATTAATTAATTTTTTATGACTAACCCTCTAACAGCCTCCGTCGTCCAAGTGTCACACATGCCTCTAGTTATCCAAAATTAATTTCTTTTTAATTATTAAAAGACTCAGTTCTCTCACTCCCCCAAAATCGCTCCTTAAATTACTCTTTAAATTACTCCTTAATCACCCGTTAAATTTCTCCTTAAATTACTCCTAAATTACTCCTTAAATTACTCCTTAATTTACTCTTGATTTGCTCCTTAATTTGCTCCTTAAATTACTCTTTAATTTAGTCTCTTTAATTCTATTATTTAATTCTCTCTTGTTATTTTT
>ML778473.1:1419409-1455742 GCA_009831015.1 Picea engelmannii
CACCTCTCCCTCAATCTCTCTGGAACTCGTGTGTGGCCCCTTTACTCCATATGTGAGTCTGGTCGGCAAGCTATCGTCAGCCTGCATCATCAACCATCATGTCAGATCATGTCAACACATATCATGAAATCAATAGCATATCACCAAAACCACACAATATCACTGTAAATGAAAACAACTCAAATAGCCCACTCCCTGACTCAATCCGGAGTCCAAGGGAGTTCCACTGATGTCTCTGCATCCTCAAGGTCTGAAACCCTGCACACTCAATGAAACTGAGTCAATAGCACCTGTATATAGCAATAGCAAAACATCCTGTCATCAATCATGACGCATCATCATCAAGGTTAAGTGGTTCATCATCATAAAAATCCAGATCACTTGCTAGCAAGTGTCCTCAAAGAATAAGTTTTGTCAGTGCGCCAGAGCGGGATGTTACACAACCGGTGCACCATATATGAGTTTCTTAACACTATAGTTTTCAGATATTATTTGAATTTTCACATTGGTACGTTTGGAGCGGGGTCCGGGCTGGGGCTTAGCCCCAGCCCCTGATCACATACACCTTATCCATATGAACTCAACACACACATTTATCACATGCATTTTTAAATGATACCCCACCCACACACATCGCCACTTGTCAAGCCTACAAAGACCCTTGCTAATAGTCCCTTTTTATGCGCAGGGACATGGCCATATGGCCCCCATGCACCCAACATATCTATGTTCTAAGGGATAGGTTTTCTAGTGGTGCAACAAATTTGTGCATTTTATGGGAATGGCACATGTGCTAGGTTTAGGAATGGGAAATGCCTAGAATCTAGATTACTCACACAGGAGGTGCGATTTGGTGAACTAGAGACAACAAGCTTGAAGGAGGAAAATGGCAAGAGGCTTATCTTCTTATTTTTTTGGCCAAATGAGGTGCCGAACAAGCCTATCTAGGGGTTTTTGGATGTTCTAAATCCATTTAAATAGGTTTCAAAGGAAATTTGAGACTTCATTTGTAGTTTTTTCTACATTGAATTTTCAGAGAGCTTTAGGGAGCTTAGGGCCACCATTGAAGGAGGCCATGATCATATGAGCCCAAGTCCATTTTCAGTGACTGAATAGTCATTCTTGACTAATTGAGATGCTCTAAACTCATTGGGAGAGGTTTTAGAGGAATTTGAGGACTTTTACAGGTGTTATTTTCATAAGGAAGCTTAGGGGAGCTCAAGGCCACTAGTAGAAGAGGCCATGCCTGGATGAGCCATGGTCTGTTTTCATAGTTCTAATAGTCATTTTTGTGGGTTTTCTGTATTATGAACCCAATGGAAAAGTCATTAAATCCATTGGAGTTGAGAAAAATATTGTAAAAGAATATTTGACAAACTAACCCCAGAGCGCCTAGTCCATTGATGGAGGCTCAAGGAGATGTAGCCCAGTTGGGGTTGAACTTCTTTATCATGTTGTTATTGTTGTGAGTTTTTTATGGTTATTATTTTCTGCAACTTATGTTTGTTGTTGAATTTATTTAAACAACATAGTTAACCTTTCGAGAACCTCACACATAAACACATAAAAGAATCTTAAACTTGACACATAAATTCTCTTTCACAACTAAGACATTGAGCAAGGTCTTGAAGTTTATTTTAATGGAGTAGAGGGTTCTTACATAGAAAAAAAAGTCAACCCCCTATTTTCAGATCATATATACCATTGTAAACATGTACCAATAAACCTAAACCATGCATCATCAACCTGTACCTCAACCTGTAACCAACATGTACCATAAACAAGTGCATCAACCATGCACCAACCTATACCATAAACAAGTGAATAAACCATGCACCAAATGATACCAAACAACCTATAATCAACATGTACCATAAACAAGTGCATCAACCATGCACCAACCTGTACCATAAACAAGTGCATCAAACATGCACCAACCTGTACCAACAAACTTGTAATCAACATGTACCATAAACAAGTGAAAATACTCATGTAAAAAGCATGTAAGAAGCATGTACCAATAATGTTTCAACTACTCATCAAATATGACTCATCAATATGTACATAAATCATTAACTGTACACCTCATGTATGTGCCAACTCATCAGCTACTTGTCTCAACCATGTACCCAACTTGTACCTCAACCAAAAATCCTCATCAATTTCATCATCCAAATATGATTTGTAGCTCTATAATAGAACTGGTGTATATGATCACATACCTGCAAACATTCCTTAACTTTAACAACTAGAGACTAGCATTTTAATCAAACTTTTCTTTACTCTCACATGACTAGTTTTGGATTAGTCAACAACCCTAACTTGAAATAATCATAACTTTGCACCTGTAATGAATAAATATATGAAAATTATAAATAATTTTCTTCAGTGTGTTTTATGAAATCCCTCCAGGTATCACTACTTGGAACCTCTCAAAAAATGATTTATACAAAAAATGGCATACCTTGTTGAATTCTAGCTTATTCTAGAGACCGACCTTGTAGAGTGTTCCCCGCATGGAATTTTTGTTGAATCAATATGAAAATGTTACAAAACATACTACAGAATGTACCCCAACCAACACATTTTTTCTTACTAAATTTGGATCTGTTATGAATAAGTTATGACATTTTTACCTAAAACACCTTTTTTTGACTAGTTTTGAGACTAGCTAGAAACCCTATTTTCCATGGAGTGTAACTCCAAAAATACAATGAAACACAAGATGAATTTCATACCATGGATACTTGGATATGTTTCCTAAATGGAATAACAATTTCTCTATCTGAATAATTCTATAAAAGAATTTATTGCGAAAATGGTGAGATGACCTGTAAATAACATACCTTAGAAAGCATCATCAAAAGAATTTATCCTTCCTTGAATTCCAACCTTCTTTTCTTCACATTCCCTCAGAAATTAGGATTATATATACTTTGGTTACCTCAAAAACCTATAGGTATTCAATATGCTCAAGTTTTATTAAAATGAGTGAGGCTTGCCTCTTATTTATACTCTCCATGTAGCTTCCTTAAAAACATCTTCTAGGTCACTTTGCCCACTTTCCTTATTTTAGGGTTAACCCACTTCTAATTTCTCCATTAAATTTATTATTTAAATAATTTATTTTGTATTCAATTTGAATTATAGTACACTTATCACTTCACTTTATTATTTACCTTCTAAAATCTCTTAAACCACTTTGACTACTTTGACCTTTTGAAGCTTCTACATGACATAAGAGGGTCCTCAAACTTCTCATGGCAATAACTCTCTAACCATGAGGAATTATGTGACGTTACACATACCACTGGAAATGGAATGACAAGCACTATCCATCTAGGATAGTTTCACTAAAAAATTCACTGACCTTCCTCTCATTATTCTACAAATAAGCATGGGTTCTCTAACCATACTTCTAGGATAACTCAATTCGCAAAGCGTCTTCCCGTCAGGGATTTCAAGATATTTGGATTTCATCCATTTGTACTTCTTATCAACCATGAATAGAAAATAATAAGTCATATTTAAATCAAACAAACTTGGGTCCATTACCCAAACCTTTGTGCTACCAATATTTCTTCAAGGGTTGACATCAATGACAACTAACCTTAATCAACAATCTCCCCTTTTGGCATTGATGGAAACACTCTAATGTAATATCGAAATCATATCACTCATGTTCCCATTGAAACCATGCCTCTATATCATACTCCCCCTAGAACCATGCCTCTTTCCTCTTCATCTGATAAATCTCTCCCCCTTTGTCATCAATGGCAAAGGTATCTTTCCATCCGGGGCTACTCCCCCTGATTGAACTGTCCTCTTATGGTGCTTCCTTGTGTACATCTAAGACATATAAGATAAAAATTCAAAAATAATTCATTTTGGAGTAGAAATAACTCCAAGTCTCTAATGAAGATATTCAAAGTCTTCCCATGGAAGTGGTTTTGTAAATATGTCTTCCACTTGTTCTTTTGTTCCCACATACTCAACTCTAATGTTATTTTCTGCAACTTGCTCCCGTAGAAAGTGATACTTGATTGGAACGTGCTTCGTCTTGGAGTGCATCACTAGGTTATTTGAGATATTGATGGCACTTGTATTATCACAATATATTGGAATGGGTGCATCATTCTCAACCTTTATATCTGTCAAAGTTTTTTTCATCCAAAGAACTTGTGTACAACATGATGTTGTTGCAATATACTCTGCCTTTGTTGTAGATAAGGATATTCATGATTGTTTCTTTCTTAGCCATGATACTAAACACTCACCCAAGTATAATTCTTCTCCATTGGTGCTTCATCAGTCATCAATACAACCTACCCAATCTACATCTATGTAGGCAACAATTGATAGATCCTTTCCTTTTAGATACCATAATCCAAAATCTTTTGTTCGTTTGAGATATTTGAAAATCCTCTTTACTGCTAATACATGTGATTCCTTTGGTGCTCTCTGAAATTGTGCCACTTGTTCGACTTCTTGCAAAACATCTGATCTGGATGTTTTCACATATAGTATACTGTCAATCATTGATGTGTATTTCCTCTTATCTGTAGACTTCAAATCATCATCTTTTCTCAACTTCCAACTGGTTTGCATGGGAGTGATAACTAGTTTGCAATCTTCCATTCCAAACCTCTTTAGCATTTCTTTGATATACTTAGTTTTAGAAATAAAAATTCCTTGGTTTCTTTAGTGTATTTGAAGTCCTAGAAAGAAGGATAGTTCTCCAAGTAATGACATTTCAAATTCATTATGCATATCTTTTGCAAATTTTTGGCTTAAACTGTCATCATCACTACCAAAAATAATATCATCAACATAAAATTCAATTAATAAAATATTACCTTGACTTACCTTGATGTAGAGGTTGTTGTTTTCACTTCCTTTTTTGAACCCTGCCTACTACAGATACTTATCCAATCTAGAGTACCATGCTCTAGGAGCCTGTTTTAGACCATACAAGGCCTTCTTTAGTTTACACACATAATATGTGTTCTCTGACAACTGTAATCCTTCTGGTTGTTCAATGTAGACTTCTTCTTCAATTTCCCCATTCAGAAAATATGATTTTACATCCATTTGATACATTTTAATATTTTTGGAGCATGCATAAGCTAAAAGAAAATAAATCGCTTCCATTCTGGCGACTGGGGAAAATGTCTCTTCAAAGTTGATTCCTTCAACCTGTTCATATCCTTTACATACCAATATAGCTTTTTTCCTTTTAACCTGTCCATATTCATTCAATTTATTCCTGAAGACCAAATTTGTGTCGATCACATTCTTATTCTTTGGTCTTGGAACCAGTTCTCAAGTGTCATTTTTCTCTATTTGATCCAATTCTTCATCCATTTTCTTTTTCCAAAATTCATCCTTGTTGGCTTCTTTAAAACAGTTTGGTTCAGTTATAGATAAGAGTTCTAGGTTTTTTTTTTTTTTTCCGGTGAACAGATTTTTCTTCTAGTCTCAACTCCTACATCTTTGTTTCCAATAATCTGTTCTGAAGGATTATTCTTCTGTACTCATATGCTGGGTGTCTTTGGAGGCACTTGGTGAATTTCCTCTTTTTCTTCTATCGAATTCTCTTCATATTTATCTTCTACTTGTTTTTCATCTTTTGCTTCTTCTTCTAAGGGTTGTTTCATTGATTCATTTTCTTCTACTCGTTTCATCAATTGTCACATTGATGTTTTCCACAACTTTGTTTAATCTTAAATTGTAACACTTGTATGTTTTCCTTGTGCTTGAGTAACCAATAAGTACTCCTTTTTCCACACAAGAATCAAAATTTCCCATTCTTCCATCTTCTCTTTTGATATAACATTTGCTTCCAAAAATGCTAAAGTGCTTCACATTTGTTGGTCTTCCTTTCCATATCTCATAAGGAGTTTTCTCGATGTTTTTTCTTATCATTGCTCTGATTTGAATGTGAACTATTGTATGCACTTCTTGTGTCCAAAACAATATCTATCAATTTTGAATCCCTTACCATTGTTCGAGCCATTTCCTATGTAATTATCATCCATTATGATAATGTTCATTTTTCTTTCAACCACTCTCTGAACAAATATATGAATCCATTCTATCTTCTCAAGCTCTGCAAGTTGCTCAAAGGATGGTTCTTTGGTCTATCACAACTATCACATAGACTTCCCCTATCTAATATTCATATTACTTGGGAGTCTCTAAGTCGGATGGCTCATAAACATTCCCACTCTGGTGTGTATTCATCATCATTTTCATTGGTATATTCATCATCATATTCATCGTTAGATTCATTATCTCCCTGAGCTCTGAATTATTTCTTTGTATCTGTGGATTCATCTTTTACTACAATGCCTGAAAGTACAATATATTGAACCTATTCCTTATTTACCTATCCTTCCTTTCTTTCAGTTATTTTCCAAACCTTTCTATATTTGGCATGTTTTCTTTTCTCTGTAGAATTTTCTTCATCTCGTTTTATTGCCAATATTGTGATCTCTGTTACCTAGTCTTTGTTCACCTATTCTTCCTATTTTCTTATCCATACTTTCTTATATCCAATATCAATATTCTCTTTCATGGAAGTATCGATCATTCTTCTACAATCACTAGCTATGTGTCCATAGTTATGGCATTTGTAACACTCAATGTTACATGTGACCAAATAGGCACGGTCATCTTGAACATTTCTTTTATAATCCATGCAATCTGCAACCTTATATCCAAAGTCAGTACAATAAAAACAATGACCATAAAATAAATTTTCATACCTAGGAGAGAATGATCTTCTTTGTGGCATAGTCCTTCTGAATTTTTTCCTTGAATGATAATGATCATGATTGAATCTTCTTTGTGGATTGAACATGGATGGTATTCTTGAAGTGTATCTTCAATAGTTTTCTTAGATTATGGTTGACCATGATGCCTTCCTTTGAGTACTTCTACATAACTCTTTCTATTTTGTTCATTCTTCTTTTCTAGCAATGTAGAGTGCTTCTCTTCATTCTCTACAACTAATGTGGATGTTTCTGTCTCTTCAACATTCCTGTTGAGCTTGACGATTTTGACTATTAGTATGACAACTTCTTCTTAAAGATTCTCAACCTCTTCTTCTTTCTTTATTATCTGAGACTTCATGACCTCTTATGTTCTCTTTGCTTCTTCAAGTTGGATTTTCAATGCAATTATTTCTTCTTCCAGTCTTCTCTCTTCTTGACCAAACTCTTCCTCAAGTTGGTTTAAGTCATTGGTTATTTCCTTGAGATGATCCATTAGTATATTTTCTCTCTTTTCTGCTTCTTCCTTTTGTGCTACTATGTTGGCTTCTAAACATTTATTTTGATATTCTAGAGTTTCTTCAATTCTTCTGGCCTCTTCTAGTTGAGGTCTTAAATTCTTGAAGACATGCTGATCCTTTTTGAAACCTTAAACACTTTGTTTTTGTTTCATCAATTATTTCTTGGATGACTTGTTTTATTCTCTTTCTTTCCTTAGATATTTAATTACACTGATCAATGTTTCTCTGTAATCAACTTTTGATTCATCATACTCTTCCACTTATGAATCTGTCTGACATGATGAACATCTTTGTTCTTGTTATGTATCTACATATTCTTTGAAATTTTTTGAATCTGCGATGGGTGGAGAATATATGTCATGTAACTTATCCCAAAGTTCTTTAGCTGATCAACATTTACCAACCTTTTCTCTTACCGGTTTTGGTAATCCTTCCCAGATGAAATCCATTATTATTTTGTTATTCTTCTTCAATTCCTTCTTGGCTGCAGTCTTTGCCCTTTTTGAGCTATCATATCCTATAACAATTGATAGCCAAATATAATGTCCATGTTCCTATAAAAATACTTCCATCCTTCTTCTCCACATCTCATACTTAAAACCATTTTGATCATCAAACATTGGGACTCCATTCTCAGAATAATACATAATCTCCTTCTAGTGGTTAAACTTTTTCCCGAAGGAAACTGGCTCTAATACACATTGTTGGATTACTGAGAGGGGGGGTGAATCAGTAATAGAGAAATTTAATCCTTTTTAACCATATAATCCAAGTGTTATATCAATGTATCATTATCATCCAATAACTGCAAAGTAAATAAGAAATCAACAAATGAACAATCATACACATACACAGCACACCGGTGTTTTATGTGGAAAGCCAAATCAGGAGAAAAACACAAAATGTTTTTTCTTATATGTATTGAAAAGATACATTCATTGGAAGCACCAACTTCTTTTGTTTTCTAGTCACAACTAGAAGGAGGCACCAACCCCCTAGCTTCTCAGGATACAACCTGAGGGAAGCTCCAAATCCCCAATTCTTTGGCTACACCGATAAGGAGGCTACAAACCCCTATGTTCTTAGGATACAACTGGAAGGTGGCTACAACCACCTGTCTTTCCTCCGTCAAACCACCCTGAAGTAGAAGTAAAATGATGGAACCACTGTCACATTATCACTGTGATATATACCGTTGTAAACCTATACCAATAAACCTGAACCATGCATCAACCAAGCATCAACCTGTACCTCAACCTGTACCATAAACAAGTGCATCAACCATGCACCAAACTATACCAAACAACTGGTAATCAACCTGTACCATAAACAATTGCATCAACCATGCACCAACCTGTACCATAAACAAGTGCATCAACCATGAACCAACCTATACCAAACAAACTGTAATCAACCTGTACCATAAACAAGTGCAACCAACCATGTACCAAGTATGTACCAATCATGTGTCAACTACTCATCAACTATGACTCATCAATATGTACCAACATCATTAACTGTACACCTCATGCATGTGCCAACTCATCAAGTACTTGTCTCAACCATGTACCCAACTTGTTCCTCAACCAAAAAGCCTAATCAATTTCATCATCCAAATGTGATTTGTAACTCTATAATAGACCTGGTGTATATGATCACATACCTACAAACCTTCCTTAACTTTAACAACAAAAGACTAGAATTTTCATCAAACTTTTATTTAGTCTCACATGACTAGTTTTGGATTACTCAACCACCCTAACTTAAAATAATCATAACTTTGTACCTGTAATGAATAAGGACCTGGAAATTATACACAATGTTCTTAAGTTTTCTTTTTGAAATTTCTCCAGGAATCACTACTTGGAACCTCTCAGAAAAGGATTTATAGCAAAAAAGACAAACCTTTATGGCTTATTCTAGAGAGTGACCTCGTAGAGCATGCCCCACACATAATTTTTGTTGAATCAATCTGAAACAGTTACACAACATACTAAAGACTATACCCCAACCAACACATTTTGTATTATTTAATTTGGATATGTTATGAATAAGTTATGATGTTTTTACCCGAAACACTTGTTTTTGACTAGTTTTAGGACTAACCACAAACCCTATTTTCCATAGAGTGTAAATCCAAAAATAAAACGAACCACAAGATGAATTTTGTACCATGGATACTTGGATATGTTTCCTAAATTTCATAGAAATTTCACGGTCTGAATAATTATATAAAAACATTTATTGCGAAAATGATGAGATGACCTGTAAATAACATACCTTAGAAAGCATCATCAAAAGAATTTATCCTTCCTTGAATTATGACGTTCTTTTCTTCATCTTCCCTAAAAAATTCAGCTTATATATCCTTTGGTTATGTCAGACACCTACAGGTATTTAATATGCTCAACTGTGATTAAAATGAGAGAGGCTCGCCTCTTATTATACTCTCGAAGTAGCTTCCTTAAAAACATCTTCTAGGTCACTTTGTCGACTTTCCTTATTATAGGGTTAACCCATTTCTAATTTCTCCATTAAATTTATTATTTAAATAATTTATTTTGTATTCAATTTCAATTATAGTCCACTCATCACTTCACTTTATTATTTACCTTCTAAAATCTCTTCAACCACTTTGGCTACTTTGACCTTTTGGGGATTCTACATGACATAAGAGGGTCCTCCAACTTCTCATGGCCATAAATCTCTAACCATGAGGAGTTATGGGACATTCCAAATACAACCAGAAATGTCATGACAAGAGCCATCAATCTAGGATAGTTTCATGGAAAAATTCACTGACCTTTATCTCATTATTCCACAAATAAGCATGGGTTCTCTAACCATACTTCTAGGATAACTCAATTCGCAAAGCGTCTTCCCATGAGGGCTTTCACCATAAGGGGACCACTTTGGATTTCATCCATTTGTACTTCTTATAAACCATGAAAAGACAATAATGAGTCGTATTTACATCAAACAAACTTGGTTCCATTACCCAAACCTTTGTTCTACTGGACTTTCTTCAAGGGTTGACATCAATGACAACTAACCTTAATCAACACTATGCACACTTGCAATTGCTCGTAGAAGAGAAAAAAATTAATCTTATTTAAATCTTCATAAATTCATACATTTAACCATGTAAATGAATACATAAACACAAGAATAAGAAATAATAGAGATTTGCAAATAAATAGGCAGTGTACCATTCATTCATTCAGATAGACACGACAACACCATGCATTTTGGACAATGCTTGTTAAGAACCAAACATCAATATAGCATATAAAAACCTCAGGAAAAGTACTCAACGCCTTGAAAAAGAGATAATTTCATATAATAAGCCTCTTCGAGGGGGCAACCTCCTTTTACCCCACTTAAATGTTCAAGTACAAGATGATTCAAAATGAAAATGTCTCCTTGGTATATATAGGAGACTAAGAGGTATAATTACAAATAATGGCTTAAAGCCAACATAATTAAAATAACATTACTAATCTAAATTACAACTAAAGGCCTAAAGACGACATAAATAAAATTGCATTACTATTCTAATATGCCCCAATTAAGGGGTAATGAGCCAATATTATGCCTTAACAATGCTACTCTATTATAATCATTCAACTAAAATATGCATGTGTTCATACACTACTTCTACAACAACTATCAACAACCCATCATCAAATAGAGTGCCAACAACTTACAGCTACAATGGAAACCTATACAATAGATTGAACAACCTTTCAACAACTCCTACTAGGAAACAATACAAAGCTGTATACAAGAGGGCTCTTCGAGCTCTTCCCTCCAACTATTTTAGAGCTATCCTATCGAATTAAAAGCTATCAACTACTATAATTTATTACAATAAATACTTTTCATAGATAGATCAGATCAAATACATCAAATCTTTAGTGCACTCAACTTCCTTAAAATAAAATATATTCTTTTATGTCCTCATGAATTATCCATCTCTACAACATTTAATATGTTTTTTAATTACAATTCCTTTTCAAAATATTTGCGTGATATGCCTCCTTCAAAATTCAAAATTCTTCAAAATGTGTGCTAGTGCGCCTAGATTTCCTTTTCTTATTCTTTGCTAGAGATTCTCATGCATCATATTTCCATGCCTTACCTTGTCTTACTTTCCTTGCTTTGTCTTGGCTTGCCTTTCCTTGCATTTCCTCACATTTCCTTTTCTTTCCTATCCTTTCCATTATATGTCTTGTCTTTCCATGTCTATCCTTTCCACCTTTTCTTACCTTTTATTTCCTTGCAATTTCTTTCCCTTCTTTGTGTTTCTTTATTATCCTTTCCTTGCCTTACCTTGCCTTGAATTTCATTTTCTTTCCATGCCTTCTATTTCCATGCCTTGCCTTCTGTAACATATCCATTCTCCAACTGAGTCTAGTTACCACATTACACATGCTCTAATACCTATTTGTCAGATCCCTGACAACCTAGGTTGGGCCATGCTACACAACCTCAAATTTAGGAGCACTAAGTAAAACAAACTCTAACATTCCTATCATACTACTCACCAATGTTACTCTAGAAGCACACTTTTTATAATCTAATTTAAACACAATCTACATAGTATGTCCTCAAGTAACATGCTCATCCTGAATTTGAGTTGCCCCACACAACTTATAACAATGGAAACAAAATTCTCTTTTTGTCACAACTTAAGAAACAAAATTAAATCAAACAAATTTGCACACCAACATACTGACCACATAGTACAACCATGCAAAAAACCACCTTGTCATCATGTGCCACTTCTGCATTACTTTGCACGAGGTCTAATTCCTTAACTGCACACACAAGTTCCATCTTTTTCAATCAAATGGACTACAACATTCTGCACCTGGCCACAAAATGATCTTCCTAATGACTCATAACCAAAAACACAAGGTTATAATTAACAATCAAGGTTACCATCAACTAACATACTCATGCACCACTACAATTAAAGGCTAAAAACACCATACTTACATGATAGTGCAACAATTAATAAAATAATAGAAAATACTTATATCCAACACATACAAGAATTTAACCCGTGTCAAACATAGAAAAAAATGCATGCAGTAACCAAGACAAGTACATAAGGAACACTTATATTACATGAAAGTCACCAACTTTGGCCTTAACTGAGACATTCCTCCCAACCATAGACACAATTTCTCATTAATATTTCAACAAGAAGTCACCCCCGAGCTGGGTCACAACTCCACTAGGGAAGAAGACTTCTAGTGTCACACTAAGTTCTAACTCTTAGCAAACTTGATCCGTCCTAGGTACCTGCTACTGCAACTAGTCCACAATCCCTCATTCCCCACACACTTGTCACACCCAAGGAAGTGTGACCCTTCTCTACTCAATAGTACTTTATCTCCCCCACTTCCCTTGTCGGTGTTACAAACAACAATATGGAAAGGAAGTCTCCAAGACATGCGACTAAGGTGTAGTGCAACAGGGAACAACTCTTGGCAACACTCTCACCTAGAGACTATTCCCATAGGTCTAGAAACCACTTCACAAAAACTAGTCTCTCACCTAGAGAGACTATTCATAGTATGTCAATGTGACTCTTTGACAATGAATCTCTAGATGTATCCACAACACTCCTTACAAGCTTCTCACTGCAGATAAGGTAATAATCAAATTTTACATATAGTATGATCCCCTTCTACACACGAGAGCATGCAACATGAATTCCTTTTTTTTGAATCTCAGAACATCTCCCCTACAATAATAATCATAATTCCACCAAAATACATGAAGGCTAGAAATATATATTACACGCCTTCCACTTGACACTTGTCACCTTCAAAAGTAGCTTTAAGCCACTTGGTGACATGTTCCCTACCCTCAGGAACTTAGGATAAAATAATATATATCTCACATTATACCTTTTTTGAAATATTATTAACATATTCAAGAACACTTATGACTCACCCCCTTTTCTCTTTTTGGGTGGAGTAGGCCCCCCATCTCTTTTTCATCTGAGTTAATTAACACACATCGATGCAATATTTTATCAATAATCATGATTATAATTATGTGAATAGACATAATGTCATGTCTTCATCCAGGATCTCCAACCTCATAATAACATAGGATTTTTGGCCTTAATACCTAAACATTCATTCCTGCGCACTAACCTAAGTGCACATAACTTAGTGTAATGAGTGTGCTTACCTAGGTGCACACAACACACAAAATGTGTGCAATTGTATTTGTTAACACTTCTTCGTGCACTACTCTAATGTGAACAACACCAAAAATAGGTGTCCTTGGATCACTAGCCTAAATGTGCATTTCATTTATAGTTGCTACCAATAGGATTACTAGCCTATATGTACAATTACAGAGGGTTCTATATCATGAACATTACAATCCCCTCCCCCTTATTTATGCATCGTCCTTAGTGCATCATACACACATGTACATACAAAATTTCAAACATCATAAAAAATATGAGGATACTCTGATTTCATAGAATCCTTGCACTCCCAGTTTGCATCCTCAGGACAGTCCCAGGACCATTGTACCTTTACCAACTCCATGACTAGATGTTAGAGCTACTTGATTTTTTGATCCAATATGTAGACTAGTTGCACTTGAAATCCACCTTCTGGATCCACCTAAATGACATTCCAATAAATGACAATATTATCATTAGGTACCTACTTATGAAGCAATGACACATGGAAAACATTATGACTAAACAATGACATGAAAAATGTAAGCATATAAGAAATAGGACGAATCCTTTCAAGGATTTCAAATGGCCCAAAATAGAATGCTGCTAACTTAGAACAGTTTCCCAACTTCAAGGAACTGGGTCTGGCCTTCACTTTTAGAAACATGTGGTCACCCACTCCAAATTCTCTATGTTGTCTTCCTTTATTTGTGCATATTTTCTACCTGTCTTGGAAATCCTTTAAATTCTTTCTGATCTTTACCATATTCTCCTCCATTTCCCAAAGAAAATATGGCAGAACTATTGTACAGTCTACTGGGTTGTCCCAGTCTATGTGGTTGGATGCTCAATCTATGATAATCCTTCAATAAAACTTTTGTAGTACCCTGCTAGTCCCATATAGTATCTCAATTTTATGACATCTCTTGGTGATGGCCATTCTTCAATGGATTTTATCTTCATTGGGTCCACCGCTATTCCTTCTTCTAAAATAATATGACCCAAATAATGAATATGTTGTTGATAAAATAAAAACTTGCTCAACTTTGCATAAATATGAGGCTCCCTCAACACCTACAACACCATCCTTAAGTGCTTCTCATGTTATTCCTTACACTTTGATTAAATAAGAATTTTATCGAAAAACATAATGACAAATTTATCCAAGTAATTTATGAAAACTCCATTCATTAAACAAATGAAGACAACTAGTGCATTCGACAACCCAAATGACACAACTGTAAACTCGTAATAACCATACCTTGTTCTAAAGGAAGAATTATTGATGCCTTCCTCTTTTATTTTCACTTGGTGATGTCCAGATATGAGATCTATCTTGGAAAATATATGTGTTCCTCTCAGCTAATTAAACATATCATCTATCCTTGGGAAAGGATACTTGTTCTTTATTGTTACTTTGTCCAATTGGCTGAAGTTAATACAAATTCTTAGTCTACCATCCTTCTTATTCACGAACAACACTGGTGCACCCCAAGGTGACACACTTGGCCATATATACCCCTTCTTTAGAATATCTTCAAGTTTCATTTGTAACTCCTTAAGTTCTGGCGTGCTCATCCTATAAGGAGTCTTGGATAGAGGTGTTTCTCTTGACATCAAATTAATAGAGAAGTCAATATCTCTTTTCGAAGAAAATCTACGTATCTCTCTAAATAAATATTCAGACTCTTTTAGTACTACGTATCCTTACAGACTCGACAATTTATCCTTAGTTACTGTCAAACCAATGTGCGATGACGATACTTAACATCCTTTCCTGTAGAATTTTTTCAACTGCGAAGTTGAAACTTCTTTGACAGTCATAACTCCTGGAATTCCTTGAACTAACCTTAAATTTCCTTCCTCACCCAATAAATTAAATTCCTTATTGTAACAATCTAGGATGACTTGATGCTCATCCAACCAATCCGTACCAATGAGGAAATCATATGATCCCAAAGGTATAATATTAAAATCAACCTTTGTGTGTAGTCCATTCATCTCCAATGCACATGCCTTAACCATCTCATTGATTTTCATTTTTTATCCTATAGCATATTGCACCTGTTAGACATTTGGCTTAGGTTGATGGATAGTTGGTATGTATTGTTGGTTGTCATTAATTTCAACTATTGGAGAGTAATATTGTAGATTGATTTCAACCCTTGGAGAAAGTTCGGTAGCACAAAGGTTTGGGCAATGGACCTAAGGTTGTTTCATGTATAATGGTATGATTTTTAATATATTTTAAGGTACTACTATTCTATATGCATATTACATTTCATTCCATTTATGGTGGTATTTGAAATGTCACATAACTCCTCGGGGTTAGAGAGTTATGGCCATGAGAAGTTGGAGAACCCAAGTTTCGGTCATGGACCCAAGTTGGTTTGATGGATAATGGTATGATTTTTGATATATTTTAAGGAAATACTATTCTATATGAATAGTACATGTCATTCCATTTCATGTGGTATGTGGAACGTTACATAACTCCTCATGGTATGAGAGTTATGGCCTTACAAAGTTGGAGAATCATCATATGTTGGCTTGAAGCCCCAAAAGGTCAAAGAAGTCAAAGAGCTTGCAAAGAAGAAATTATTATTTAAATGATAAAGTAAAGTGACAAAGTCAAGAAGGATTACTTTCTAATTATGGAAAGTGGTTAACCCTAAAAATGAGGAAAATAGGTTAACTGACCTATAAATGGGTTAAGTGACCTAGAAATAGATTAATTTACCTAGAAATGGGTTAAGTAGCCTAGAAATAGGTTAAGTGACCTAGAAATGGGTTAAGTGACCTAGAAGATGTTTCTAAGGAAGATATTTGGAGAGCATAAATAAGAGGAAAGACTCTCTCATTTTCTATCACACTTGAGCATATTGAATATCTATAGGTGATTGGGGTAAACAAAGGATATCTAAGCCAAATTTCATAGGGAAGGTGAATAAAAGAATGCCAAAATTCAAGGGAGGATAAATTATTTTGATGATGCTTTATGTAATGATCCCCCCCGACCAACCTGACGTCGGGGTACACCACTCCAAAGAAACCACTCATGCTCTGACGCTAGTTAGTAACATTCCTAGCCATCAGGTCGGGCCATGCTACTCTAGGGAACACTTCTGTTCCCATACTATGGAACATACAATAGCATACCCAATAGTCAAATAGAAAATTCCACCTAAAATTTACTCTTTAGACTGTATGCAACTAAAACATATACATACAACATGCTCGCAGAAGATTAACATCTAAACATAAAAAACAATTACTTTTTGTAACATACAACTTTTATATTAAAATAACAGTAATTACCGATATGCATAATTTACAGGAAATTACCCATAAGCACACAAGTAATCATGGTCACATATATGATAAAATTGTAACATGGGCATGTAAATAAGAAAACATCATATCCATATATAATACAATTGGTACTTATCTTAGAAAGACTGTCACCAACTTCTTACAGACCGTACATGAACCTCCCATCCATAGACTACACTGTTCATCACTAAACTCCACCCATGATAAAGGGATTCCTATCCAGGCTAAGTCTCATGGAAAATAGGAAAGACTCCATCTCATTTGCTCACTCAACTAACATCATATAGCCTCTCATTCCCCACATGCCTATCCCACCCAAGGAAGTGTTCCCCTTCTCTGCTCAATAGTCCCTTGGTTGCCCCACTTCCTTTCGAGGGCTTCGGCAACAGGTTGGACCGAAAGTCTCAACGTGTTGTAGTTTTATTTTAGCACCTACATAAATCAATACCTAGCAATTCTCTCACTCAAAGAACTACTCACGGTCCTAACAACCCGCTTCTTCAATCCCACTCCAAGATAACCAGGTACACCAACCAAAAAGGATGGGGAAAAAGGCTTCAGAAAGGTGAAATGATTGTCTCAAGAATAATGAAATGTATGAGTGAAATGGTCATGGAGTCATTGATTGGATAATTGAGTGTGTTTTTGGATTCACTGTGAACTCTTTGTCAAAAAAATCATGGTCCACTTGCTGTTTCCCCTTTTCTTGTTCATCAGGTATCTCTCTCAAAAAAACCCCCCCTTGAGATAAGTCCCCCCACAATATGAATGCATGTCTCCAACTTGACACTTGTCATATTGGAAGTTACTTTTGTCCACTTGTCTACAACTTTAGAACTTACGATAAACTAATTATCCATACTTTATGTTTTAGGAAATCTTAATATAATATTCCCTTGAGTTTTGGCCCTCCCTTTCCCTAACTGGGGAAGTTTAGTCCCCCATATCTTTTATCATGGTCAATCTATGCGCAATGATTTATTTTATATTAATCATGAGTCATGTACAAAGTAGGCGCTCTAGCCTTTAACATCTAGGTGCGCTGGCCTAATTCCAAGACATAAACATTCTATCTTATAATACTCACTCACCAGCCTATAATGCATAATATATACACAAAGGTTTGTTGACCTTAATATTGCATGCACTTAGTTACTGCGTGTTGTATCCTCTGTCTTTAAGGTTGCACGCACATTAGTTATTGCATGTAGTATTAAAAAATGTGCACATTACATCCATTTATTGCACTGTATATGCGCACACCATGCTATGAAAGGTGTATGACAAAAATGATGTCTAAACAACTCACTAGCTTAAATATACTTGGATTATATTTTCATTTGGGTTTGGCGAGGGATATTATAATCCCCTCCCCTTATTTATGCACTGTACTCAATGCATCATGTACCCATATACAACAAAATTCTCAAAATCCTTCAAAAAGATGTGGATATTTTGTCGACATTGCATCCTCATGCTCCCAAGTAGTGTCTTTAGGTCCATACCAAGTCCATTGGACCTTTACAAGACCTATGGCTCGATTCCAGAGTTGTTTGATTTTTTGATCCAGGATGCGCACTGGATGCACTTGGAAAGCGCCTTCTTGATCCACCTAAATAACATTCCAATCAATAACATGATTGGCATAGAGTATATATTTCTTTAGTAATGATACATGGAAGACATTATGAACAGACATAGATGCAGGCAATGCAATCATATAAGCAACTGGACCAATTCTCTCTAGGATTTCAAATGGTCCACAAAATCTGGTTGCTAACTTGGTGCAGCTTCCCAGCTTTAGGGAGCTTTTGTTAGCTTTCACTTTCAGGAAAACATGATCACCCACTTTGAATTTTCTGTATATTTTGTTTTTATCAACATAACATTTCTTTCTTTCTTGGGCATCTTTCAAATTATGCTTAATTTTTAACATTTGGTCCTCCATCTCCTTGAGCAATTTTGGCCCGACTACTATTCTATCAACTGGAGTATCCCAACTTACTGGAGTATTTCACATTCTGTCGTAAAGTGCTTCAAATGGGATCATCTTCATTGATCCCTGATACCCATTATTGTAAGTGAATTCTACCAAGTGTAGGTAGTCTTCCCATTTCAATGGTTTGTCCATCACATACATTCTCAACATATCTTCTATCACCCTATTCACTCTTTATGTCTGTCCATCAAACTCGGGATGATAATCTGTACTAAAGTTCAAATTCATTTTGAATCCTTTGAACAATCCTTTACAAAAATTTGAGGTGAATTTTGGGTCTCTGTCAGACACAATTGTTTTAGGAATTCCATGCAATTGTGCCACTTCCTTCATGAAAATATCAGCAACATTTGCCGCTTTGTGAGTAGTTTTTAGTGGAATAAAATGGGCATATTTTGTAAGCTTGTCCACCACTACCATAATCAAATCATGTAGCTTGCATGTTCTAGGAAATCCTATAATAAAATCCATTGTCACCACTTCCCACTTCCATTCAGGAATGAGCAAAGGTTGCAGCAATATTGTTGGATGCCTATGCTATGTTTTAACTTTCTGTCATTCCATACACCTAGCGATGTATTCTATAATTTCTCTCTTCATACCTGGCCAAACATATTGGCTATTCACCACTGCTATGGTTTTTTGATATCCAGGGTGCCCTGCATAAGGAGCATTATGCATCTCATGCAAAATTATATGTTTCAAGTCCTGGACATTTGGTACAAAAATTATGTTCTTGTGCAACAATATTCCATCTACTCTCAACTTATAAATATCCATCTTTTGTGGTGTCTTACCTTGTTGTAGTTTTGCTATCAATTCATTATACCGTAGATTTGTATTTGCAGCCTCCAGAATTTTTCTTTTAACATCAGTCCGATACATGTTGATGGTTGTAGCATGAAGCTCATGCACCCTCCTGTTGAGTGCATCAACCACTTCATTTTCTTTCCCTTTTATATGCTTTATATCAAAGTTATATTCGCATAGAAATTCTAACCATCTTCTTTGTCTAGCATTTAGATTTGGTTGATCAAATAAATATTTCAAACCATTGTGGTATGTTCTTAACTCAAACATTTTTTCCATGAGGTAGTGTCTCCATTTCCTCAGGGCATGCACTATGGCTTCCAACTCCAAATCATGAGTGGCATAGTTTCTTTAATGCTCCTTCAACTTCCTTGATTCATAACATATCACAAATCCATTTTGATTGAGGAATCCACCCAGTCCTTCATTATATGCATATGTGCATACAATGAAATCTTCATTTGGATCTAAAATCCTTAGTATTAGAGCACTTGCCAATAATAGTTTCAAATGTTGTAAAATCCTTTCACAGTCCGATGTCCACTGAAAATTCATACCCTTTCTTTGCAAGGAAGTGATTGGGTGTGATATCTTTTAGAATCCTCTAATGAATCTCCTATAGTAATATGCAAGGCCCATGAAAGATCTGACCTCTGTCACATTCTTTGGTGCTGACCATTCTCTAATGGCTTCTACCTTCTTAGGGTCCACTTCTATCCCATCTTTTGAGATGATATGCCCCAAATAATGAATTTGCTTCTAATAAAATGAGCACTTTCTCAATTTGGCATACAACTGGTGTTCCATTTATACTTGCAACACCATCCTTGAATGATTTTCATGCTCTTCCTATGACTTGGAATATATAATAATGTCATCCAAAAAGACAATGAAAAACATGTCTAAATACTCTCAAAAAACACCATAAGAACATGAAAACAGCTGGTGGATTTGATAATCCAAATGGTACCACTGTGAACTCATAATGACCATACCTTGTCCCGAAGCTGGTCTTGCTGATATCTTCTTCTTTAATTCTTATCTGATGGTATCCTGATCTGAGATCTATCTTTGAAAATATCCTTTCATCCTTCAATTGATCAAAGAGGTCATCAATCCTTGGTAGAGGATATTTGTTCTTAACAGTCACTTTATTCAATTGTCTAAAGTCAATGCACAATCTTAACGTTCCATGTTTCTTTTTCAAAAACTAGACTAGGGCACCCAAGGTGATACACTTGGGCATATATACCCCTTCTTTAGAAGTTCTTCAAGCTACATTTCCAACTCCTTCAATTCTAGTGTACTCATTCTGTAAGGATTCTTTGATACTGGCATTGCTGCAGGTATCAAATCTATAGAGAAATCAATGTCTCTCCTTGGGGGTAGTCCCGGTACTTCTTTGAATACATCTTCAAACTCTTTCAGGACTGCATAATCCTCCAAAGTTTTCACCTTATCTTCAGGTGTCTCCTCCATATGAGCTATAAATATTTTACATCCTCTTCTATAACATTTCTTCAGCTGCAATGCTGAAATTTCTCTAACGGTTACTTCCCTGGGAATTCCCTGCACTTTCCTTTAGTTCCCTTCTTCATCCAACCAAGTGAATGCTTTGTTATGACAATACAATAGATCATGATGTGGGTTGAACCAATCCATTCCAATTAAACAATCATAGGAACCTAAGGGTAAGATGTTCAAATCTTCCCTAATATTTAGTCCATTCATGTCTATGAGGCAAAACTTAACCATCTGATTAACTTTTCTTCTGGATACTGTAGCCAGTTGCACCAAATAGGATTTCCCATGCTTGCTTCTTAGGAATTGAAAAATTTTCACCATCTTAGGGTCTATATAGCTATGGATAGCTCCTGAATCAATTAAAATAGAGAGGGTTTGGTTGTTTATCATACCTTCAACTTCAATCATGTGGAACTAATACCTTTCTTTCTTATTGTCCAGGGTTGCATAAATCCTTGGCACATATCTACCCATGTCCTCTACTACCTCATCTTGTTTTACATTGTGAATAGGCTTACCTTTTTCACCTCTGTGAGGACAATCTCTAAACCTATGGTCTCCTTTACAACCCCAACATTACATAGGTGGTTGTCTTCTCCCTTGACTCCTTGTGTCAATCACTCTAGTTTCCTTATGCATTTGTTGCCATTGTGGATTATTTCTAAAGAATGGTGGCTTAGCTCCCTTCTTCCTCTGATCCATCTTGAATTTTTTATTGACTTCCAAAGCCTTTTGGAAAGATAGTCATATAAGCATTTATCTCTCCTTATAGTCACTTCTAATGTCTTGGGATCATCATAATGTATTTTGTCCCTAATGAACGATGGAAATCCACTTAAGTACCATTGAATCTTGATTGTCTCATCCTTAATGAAAGAGATATACTTCAAAAGTTCTAGAAATCTTCTCTCACATTCATATTTGGTCATACTTACAAGCATGCATTCAAAGAACTCTTTCATTTTCTTGTCATAATATCTCATGATCAAGTACTTCTTCTCAAAATACTTCTTGAATTCTCTCCAAGTAACACTTTTATCGACAATGTGTTGTACCTGCATAAGTTGATCCCACGACATGGAGGCCTTTCCTTTGAGTTGATATATAGTGATTATACCTTCAACATGAGAAGAATAATTATGCAATTGAAAACACTTCCTCATGCCTAGCAACCATGTTTCGGCATCTTCATCCTTCCTGTGTTGACCATCAAATGTAGGAGGTTTCATTTTGTTCATTTCTCCTCACATCTCATCCACCCCAGATCTCTTATACCTTTTGATAGGGGATATACTTGAGTTGTTGCCTTCTCTCTTATTGGAATTCCTATGGGGATGATGGTGATGTCTACTAGCACTTTTTACTTCTCTCTTCTCCTCTAAATATTTGTGACTCTCAGTTCTACTTGAGTCACTCTCCTTAACCAATTTATTCTTTATTCTATTCAAACCTTCCAATAACTTCATGTTGAAGTCATCCTATTGCTCTTTGGCTTTCATAATCCTTTCATTATCATCTTTATGGATTTGGACATCCTTCTACAAATTCCTAATGGTCTCAACCATATCCCTATATTCATTCCTTTCTTCTCCATGTCCATTGGAGTTTGTTCCTTCCATTCCCAAATGGACATCCATCCCTCTACTATTCTATGGATGAATGTAATTCCCATGTGACTCTTTCATTCCTATGGACTCTGCACTAGTCTGACCTGACCGAGTTGTTGTTAATTTTGCAAAATGTGCAGCCATCAAAACTAATCAGAATAACAAATCAGCAATTCATGAGAATATGCGTCATTTCGATTCAACGTACACATCAGTATTATCACTCCCATTTTCCTGGTGTTATCACCATGAAAATTCTATATAAGACCCAAGTCTCGAGAACACTGACATGTAATGCCTTACGAGATACACTTTGCATAAGAAGGTTGTTTTTTAGAAACCACTTTCGCCAAGACATTGTATTACGTGTCTCAACAGGTCAAATCTACCACTCATGGAGCGGGTGACGGTTAGTCAGATCACCCTACTTCATTCATTTAGTACTTTTCAACCATGTGACATCAGCTGAACGTTGCCATGTAACAAAATCAAAAGATAATAATTCAAAATGGATTCGCTGAGTATGGAAAACCAATGCTCTTTGTACGTAATCTGTATGTGCTTCATAAATGGAGTTCTATAATTACCACTCCCCCAGTATGTTATAACCCTAAATTGCACCATCCATGCTTACCTGGCATCAGGCCAACTAATTTCCAAAGCCATGCTGAACAGACTCTTCAAAAACCTCCTAAATTAAGTAGCTTGTGCCCTAACATATCACTAGGCGCGTTGGAATGCTGGCAGGCCTTATACTGCATGCGTTGGAACGCTGGCTGGCCCACTACAACCAGCGTTTACCTAACAAAGAAAAAAATCAGGAAAGTTTCCGACGGAACGAGAAGCTTTGGGTCAGTTAACTAGAACTCCCAGCCATGCATGGTCGAGAGTTTGCCTAAAACCCTAGCTTCTTCTAGACTATAAAAGAAGGGGTAGGGGTACTATTCAAAGAAGGAAAATCATAGCAAAGAAACTCTGCCCAATTGCCAAATCCATTTTGTCCCAACCCTTTAGCCTTTCCTCAAGCTTTAGGAGAATTCAAGCAAAGCAGTTGGAGGACAAAGAAGAGGAGGAACCCAGGATCAGGATCGAGGAATGGTGGCCAATCTCTATAATCATTGTAAGTTGATTCATCTTGAGATTAATAAAAAGATACTTTTCCCATCCCAAATACACAAGTTTTATATGTTTTATTCGATTTGTGTTTAATCTTTAACCCTCTAGTAGAACAATAGCATGCATGCATAGTTTTGTCTTGATTGCAGGATCACTTTTTTAAGGAGAAGCAGAAGCAAGGGGATAAAGCGCAACGGAGGATCTACATAGACCGATGATAAAAAGGTTAGTGGGTTCTTCCCATGTTTGCATGTGAAAAAGGGTTTTAGGTTTGGGGTAGAATGTTAAAAGTTATTTCTTAAAGGTCATTATCTGCATGCAAGTTTAAGCCCTAGCTTGTTAGTTCGTAGGGTAGAATAACCCCACAACAGAATTAGCGACTCCATTGGGGAGATTTACTCTTAGGGTTTCTGGATTTCATTGAAGGTTTTTTGGGTAGTTCAAAGAAGTAGAGTTTCAGTTTCTTTGTTTATTTGTTTTCTGTTAGGTCAAAGCTAGCAGGGAACCTGGTTATCAATACCATTTTTTCCTTGACTATTGCTTGACATTTATTCTCGGGACACATAGAGGTACACGCAGCCTGCAAAAGGCCTGCACGCATGTAACCCGCGCCCTAACCTCCTGTAGCCCATGTTTGAATGCTTGCTGCAGAGGTTTCAGTAGCGTGTAGCATTCAAAAATCTTGAGAGGTAGTCTCCTTTTCCCTATCAGAAGTTTACCTTCTCAGGGGGCTTTCTGGATCTTGTCTGGGTCTTGTTGGTTTATTGTCTTGTTCTTTAGTCTGCCTTATTGTGTTGGTCATTCTTTGCATTTGTTTTCTTTTTTGCAAATTTTCCTTTTCTATTGAAGTAATAGCATCCAAGCCTTTTAGAGACCCTGGTTGTCAATACGAGAGGCCTTTTTCAGGCTTGGGCTGCCTGTGTGTTGTTTTATCTTGGCTTTTATACAGACCCGTGGCCTGTTCAAGTCTAGCCCGCAGGTACCCGTGCTCTGTTGTAGCTCAACACGCATTTGCACATGTGCTATCTTGGTGACAGTCGCGGGCTTGATTGGTAGCTTTTCAGCTTGGGTGGGGCAGTCATCCCCTCCTTTGGTGAGAAGATCTCCTCTCAGGGACATAGAGTCTAGAGCTGCACAGTCAACAGGTTAGGGCATCTTATCCTTAGCCTGTGTTTGTTACTTGATGTTTTGATAGAAAAGACAAAAGAGAAAAAATATTTGTTTTATGGTTTTTAGGAAAGTGTTTAAATCGTTGTTGTCTTGATTTCTTTTTTTCATTTTGTGCTCTGATTCTTTTTCAATCTGTGCTTTAAGCCAGAGTTTTCTTTTCATTCTTTTGGTTTTGTTCTTGTCAACATTTTTCCTTGTTGCATTATTTTGCAATGAAATAAAAAAGAAATATCTTGTTTCATCTTCTTCTTGGTTTGAAGATTTTGTTGTTGCATCAGTAGCTAGGAAAGAGTCTTTTTTCATAAGTTTTGCATCAAATCTTACAAAATTCAAAAAGGAAAAGAAGTCTTTCTTGTTGAAAAGTTGCTGGTTTTGCATTGTTCGTCAAAGTTTTTGTTTCCAATCATTTCTTGTTCATTTTGATTTGAGTCTTTTTACACACCATCAATTTCACTTTCACACCTTGTGACTTAAAAAATCCCATTAAAAGCAACGCTAAGTAAAATCAAGTAGACTTTTTGTTTATAGGGTGCATACACTAGCTCAGGACTAGGGCCTTGAAATAGGTTGGAGAGTAAATTCTCCAAGGCCACCCAAACTAAACATTGTAGTCTGTCAATAGGGAATGTAGAAGTCCAGTTATGGAAAGTTATCCAGAACCCCCCTCTAACACAGGGGCTAAACACGAGGTCGCGTAAGAAAAGGTAGCGGAGATAACCCCTCCAAAGCTGGACTGAGCGTTGTGGAGAACACATATCGAGGATCTGTTAAGGGATTCCGTCGTTTTCATTTTCGATGGAGCTTCGTGGGTCTTGAATCCATTCGAGGTCCTCAGTTGTCTTCCAGACCATTTGCTCTCGATACCCTTGACAGGTTTCGGGCTTGATACCCTGCTCATTGTGGTCTACCCGACTATCGACTGTACTCGCCTGGTGACTGTTCACGTGCTGGCAAACTAGTTGCCAATCTTTTCTAGGGACATACACAGGTAACTGCGGGGGTATACCACGATACCTAGGATAGACATCAGGCCAAGCTTTGCAGAGTATACCCAGAGGGTTCTTTTGTATTCGAGTTGCACTTGCACCAGTAAGTTGCTCTAGTGTTGGTTGTTGTAACTATTCTTCCAACTAGTTTAGTGCTTGCTTGATTTATCTTCTAGGGGATTTATTTTAGTGAGTGTTACTGTTTGTTCGTGTAGAATACCTTAGCGTGTCGTGAATCTTCTCACACAGTGGAGGATTTAGAGCTCCGTCGGTCACGAAGGCTTCTGGGCCTGCCACTGGTTATACTGGAGCCACCCCCACCCCCATTGAGGTGGAAGTTAGACCAACGAGGGTCTTTCGAAGCAACCGGGTCTCAAACCATTGAGCTCGAACAACTCCCGAAGGAATCAGCCGCCAATCTCGGATTGGTTGAAACCTCAAATGTTGATACTTGGCTGGACATTATTGTGCCAATTCAATTTTACGAACGCCTATCAGCGTCTAACCTAGTTATGGAACCAAATTTTTTTACTTCAACTGGGCATTCTTCCATTCCTATAACTGTTGCCACCACAGGAGAAGCTTCTCCTAACTTTCCTTTGTCGACGGTCTGGGCCACCATGGTCTCAGCCTCAACTACATTTCATAGTGGACCGACCCCATCTATCGTGGTGGCCACACCTCCTTACACACCTAGTGCGACCGGCCCTCTGTTTTCATACGGTATGCCTAGTTCAGGTACAAGTCCTGCAGTCACTTCTTCCACTTTACAGACTTTGGGTCTGGGGGTAGGGAGCTCTAACGCTCCTCTGTAAGGTCAACTTGGGGCCATTCCTGTTCCTTTCAATGCTTTTCCTTACACTGCGGGTCATATCCCTCCTCCATCCCCTTTGCTTAGTGGATTGCATCAGCATTCTGCCGGGCAGCCTGCACACACGAGTCCATTTGGAGCCGGGATTCAAGGAACACGTACGCAAACTCTGCCAGTAGGTTTGTCGCCGTTCGTTTGGAACGAGTCGTTTGGTAATAACACTTTCACATCCACTGCTTTCCCATCCGAGGGCACACCCATTTTTGGACAGTCTACGCCGGCACAGGGTACTATTCCTATGTTGGGGGCACATATACCAGGACCTTAGAACTCAGGACAAGGATCCATTCCTTCATCTGGAATGTCGTTCTGGGGTAATTCTTTCCACGGTCAATGGAACCTCGGACAGACCTCTATGCCTCTCCCCTCAGGACCGGCATGGGGTAATCCTTCCCAAAGCCTGTCAAATACGATGAATTCCCAACATCCTATGTCCTCAATGGGGAATTAGCCAATGATGTCTCCTCAAATGAAAAACCCTTACGCTAGTCAAGGCCACAGTTTCTACCAAAACCCTGGCCAACAGCCGAACTTTTCCTGGCAACCTGGTGCTAGTCAAACTCCAGGACCCTTTTATCCTAGCTATCAGCAGCAACCTAAACTAACTTTCTTGGCAACCTTACACTTGCCAGATTTAACACAGTTGTTGAATGATCCTATCTGTCACGATCCGCATTGGCCTCCCATGCCGACGAAGTTGCCTTCGGACATCCCAAAGTTCGAGGCCAAGCCTAACGAAAATCCAGGTGATCACATGACTAATTTCCACCTTTGGTGTTCATCTAACTCACTGAAAGATGACTCCATCCAGTTTCAATTGTTTCAAAGCACTCTTATTGGGAGTGCCGCGAAATGGTACATAGAGCTTGATCGTTCACGATATTCCTTTTTTGGCGAACTGGCGATGGATTTCCTTAACCATTTCCAGTTACCTGTGAGATACGATGTCGGCACAAAATTGCTAGCCAATTTCTTACAGACGACAGTGGACCATATCTCGGATAATATTCGAGAGTGGCGACGCCGAAAGAGTCTTATCAAAGTACCTGTTACACCAACATTATTGCTTGAGTGGTTCCTTAAGTCTTTAGTTCCGCAGTTATCCAAAGATGTCGCAACTTCAGGGGTTTTCTCCAAGGAAGATGCCATCATGAGGGCTCAATAGTTTGAGCTTATCTATTCTCAATCTGGTCTATTGTACACCATCCTACTGGATGCACCACGATCAATTCTGGATAAAACCAGACAGAGAGTTGGACCACATGCCGATGGTATAGTTGGTTCGGCACAAACCAAGCCCATTGAGCAATTGACAAAACAATTGCAACAGTTATCTATACAACACTCAACGGCCAACCAGACTCCTGCTTTGGCTGCTCCTCCTACCCAAATGTTGGAAGTACACTCCGTATAGATGACTAACCCAAAGGCCAACCAACAACCTGAAGGGAAGAAAAAACAATGCAAGAAGGGTAAGGGGGATAAAAAACCAACTGATAATGTTGGACAGGGCACTACTGAAAAACTAAAGGCGAGGTATCCGTACAACTTGTGTGTGGAATACCACCCTACTCATCTGTGTCCTCGACTTGCGGAGGCCCAAAATTTTGTCACACAGCAACAACAAGCCGTGTTGACTAATCCCTTTCAGCATGGGCAAAATCTAACTCAATCCTCTACAAGTACCGAGGTAGGCAGTCAGGAAAACTGCCCTCCCCCAAACAATTCATCTTCCGCGAACGTATATATGGTGAAAAGTGATTCTTTCATTATGACTAGAACGCATGACTATAGTTAACCAAGCGCCTCTGAGAAGGGCAAAGAAGACGAGATCCCATCTCTTCCCCTACAGATCGAGAAGACGTTGGGT
The DNA here is from genome assembly GCA_009831015.1 of Picea engelmannii. Taxonomy (NCBI): domain Eukaryota; kingdom Viridiplantae; phylum Streptophyta; class Pinopsida; order Pinales; family Pinaceae; genus Picea; species Picea engelmannii. The sequence continues at coordinate 1,448,204 of ML778473.1, forward strand.
GAGACAATGACACGCATCCCAAAAGGTGCATTTAAGCGAGCTTCTCACAATCCAAATGCAAGGGCCACCCAGAACTACTCTGTGGTGGAAGATTTATCACAAACCCCTTGTGCTATGTCCGCTTTGGAGGTCCTCCAAAGTTGCCCTGCTCAGAGGAAAGCCTTGTTGAATGCTTTAGGCTCTATTGAGACTTGTAACCTGGGTACCATCATGTTAGATACGACTGACTTGAAACCTCGTTTTCCTTACCATGTCGCGTTTCAGATAGTAGTGGCTCATCCCACGAAAACTTTTACATGGAATATCTTCCGCACGGTGGTAGACGAGGGCGCTTCGACTTGCGTTATGTCATTAGCATGCTAGAAAGCCATTGGTCAACTTGAGTTGTCCCCGTCACCTACTCTCCTCACTGCATTCGATGGTCGTTATTTCCAACCGCATGGCATCATTCCTTCTTTCCCTGTGCAGTTAGGGGGGAAGACCGTGTGCATCGAAGTAGAGGTAGTTGATGCCCCCATCGACTACAATCTATTGTTAGGTTGTAGTTGGACATATGAAATGCACGCAGTGGTCGCTATAGTTTTTCGAGTCCTATTGTTTCCACATGAAGGCCGGATAGTGACCATTGATCAGTTATCCTTCTCTCGACCTGACCCAGCTTTGGGGGCATCCACGGTTCCCATGATTGATAATCCTCAAGCCGGTGTCGTTAACGTAGGAGTTGGTTTGTGCTCGTCTTTGATGGGTACTTTTGATTACCCACCTCCTCATAGTGATGTCAAGTTTATATCAACTCACCACAAGGCTGATATTTTCCATGTTTCGTCATTCCGCATGACTTATTTTCAGGATCCGTGGATTCTTCCTTCCCCATCAGACACGATGGATGCGACGGGGCATGTGGGCATGTCTATGCCCTTGTCAACCGCTGAAGTAGCGTACTCTTTGGTTCAACAATCTTTAGCTACTCCTGATCTGATTCCCACACAAGAGTTGGATCCACTCCTTGAGCCTATCTGGGCTCAGGATTCTTTTGCCAACACCGATTCGTTAGATTTAGTCTTGCCTTCTGACGAAGCAATAATAGAAGTAATGACTAGTTTGGACAAACCCTGGGAAGATCTTCACCACAGATCATATTTCCTCCCAGAGTTACACCGAATCAAGGCAGGAGAATTCACTATCACCATGATGGGAGATCAGCCTTGTCCCATTAACCTCTTAGCTACACAGGATGTTTATGATGGGGGAAATATGGTGACTATCACTACTATGATACCTATCAATATCTACCAAAACCCTGGCATCGTGGAGAATGTCTTCGTTGGAGCGGATTTCTCCCCCAAAGAGATTCAGATTTACACAAATCTTTTTAAAGAATTCCGCGATATGTTTGCTTGGTCTTACGAGGAAATGCCAGGCATCGATCCGAAAATAGTTGAACACGAAATCACAACGTATCCTGACGCTAAGCCTGTTTGACAAAAACTTCATCTAGTTAATCCTAGGAAAGCAGCAGCCATCAAGGCTGAGGTTGAGAAATTACTTAAGGCAGGGTTCATATACCCTATTCACTTGACACAATGGGTGTCAAATCCCATGCCAGTCGATAAAAAACAAGGCATGATTCATGTCTATACCGATTTCCATGATTTGAACAAGGCATGTGCAAAAGATAATTATCCAACCCTATTCATCGACCAGATCATTGATGAGTGTGCCGGTTGTGAAGCCTTTTCGTTCATGGATGGTTTCTCGAGCTATAACCAAATCCAAATCAAACCTGAGGACCAACAAAAAACTACATTCATTTGTCCGTTGGGTACATTCGCCTATCGAAAAATGCCTTTTGGTCTCAAGAACGTTGGAGCCACTTTCTAGTGGGCCATGTCTTTTGCGTTTCATGGCCTCAAACATATAGTCGAGGCCTCTTTAGATGATTTAGCATCACACTCTCACAAGCGAAAGGATCATCCTATGCACCTCCAACTAATATTCGAATGCTGTCGCTACTTCCAGATTCGCTTAAATCCCAACAAGTGCAGCTTTTGCATCACGTCAGGACGTTTGTTAGATTTCATTGTGTCAACAATGGGGATCATGGTCGATCCTCTTAAGGTGGAGGCAATAGTCCAGCTGCCCCCCCCATGCACAATTTTACAACTTCAGAGTCTTCAAGGCAAGGCGAACTTCTTACGATGCTTCATCTCCAACTATGCCGAAATCACCAAGGGATTCATGCGTTTACTAAAGAAAGACGTTCATTTTCTTTGGGATGAAGCAACGCAACGCTCTTTTGACTCATTGAAACACGCCCTTACAACTGCACCTCTGCTACGGCCACCAAATTATAACAAGGATTTCCTATTATATATGGCTGCTACAAAGTCAACCATAGGCATGGTTTTAGTTCAGGAAGATGATTAATTTTTTGAATACATGATCTATTACATGAGCCGAGGCCTCATAGGACTAGAACTTAATTATACCCATCTTGAAAAACTTGCGTTGCCAACAGTCCATGCTGTTCAATGGTTCCGTCACTATGTTCTGTTTCGTAAGACCACTGTCGTTGCCATCGTCAATCCATTTCAGTACATGTTGACACGATGAGTTATCGGCAGAAAAATCAGTAGATGGATGGTCATCCTCCAAGAATTTGACTTAGACTTCATTTCAGCGAAGTCCAAAAAGTCATTGGTCTTCGCATAAATTATTTTGGAACTTCTAGTTGAGTTAGGTGACGTTGTGCCTGAGGAATCGCCTATCCGTGGGGATATGTTTTTGATCAAATCATCTAACCCCTAGTACGGAGATATACTTATCTATCTCCAGAATTTGAAATTTCCTACTCCTTCTTCTCGTGATGAGCGTCGGCGAATACACCATCATGCCAAGAACTATCTTATACTCAATGATACATTGTATCGGAGAGGTGTAGATTGTATCTTGTGTCGATGTCTTACTCATGAGGAGGCCATCATAGTAATCAACGATTGCCATACTGGAGCTTGTGGCGGTCACTTATCCAAGTTGGCAATAGCCCAAAAGATTTTATGAGCAGGTTACTTTTGGCCCACGCTTATCAAAGATTTTATCGAGTCGGTCAAGAAGTGCCATCCGTGCCAAATATTCTCATGGAAGATGAGGGCACATCCAGCTCCCATGTTTCCTGTTATCACCGTTGGTCCCTTCACCAAGTGGGGGATTGATTACACTACATGCAACCCCCCATCAGCAAGGGGGCATCGCTATATCATTGTAGCTATCGACTACTTCACTAAGTGGGTCGAAGCTATGCCAACGTTCAAAGATGATGGAGAGACTGCAACTCTCTTCTTATTTAACCAGATTATAGCACGGTTTAGAGTCCCAAGAGAGATTGTCACTGACCATGGCAGTCAATTTCAAAATCAAATGATGTCCGAGTTAATATCAAAGCTTGGGTTATGGAAAGAACATTCATCACCTTACTATCCCCAAGCCAATGGGCAGGTGGAAGCTGTTAATAAAACTCTTAAGACAATGCTACAGCGAACCATCAACTCAGCCAAATCCAACTGACATTTGATGTTATACTCGGCATTATGGGCTTACTGAACATCAGTTAAGACAGCAACTGGTTTCTCACCTTTCCAACTCATTTACGGGCTAGAGGCAGTCTTGCCCATCGAATGTCAAATTCCATCTCTGAAATTGGCAGTACAGTTATCGCCAGACACTTCTCCACTTGAAGAATGGTTAGTACACCATGAGTAGCTTGATTAATAGTGTCACGATGCGGCCCTGGCCAACGAGGCTCATAAACATAAGGTTAAGTGTCAATATGATCGGTCTGTTTGTCCTCGGGTTTTCTCTGACGGTGACCTTGTCCTGGTTTATGACAAGGATAAGGACCCCCTAGGGACAGGAAAGTTTAAACCCATGTGGTTCAGACCCTTCATTGTTAAGGAGGTTTTAAAGAAGGGCACTTATCATCTGGTGGATTTTGAAGGGAATGCTTTGGCAGAGCCTAGAAATGGTCTCTACCTCAAGAAGTATTACTCATAGCATCGTCACTGTGGGTAACTTTTTGTAACATATGTATAGTCTTTGTGCTATTACTTTCTTTCATTTCTTTTGAAAAATGTGTCATGGACGTGTCATTAATGTTATCTTTCGTCACTATGGCAGATGTCAAGTGAGTCCGAGGTGTTCATTGGGTATGCGGATGGTGCTAGTCGACACATGCGGAGGCTTGCCTCCGCAGCTTGGGTAATATTTACACCACAAGGTTAGTTGTTATCTTTCGGAGGGATATGCTTAGGTGACACCACAAACAATGTTGTTGAGTATAGTGCAGTTATTGAGTTTCTTCGTGACGTTTTGTCATTGGATATCTCTCATCTCTGGGTCTATCTAGATGCTCAAATGGTTGTGTCGCAGCTAAACAAAATATACCGTGTGGACGATACTACTTTACACTGACGATTCCTTAGGGTACGTCTCTTGGAATTCAACTTTGATTATATTACATATTTTCATGTTCCTAGGAGTCTAAATCAAATCACGGATACTCTAGCTAATCAAATTTTAGATTGGCATCTTGCTCACACATAAGAAAGATCATGATCAAACACATGTAAATACATTTTTGTACACATAATCCATAAAGACACAGAAAAGAAATAAAAACCATATATATACATCATAAAACCTTCAGAGTACATAGATGGGTGCAAGCACCTCAAAAAATGGGAACCATAACGAGTCACTAGGGCTTATGACCTCAAAAAATATATACATATCAGTGATCGAGGCACATAAAAGTCTAAAAAGGTTGTTCAGGGCCTATGGGCCCTGTTATAATCATGTACAGCCCAACCCAAATGCCTAAACAATCAGACCCATGTTCGAGGTAACCCCACCATATGAGTCTACATGGACGGCGACAAGTCCTCTATCTCTATCATGGGAACTGTGCGAGTGAGCTCAGTGAAGTTTCGCTCAATCCACCTAAGAGCCTTCCGAACCTCTCCTGTTGGGAGCTTCCCTGCTACTACTGCTCCCCTGGTGGCGGAAGCTGCAGCCTCTGGCCATGGGCGGTGCCTGTTCCGTGCAAAATCGACAGGCCGCACGGGTCCCACATCTGCATGCAACACAATGTTCACCCATCAAAAACTCTGTTATCCAAATACATGATATATATATCAAAAAGACATAAAAATTACATATGCAAACAAAAATACTGTACGGGCTGAGACTTACCCATCTCCCCTCGCTCCTCACTAGGAGGCACTGGTATAGCTGGATCTCTGGAAAAATCTATCCCTGCATATGGGTAATCCTCGATCGCTCAGATCTGTCATGACAGCCATGCAAAAAATTTGTCATTGAAGGCCTCTATGGTCCTTCCACCACCTTGTCGCGGCAGCAATGATGTCAAAAAGCACATTGCGGGGAAGGTCACCAGATGTCCTCGTACTGTAAGCCGAGGACTAAAACATGGAACTCTCTCAAAAAAGAATGAACACAGAATGGTCCCAAACCCAAAGTTCCTGTGTGTCCACTGCCTGCAAGCTGTCAGCTAACCTATCATGCTTGCCAGTAGTGTGGTACTCCAGTAAAAAATTTGTGCATTCATGCACTAAATGGCACAGTTCATCTGTGCACGTGACGCCTGATGTACGGTTGCAGAGCTGGTAATTCGCCCAATGAGCGATAAGATAGTCTGAAGAGTAAGGCTGGTGATACTGCTAACAGGTATCGAGGAAGTCCTCTGATTGGTCCCAGCCACACAGTATTCCTCTATCAACTCTAAGACTTTGCTCGGCCCCGCAGGAAAGGTCTAAAAGTTAACGGGTTCCCCTCTCCTCGAGAGGCCCGTCAAAAAATAGATATCCTCGGTGGTGGGCACCAAGGATTGCCCCTCTATCATAAATGTCTCTGCATCTGGGTGCCAATAGTCAACCAAGGCATTCAGTAGCCTGGGTTGAGCTCGCATGAATGGACACAAGGAAAAATTCACCAAGCCACACTGTGACAACATGGCCATAACATTTGGATCTGCGGCCACTGCCTCATTGGCAGCCTCATGCTCCCTCTCTCTCCACTGGACATACATCCTGTCAAACATACAAGGAAAAAAAGAGGGAGTTTAGTCTTCATTTTATCAAATTTCCATCATACAAGAGTAGCCCACAAACTGTCAAGGCGACAGTCACGGGTACCCCCGCATAGATTTATCTCTGCACGTGGGTACCCGCGGGCTGTCCCTAGACATCCCACGTTTTTCTAGGGCCGACCTCTTAGAGGTCGATGGCCACCCCCAAAAGCAACTTAAAAGACACAAATGAAGTATTGAAATGTAAGATTAGGGAGTTTGTACTTACTTGGTCCAAGCAGAAGTCCGTTTCATCCACTATAGCTCCCGAAATCACAATATCTGGCAAAGGGGGTCTTTTAGCTCCAAAGTCAATTTCCAAATCAACAATGGTGATAATGAGCTACCAGCTTCTATTTATAGACTTTTTGGCCTCTTTTTGTCACTCTTTTGGCCCCTTTTATCAGTTTCTTTATACCAAAAACCATTTCGAGTGGTTCCAGAGTCATATGGAAGGGATTTGATCACATATTGGGACATTTTTCATTGAGTTTCAGAAAATAAAAATAAAAATATACATAAGGACGGTCCATAATTTTTTTTTCAAAAAATCAACCTGAGCATATAGGGTGGGATTCCATCCCCACTGTTGCATCTCGTTGCCTTTTGTTCTTACGATATAGGATCGATCCCATCCAATTATGACACGGAACCATCATATTTGTTCTAGAAGTGTCGCAACTAAATGGTAGATCTTATCAAAACATGGATGCCCTAGGTAGTTCCTGGGTGCATTGTGGTGTCCATGCCATTTCTGACAACATAGTAGGCTTGGGAGTCCATATAGTCTTTCCTGAATATGAGTTTGAGCCTCATTTGCATGGGTCTTTTTCACTCTTGGTCTTACCCTCCGGACTCCCAAAACATAACGGGTCTCCTTTTAAGCCCTTTTCAGACCCTTTAAACATGAAAAGATTGCCGAGCGATCTTGTGACCCTTCACGCTCGTTAAACTGAAATTTGAAGTCATGTATATCCGGCGGTAGTTTACCCCTTTTTCGGTCCGAATGGTCAACTTTACAAACAAAGGAATACTCTATTGAATTCCAAATTCTTTAAAAGAGTATCCTCAAGTATAATTTTATTCCTTTTTCAGGCCTGAGGGACTAAATTTACGAAAAAGAAACTCCCCCGGAATCCATAGTTAATCTCTTTTTAGACTCCCTAAAATTGAAAATATTTTGAAGTGACCTTATTCTTTCACACTCGTTGAAATGGTCCAAAAGAATATTCTTGACGGAGTCCATAGTTAAGATTTTTTCAGACTCCTTAAAATTGAAAAAATAGCCGAGTGATCTTGTCCTTGTCACACTCGTTAAAATGGTTTTGAATTGACATCTAGTCGGTGCTAGTTTACCCCTTTTTCGAACCAACTAGACTATTGACGAAAAAGGTACC
>ML778473.1:1455807-1475904 GCA_009831015.1 Picea engelmannii
GGAAGCTTTGCTCGCTATATTGAGTTGTGTCCTCCACCGTTTGGTTACTCTTCCAAACATATGGAGAGTTTGCGTTGCCTCCTGCTTCGTAGACTTATGATTAATAGATATGTTGCCTGAGTCTTATCACTTGTCGTGCTATTTTCCAAGGGTAGTTTGTTACTTAGCCTGAGTTGGCCCCTCTACAATATGTCTCTTGTCCGCATACCCGACCATCCTGAACGTCCAATCAAGTCTTTGTTCGAAATCACTGAAGCCTTCAGTCCGATCATCAAGATTATCAAGTCCACAACCGACGAGCCGTCGAAGACCTCTGGGTAGTGCAGTTGTACACTCATATTACACTCCTACCCGAGTTTAGAATATTTTGAATTTGTTGCTTGAGCTTTGAAGTACAACCATTAGGCCAAATCAGCTTCTAGGAGATGGATACTTTATATGTATATCTTTCTGATTTCGAGATGTAGCTCCACTGTGTATTTTTCGTGGCTACTCTTCATAGTTATTTGACGTGTATCTACAGTGTATTTGATTGGTAGCCATGATTATATTTTATTCCGAGCATGGGTATGCCCGCCTCGGTAAGACATTTGATATTTTTTGCAGACGGCACCTCCTGATTCCTGATTCCTGGGCTCACTCATTCAACATATCAGTACAGATTGGTAAAGAATTGGTAATGTATTTCGGCCATCGGATGCTCTTCTGACCTCACACATTAGGGGGCATCTGTTATAACCCTAAATTGCACCATCCATGCTTAATTGGCATCAAGCCAACTCATTTCCCTTCATTTCCAAATCCATGCTGAACAGACTCTTCAAAAACCTCCTAAATTAAGTAGCCCACGCCCTAACCTATCACTCGGCACGTTGGAACGCTAGCAAGCCTTATACTACACGCGTTGGAACACTGGCTGGCCCACTACAACCAATGTTTAGCTAACAAAGAAAAAAATCAGGAGAGTTGCCGATGGAACGAGAATCTTTGGGTCAGTTAACTGGAACTCCCAGCCATGCATGGTCGAGAGTTCACCTAAAACCCTAGCTCCTTGTAGCCTATAAAAGAAGGGGTAGGGGTACTATTCAAAGAAGGAAAATCATAGCAAAGAAACTCTGCCCAATTGTTGAATCTATTTTGTCCCAACCCTTTAGCCTTTCCTCAAGATTTAGGAGAATTCAAGCAAAGCAATTAGAGGACAAAGAAGAGGAGAAACCCAGGATCAGGATCGAGGAATGGTGGTCGATCTCTATAATCATTGTAAGTTGATTCATCTTGAGATTAATAAAAAGATACTTTTCCCATCCCAAATACACAAGCTTTATATGTTTTATTCGATTTGTGTTTAATCTCTAACCCTCTAGTAGAACAATAACATGCATGCGTAGTTTTGTCTTGATTGTAGGATCGCTTTTTTAGAAGGAGCATCAGAAGCAAGGGGATAAAGCGCAACAAAGGATCTACATTGAATGACGATAAAAAGGTTAGTGGGTTCTTCCCATGTTTGCATGTGAAAAAGGGTTGTAGGTTTGGGGTAGAAGGTTAAAAGTTATTTCTTAAAGGTCATGATCTGCATGCAAGTTTAAGCCCTAGGTTGTTATTCTGTAGGGTAGAAAAACCCCACAACAAAGTATGAAGATATCTACGTATCCATAACCATATTAATCTTCAAGCTTATTGACTTCCTTCTCTCTGTAAAGACACATTTTGGTATCCCCAACCTAAGATACATGGACAAAGCTAAGTCAAGTGAGACTGGTTATTCGAGAAACATGCTAGGATTTCCTGCGAATAAGGAGGAAAGGGTCCTTGTTCACCTTCTAGCAACTAAGATCCACACAAAGATGTTTTTAGACTCATGATTAGAAGTCAGACCGAATCCCACTATAAAGTATTTAGTCATCAACATGCCAGTCGCTAAGAAGAAAAGGATTAAGCGGCATAAGAAGGAGGAATCTACGGTTGAAGCAACCGAAAGTGTTGGAGAAAATCAATTGTTCTAGTTAGACTCTTCTTTAAAAGTGGAGATCGCTAAGCTGAAGTAAGTCTTAAACTAAGATAAGCATGTCTCAGTGAATTTTGAACAACTAGTAGTGGAGGTAAAGAGTACAAGACATGATAGGCATGTTCTTCAATGACCCTTTTTACAACAGGCTAACTGTTGTCATCACCCTTTTGTAATTTTGTGATTAATATGATTATATAAATACATAAACGGATTTTAGACTTTTTTATTACAATTTCTATCTGTTGATGTTATGATTCTTTTTTTCTTTTATAATAAGTTTTTCTTGTAATCTTATATTTTATTTTCATCGTCTAAATCAGAAGAAATTAAAATTCAGAATTGTTTTTAATTAATTCTTCAATGCGTTTATGTGTTTATTTTTCTTTTATTATTATGCAATTTAAACTTAGACTCCTCACCTTCCAAATGACTTTATGTTCATTACTTTTCCTATTCATTTATATTATCGTGCATAGAAATATTACAAGGTAAACGCTTCTTCGTGCACCTAAATATACTATGCATTTCTTCTTCGTCATAACAACTACTTGTGCACACTACTCTAGCGTTGTGCGCCAATATACACTACGCATAGTTTCAATACTGCACACCGATATTCCACATGCATTTTCATCCTATGCATGCACCATTTCAAGTTTAACATACTACTTCGCGCTCAAATATTTGTGCACACTACTGAATAAACTGTCGCAAAACAACTTATACTCATACTTATGCATGTACCCACAAAATTCCTCTGCATTAATCAATACTTGTGCACCCCATGTGCACCTTACTATGTGTTTTCTTATCATGCAAGGCTAATTTCAATGCGTGCATCTACACATAATAATTTTCCATGCAACTCCACAATTTACCACGCACATTGGCATGCCATGGTTTCCCGCACGGTGCCAAATTTACCACGCGTACTAGTATGCCAACATTTTCCAAGGACACTCTATGACTCTAATTTTGGTCACTTCAAAGTTACTTTTCTATGAATATTCACTTCAATTTCACCCTTCTGTCCCATCCAAACTCATTTTTGAACTGAGGCTCTGATACCAAACTGTAACAATCCCCACCGACCAACCTAAGGTTGGGGTATGCCATTCCAGAGAAACCACTCATGCTCTAAAGCTAGTCGGTAACATTCCTAGCCATTAGGATGGGTCGTGCTACTCTAGGGAACACTTTCATTCCCATATTGTTGTTATCAAACTAATCGGTAGGTGCAGACACTAATAGATCTCCCTAGATCCACCTGGATCTATAAAAAAATAGGACAGGACATGACTCTTTCCCTAAGTTATGACCATTGAATTAGCTACTAGGAAGGAGAAAATAACATACCTTTGTATCGCTTCCTAGGGTCTCTGTTGCTCCTGCTTCGCTCTAGTGCTCTTGTGAGGTCAAGACCAATAAAACACAAACCAACCAAAGTGAAGATAGAAAAATATATTCAACTGTCAACTTATGTGTATGATCAAGGAATTACACAATAAAGTGAGAATGAATTTATGGGAAAAGGACATGCCACTGTATCATATTAATTGAAAGTAGAAGAATACAACCTGATCACCTTGATGTCGCAAGCTTCCTTTCAGTGGATCTTGGCTCCAACACACACACTTTCTGGATCCTTGCATGAAGAATATCAAATCCTCTTGATAGACTTGCTAGAGTCTCCAAGCTCCTGTTCAAGCTAAGTCCTTCACAAAATTATTTCACCAATTCTCCAATGAATCTTGCTTAACCTTTTCCATGAGAATTCCATCAATATATAGGAGAGAATGAGATGGTTACTTGGATAAGAATTATCCCACAATATCATGGAAACCAATAAAAGGATAACCATTCAAATGCCAACCCATTCTTCTAGAAGATTCCCTTCTAGAACCATCGAGACTTCATCTTTTTCCAAGCTTTAGAACGATTTCACACCCTAGCTATGTAGCACAGTGCAAGAAGTTCACACCCTAGATTAAGGTAGCCTATGAGAATGGGTCATTCTCGCACCCTAGTATATTAGCAACCTGCAAACTCTCTTCAAAAGTAATTTTTTTGGGAGAATATGAATGTCACTTTTCTCAGGAGAAAGTTCTTATGAGGAGCCTGAGTACACCATCATCAATACACCATCAAGATTGACCAAAATCATGGGTAATAGAATGCCCCCTAAAGTATGAGGCTAGAATCAGTGACAACCGAAAGACTTTGTAAGTTGCATGTGTGTGTCGGAAACCAGGAGCACACCTAATCGGAAACCTGCGAACAATCAAGCATCTGTAGAATATCATATATATTAATTTTGAGGTAGGAGTTCCCATACTCAGATCATAGATGAATGAAATTATAGACATAGGTCATGGCCACCAATCATACACTGTGGATCCATGCCATCAAATTATAGCATAGCCACCAGGAATACATTGTGGATCTATGTGAGAAAATTCAAATTAAGATGACATAGCCACGAGACATACAAAGTGGATCTATGTGTCACAAATTATACATATTCCATCGCAACCTAGACATAGAGATAATATCCATGGTCTTCAATCTCATTGCCCAAAACTACAAATCTAACCATGTGATTACATGTGTTGAAGTTGAACATGGTAGAAACCACTTGATTATCGGTCATTGATGAAACTGTTAACAAGTGAGAGGGAAATCACCATTAATGTCAATGACTCCCAAGGTACTCTAGTACAATCCATCGAGTGTGAATGAATGAGTTGAATTCGAACATCTGATGGAATCTTTCGATCAGGGGTCAATGATGTAAACCCACTGTTGAAAGCGAGGAAACCTACCATTGAGGCATGCAAGTTCCAAGGTACCAAAGAATTTCTAAGTCTTGTTTTCAGATAATGAGCTGAAGTCGATAGAAAAAAAATTGTCACAGGAGGGCCTTGATGTATCCCCCATCAATAACATGAAATGAGTAACATATTTTGAAGGTGAAATAGAGTATGATGTAAGTTGGACTAGACACAGGGAAGGCCGACATGGAGAGAATGGACAACTGTAGATGGCTAACTCAATAGAGGTTTCAGATGAACTTCTCTTGAACATATGAATGACACAACCAATGATTTGGCAGCATTAACTTAGAGATGACATGGGGTATGACCTTGTAGAAAATCAAATGAGAGACAAATGGATTTCCCAAACTAGCTTCAAATAATGAATAGGGGTTGTCATGTTCAAGAGCGACACTTACTACCAATCAATACAAATATGAGAACATATCCCTTTCCCAAAGTTTCCACCACCATTTCTGGCGAGTACCTCTTTATTTTTACGCAAGCTTGAGGAGGATAACATATGCTTGTTGATGTTATCCACATTTTTGGTCATCAAAGGTGATGTCATGATAGTGTCATGGTAATGGAAAATCAAACTCTTCACTAAGAACATTTTCCTGAGAAAGGTTACACTTGTCAACTTCCAAAAATCATATTTTAAAGATAGTTCGCAGGTTGCATATATACTCTTCTGCGAGAATGATTCATTCCTGCAGGCTGCATTCAGCTGGGGTGCGAACTTCTTGCACTGTACTCATGGTTAGGGTGTGAACATATTTCTAAAGGAGTAAAATGAATAAGTTCTCAATCCTTCTAGAAGGAATCTTCTAGAAGGATGAGTTGGCTTTCGAATGGTTGGCAAAATACTGAATTTCCAGATATCTTGGGATCATTCTCTATCCAAGTAACTAAACTATCTTCTCCTATATATTGAGCAGATTGCTCATGGAAAGGGTTAACAATAAGAATTAGAAGCAAGCTAGAAAGAGATTGATTGGAGAATTAGTGCAAGACTGTATGGAGGACTGATGCTACAACAGCAAGAGACAACAGCAAGGTCATCATATGTGGTTGATTTTCTTCATGCATGAGCAAGTGTGTGTGTCAGAGCTAGGAGCCATCGAAAGGAGACCTACGCCATCAAGGCTCAGGTTGTAAGTTTCTCTTTCAATTAATTCAATACAATAATATGTCCCTTTCCCATAAAGATGATGTCACTTTATTACATAATTCCTTGATCATATGTATAGACTAGTCATTGAATATATTAATCTGCCTTTATTTCGATTGGTTCATTCTATCATGATTTGAACGGGACGAGAGCATTGGAGCAAAGCTTGGAACAACAAATATATAAGGAAAGCGTTCATAAGGTATGTCCACAATCCTTACCTCTTAGTTCATTCAATAGGCTAGATCTAGGGAAAGAGTATTATTCTGTCCTGTTTTGTTCTAGATACCAGGTGGATCTAGGGAGGTCAGTTTGTGTCCGCACTCATGGACTTATCCTGAAACAAAATTGGTGACTCCACTGGGGAACATCCCTTTCTTCTTGATGGTTTTTTGAATTTTCTGTGGCCGTTTTCTCTGCTTGCATTTTTCTCTTGATTTGTCAGTCTCTGAGTCCTCAGGATACCCTGAGAGACCTTCTGGGTCTAAGAGCCAGTTTGGATTTTGCTTGATTTTTCAAAATTTTCATTAGTTTCAGGGATTCTCACACTATGTCCATTAGCAGCCTACGAGAACCTTGACAGTTCGTATCCTTCTTATATATTCCAGTGCGAGTAGTTCGCATTCTACATTTAAGTGACCTGCGAGAACCATAGTTTCTTGCACTGTGTCCCACACTAGCCTGCGAACAAATTTTGTGAAATTTTTGAATTCAAGTTTTGACTCTGTCAATAGCTCATATATGTTGATTTACACCTCTCTGGCTTGTTGAATCAATGACTTACATATCTTTTGATGTAATTGGCTTGCTGGATCTGATCTAGGTTTTCTAGGCTTTTTCTTGCTTTGGTCACTTGACTTTCATCTCTTAGCCTTTATTGGCATTTTTCTTCTCTCTGATTACTGGGGTTGAATGTGTCGTGTTGGTTAAGAATCAATGATTGATTAGAAGTTAAGTGTTTGGTGTTTCTTATTTGATTTTTGGTTCGAAAGGACAATTTTCATTTGCATTAAGAAACTCCTTGGTTTTCTTTTGTTTTTTCTTTCATTGAAAGCATTGGATTGGGTTGTTTGTTTGGGTCTTTATAATTTGGTTTTCTTTTCTCATTCATTAGAGTTCTTCTTGGAAAGTGAACTGCATGTTTTCTTTCAAGATTTTTTGTTTTTCCTTTGAAACACCATTGAAAATCAAAATGTTAAAGTATTGAAGCGTTGAAAAAGACATCTAGACATTGTTCATTGATACATGATTGTTTGTATTGGCATCTGAAAGGAAATTGAGCATTGCATTTGTATTGTAATATTGATTTTGATTCAAAAATTGGTCTCTCTCTCCCATAACTAGGATTCATCGAATGAAAAAGATTATATTTCATCATATCCTTGCATTGATTGGGTCAGAGTCACACATCATGAGTTTCACTTCCGTTGCCTTTGAGTAAACAACAGCCATTAAAAACATTGCGTAATATTTAAAGCGATCTAGTAACTCTTTTCTAGGGCTCTTTTACACCAAAATTTAGCTAGGCTAGTGCTTTGGAGTAGGAAGAGAGACACACTCTCCAAAAGCTCAAAAACACACAATAGTATCTTGAGTTAGGGAGTGTAAAATTCCATTGGCCGCATATTGTCCTGGGAAGCCCTTCTAACACAAGGGTCAAGCATTAGGTCTCATTGGTGTTGGCAGAGATACTAACTTGCGTTGTTGACATCGGTGTAGAGATTGCACGTATTACGGGGGTCACTCCGAGGTATACCCACAATTATGAGTGGAAGCCTTTGAGTTGATTTCAGGCTAGATACCCTACCTTTGCGTGTGGATCGGATTGACGACTGTTTCCCTAGGCAATACTATTGTCTGTGGTAACCTTAGTGGCCTTTCTCTCTAGGTTCTTACCCAAGGTGACTGTGGAGGGGAAAGTCTTCACGGTACCTGGAATCGACGTTGATCAAACTCACTCAAGCTCCTTGGAGGGTATACCCACGATTATGTGTGGGAGCTTGCACCAGGGCGTAAGTCTGTTAAGCAGGTCATCAACGTAACTTTTCCACCTTAGCCCCGCCCCTTCTCGTCTCGTTGTTGTGACGTTGGATTTCATCACCAACTAGTGGCTTCGATATTAGAAGGTATTGTTTGCTTGGTGATTGCTTCTAGATTTTTGTTTACTAGGGTGTGATGATTGTTTCTCGAAGTTCACCATAGGATATTTGTTGGGGAGTTTGTTACTCATTTACAATTGCTCCCCCACGACGTTCACATAGGATGCAAGGTTTGTCTCCGGAACATCCGGAAGCTTCACAACCTTTGCACACAACAACACCTGAGGGTACCCCTGAGGACTCTCCTCATCCAGGTGAAATCCCTCTTGTTACTCTACCACACATGGACATAAGTGACGTCCCAGAAGTCTTTACACCACCTCCACAAGTACAAACCACTGATCCTCTTGCGGAATTTTGAATTACCAATACTATAGAGGATTATCACATTCATCATGGTGAATGACCTTCAGGACGATTTCATCTTTCTGAAGAAACTTTTCCATCTACTGAATCAATCGCTGGGCCTTCTCACGGTGTAGTAGGCCAAGATTCTTCTTGGTCAGGTGATTTTCGACGAGTCTTGTTTGGTACTGAATCCCCTATCTACGAAATCATCAACCCTCCTGCATCTCCTGAACCAGAAACTACACTAGCAACTACCACTTATCATTTTATTCTCCCTCCTGAGATGGCCCATCTCACTATTACTTCGAGTGTCCAAACCACAATTCCGGCAACCACTCTTGCCCCTATTAATACCCAGCGAACTCCTGAGGCTAATCCAAATCTACCTCCTGGTTACCATGCGTTGAATCCTATGTTGAATGTTCTGCATCCAACACTGCCACAAACTCCAGCTGGTTCTCTAGGTGGTCCTCAATTTCCTGGGAATCCTATTCCCGGTTTCATCCCGACACTCCCTTAGTTTCCTACTGGTAATCCTAATGCTGGTAGCATTATTCTGACCGTTGCACCTAATGTAAAAATTCCTATTGGTGGCCAGGGTAGTACGTTTCCTTTTCCTAGACATACCACAACTACTGCACAACCTACAGTTGGTATACAACTTCTGGGTGGGACTATCCCTTTGGTAGGGGGACCGAACTCACCGCTAGGACCAAACATACCTCCTGCATTGGCTCAGTATTGGAATCAACTTATGAAAAAAATTTCTCAAAATACTGGGGGGAAACAAGCTGTCCCTACTACAGGCCAACCATATCCGGGGGTGACTAATCCTATCTGGGGTTCTGGTCAAACTACTCAACCCCAAACTCAAGGCCAAAATCCTTGGGGTTACTATCCTATTCAACCACCACAGGGCCAGCCAGGATCTTCTCTCTGGGAGCAGACTGCATACGGTCCAACTGGTCTATCGATAGGGCTTCCGCCCCAAAGTCACCAGTATCCAAAAGTGAATCGGAAGTTTCCTTTTCTTGCTACTCTGGATCTGCCAGATTTGTCTAGGATTCTAAATGATCCTATTCGTCACTCTTCCCAATGGCCTGCTATTCCTGCAAAGCTTCCATCGGACATTCCAAAATTCGATGGGAAGGTGGGAGAGAAACCGAATAATCATGTCATGACTTTCCATTTGTGGTGTTCGTCTAACTCGATGATGGATGACTCCATTAGATTGTGTCTTTTTCAAAGAACTGTTATAGGTGCTGCTGCGAAGTGGTACATTGAATTACCACGAGGTTTCTTTTCAGATTTCAACACCCTTGCAATGGCTTTTCTAACACATTACTAGTTACCGATCCGTTATGATACTGGAACTGAGATTTTAACCTCCTTCAAACAAAGCAGGAGCACTCATATATCTGATCATATTCTTGAGTGGCAACGAAGGAGACGTCTCATCAAACTTGAGCTTCCTGATCAGTTACTGGCAGAATGGTTTACAAAATCTTTTGTAAACAAAATCGGTAAAGACATTGCTATAGGCGGTGTTTTTACAGAAGAGAAGGCTATTAGTTGTGCTTAGTATTTGGATCTCATTTATTCGCAAACGGGAACCTTGTATGATTTACTACCTGATTTACCTGGTCCTGGTACTTCTACCTCTTCTGTACCTCCGACTGCCTCGCATGCAACTGATGGTGTGATTGGTTCTACTCATAGCCACTCACATTCTGTTTCAACCACAACCCCAAAATCCAATTCTTCTAATGTGCAAAGTGCTCCGTCTCATGCCCCTCCCCCCGGTAAAACATATGAACTGAACGTTGTTCAATCTACTTCGACTGGTAACAATAAATCCAAGAAAGGGAGAGGCAAGAATAAGGAGGGTAAAAACAATAATCCTAATGAGCAAACCAAATCACCTCCTGTTGATGACCGGGATAAATGAAAGCCACGCTGTCCTTGCCTTATCTGTGGTGATGATCACTACACGAAGGATTGTCCGAGACGTGTCGAGGTCAACAAGTTCCTTCAAGGAACACTGAAACCTTCTACGCCGACAGTCTTGTCTCAACCCTTCCCGTCTCAACAACAGGCTTCATTGGTCATCCATGAAAAACCATCTACCTCTACACATTCCTATGTTTTGATGTGCACTGGTGATTCTATGAAGAACAATGTTACACTTACCACTAGAGCTAAAGACTATACTCCTTCTAAGGAGAAGGTTGACGACTTACCTCCTGATTTGGTTCAACCTTCTCCACCAAATCCACCTATGAATGGTCATCTTCATATCGAATGAACAAGTCTTGATACAGTCTTACGACCTCCCAAAGGTGTCGTTAAGAAGTCGACATTCAATCCTCATGCTCGGGCAGCCCAGAACTATAGCATTGTCAAAGATCTGGCCCAAGCACCCTCAGCGATGTCTGCCCTCGAAGTCCTTCAGTCTTGTCCTTCACAGCAAAGGGCTCTGTTGAAATCGATAGGTGGAATTGATCCTACGAACTCGAATTTGATAGTATTTAACTTGGAAGATCATATTCCAAGGTTACCCCCACAGCTTGCGTTTCAGATACAGGTTGTGGTCGCCGACAAGAGCATTTGTCGGACGGTTATTGATGAAGGTGCCTCTACGTGCATAATGTCTTTTTCTTGTTGGAAAGCCATTGGCTCTCCCCCGTTAACAGAATCACAAAACACTTTGCAAGCCTTCAATGGATCCAGTTTTAAGCCATACGATGTTCTTCCATCATTGCCTGTTACTCTAGAAGGTAAGACCGTCCAGGTGAAAGTGGAAGTTTTTGATACTCCTCTAGATTATAATCTTCTACTGGGACGAAGTTGGGTCGATTCTATGCGTGCTATCATATCAACCCTTTTCCGTGTCCTACATTTTCCTCACCAGGTCAAAGTGGTCACGGTTGATCAACTTTCTTTCTTTAATGTCGATACTCGCACGGGCAATGTGCCGTTCATAGAGAACACCCCACCGGGTTATGAGAATGTTGGCGTCGATCTTTTAAAAGATTCTTCGTTAATGGGTACTTTTCCCATACCACCACCACCCAATATTCCAAGCCTGTTAGTTGCATCTATTAACATGATCTCTACTGTGCCTCGTGAACTTCTAGTGTCTGCCAACCCTTGGATAGTCCCTGATCCTGGAGATCATGTTCGTTTCGGCGACGTCATGCCGTTAAGTCCGGTTGATTCTGCTTACCAAGCTATTCAATCGACAAGCCATACTACTTCTTCTAAGGAGGAGTTGTCTCCTGATCCTTTTTGCGTTGTTTTTCCAATTGACGAGATCATCATGTCCGTCTTGGATGAAAATCCTTGGGACGATGGACATCATCGTTCAATACTGTTTCTGGAACAACAGACTCTGGAGAACTATCAATGGATTTCGACTCCGTCGACTTTTGTTTTTATTACGACTGTTCCTGGATCTACACGAGATGTGTTTGTAGAAGGGAACCTTAGTAACATTTCACCCACGATACCCATATATATTTCAGTGAAACCTGGAATCGTCGAGAATGTTCATATTGGAGCTTCGTGTTCTCCCAATGAAATTGTCACCTATACTTCCTTGTTTAAATAATTTCGTGACATTTTTGCTTGGAGTTACGAAGAGATGTCGAGTATTGACCCTTCCATTATGGTCCATGAAATTAAGACATACCCTGGAGCCAAGCCAGTTTGGAAACGCCTTCATCCTGTCCATCCACGTAAAGCGGCAGCCATTAAACTCGAAATTGAAAAACTCCTTAAAGCTGGTTTTATTTATCCCGTGGCATTGACAGAGTGGGTGTCCAACCCAGTACCGATTGATAAGAAGGGTGGTAGTATACACGTTTGTGTTGATTATAGGGATATCAACAAAGCTTGTCCAAAGGACAATTTTCCAACCCCTTTCTTTGTCCAGATCGTCGATGACTGTGCCGGTAGTGAAATCTTTTCCCTCGTGGATGGATTTTCTGGCTATAATCAAATCAATATCGCTCCCGAGGACCAACATAAAATGGATTTTATTTTTCCTTGGGGTACTTTTGCCTACAGGAAACTCCCTTTCAGTCTGAAGAACGCAGGTGCTACATTCCAACGTGCTATGTCTTACGCATTTCACGATATCAAACATATTGTTCAACCTTATCTGGAGGATTTATCGGCTCACTCCTTACATAGGGCCGATCACCCAAATTGTCTCTGAGCGATTTTCGTTCGGTGTCGATTCTATCACATTCGCCTAAACCCTCATAAATGCATTTTTTGCGTAGAATCTTGCCGTCTCCTCGGTTTCATTGTTTCACGCCATGGGATCCAGGTTGATCCTATCAAGGTCGAGGCAATTCTTAATCTACCTCCTCCTTCTTTATGCCAGTTACAAAGTTTGGAGGGGAAATCAAACTTTCTTCGTCGGTTCATCCCAAATTATGTCGAGATTACTCGAGGTTTCACTCGTCTTTTAAAGAAAGATTCAGAGTTTGTCTGGGATAAGGTTGCTAACAACGCCTTTGAAACTTTAAAGTTATCCCTCAAAAAAGATCCTCTTCTTTTCCCTCCAGATTATAGTCAAGATTACTTTCTTTATCTAGCTGTGTCCGAGTATACCATCGGTATGGTCCTCGTTCAGGAGGATGATAACCACGATGAACATGTTATTTATTACTTGAGTATAAATTTATCATCCACAGAAATCAAGTACCAACATGTTGAGAAGCTGGCCATGGTTGTTGTTCAAGCAGTCCAATGTTTTCATCATTATATTCTCTCCAGGAAGACTACAGTGATTTCACACTATAACCCCATGCAACACATATTGACACGTCAATTGCTGGGGGGCAAGTACTCCAAGTGGATTGTTATTCTCTAGGAGTTCGATTTGGAATTTGATCGTGCCACGTCGAAGAAATCTCTAGTTTTTGCTGAGTTAATTTGTGATTTTCCCCACACTACCACGAAAAAGGTAACAGTTGATTCGTTACCTGATGAGTCACTTTTCCTTATCAGTACCGACGATATTTGGTACGGAGATATCATTATATATCTCCAAACTCAAAATTTCCAGCCTACCTTGTCCAGTAATGAACGACGTCGTGTTCATTATCAAGCATGTCATTATATTATCCTTGGCGATACTCTTTACCATCGAGGCATTGATTCTATCTTCCGGCGTTGTTTGAATTTTGAAGAAGCCGAGAGAGTTTTGAATGACTGCCATTCCAGAGCATGTGGTGGTCATATGTCTGGGTATGCTACTGCCCATAAAATTTTACGTGCAGGTTACTTTTGGCCTTCCTTGTTTCATGACTGCATTATTGTTGTTCAGAAGTGTCATGCCTGCCAGACCTATAATCAGAAGATTCAGTCGCATCCTACTCCACTTCATCCTGTAGTCTCAGTAGGTCCGTTCACTGAATGGGGCATCGACTTCATGACATGTCACCCTCACTCGGCCGGGGGGCATGGTTATATTATCGTAGCTATTGATTATTTCACTAAGTGGGTTGAGGCGATGCCAACATTCGATAATACTGGGAAGACTGGAGCCTTATTCCTTTTCAACCATGTCATTACTAATTTTTGTATTCCTCAGGCTATCATTACCGATCATGGTAGTTATTTTAGAAATAATATGATGTCTGAATTTATGGAGAAGTTGGGCCTTTGTCATGACAGCTCAACACCCTATTATCCACAGGCTTATGGCCAGGTCGAAGCCATTAATAAGGTTCTTATCACTATGATTCGACAGATGATAGGAATCCATAAAACCAGTTGGCACACAATGTTATTTTCAACATTGTGGGCATATCGAACATCAGTTAAGTCTGCCACAGGATTCACACCTTTTCGTTTAGTTTATGGCATGGAAGCCATTCTGCCAATAGAATGTGAAATTCCGTCTTTGAAACTAGTTGTAGAACTTTTACCAAATACTTCTGCCAAAGAGGAACGTCTATTGTATCTAATGCAACTAGACGAGACTCGTCGTGATGCTACTCTTGTATTAGAAGCCCAAAAGAAACGTGTTAAGGCACAGTATGAAAAGCATGTCAAACCTCGTGTCTTCTCTAAAGGAGATCTTGTTCTTCTATATGAACAAGATAAAGATGTCTTAGGAGCTGGGAAATTCGAACCAATGTGGCGTGGGCCTTACATTGTTAGCAAAGTTTTGGCAAAGGGGGCTTATGAGCTAGTGGATTATGATGGGGTACCTTTGAGCGAACCCAGAAATGGGTTGTACTTGAAGAAGTACTATGCATGAGTCATTTGTGCATGAATTACTTGTATTTTTATGTATCATACTGAGTGTGTGTGCTACTTTAGTTTTGAGTTTGACGTTATTTGGTCTCTACCCTTACGATTACGTTGTGTTTGATTGCCAGATGTCGGAGTATTCACTACCTTATATTGGCTTCGCTGGCGGTGCTAGCCGTAGTACTTGGAACCTAGCTTCCGCTGCATGGGCTATCTATGCCCCAACAAATGAGATTATATCTTTACGAGGTGTATGTCTTGGGTGGGCAACCAACAACATCGTAGAGTATAGCGCCATGATTGAGTTATTGGTTGATGTTGTATAGCACTGTGATTGAGTTTGGTTGTGCGACTTGACTCACAGCTAGTGGTGCTACAGCTAAGTAATGTCTATTCTATTCGAAGTCCTACATTATTAAGAGTATATTTGTGGATTCACCTCTTGGAAAGACATTTTGATCATATAGAATATCAACACATTCCAAGAAGTCTTAATACATTGACAGATGCTTTAGCTAATTATGTATTGGACAGACATTTAAATCACTTATAAATCAAACACATTAAAATGTACACAAATGTAAAGTAAGCCAGTAGAAACCATGTATATATATATAACGATCAAAGTTTGTTTTTACAAAATGAGTCTGAAGACCAAAATATCAAAAATAGAAGCTCATGGCTTCTACATAACGATATCATGACATCAATGATGTTCATGATAGCATGCTAAAGTCCTGGTTACTCTATGGAGAAAACGACCCATAGAGGCAAAGACTCCCACGGTGTGACATTGATCATGCCGTGGGATCTCCTCCAAAGGCATATATGGAACATCGACCATCAAGCCCTTTAAGTTTTGCTCCATTGTAAGATAGTCCTTGGCAAACTGGGGGACTAGAACTACTGCTTCTCCTTGGCACTGAACATGAGAACTACCAGTTGGTCTATATGCCCCAACATTTGTGTTATCAATACAAATTTGGTGTTAGTCTTCGGGTGAAATTACAAAACCAAAAACATTTAATATGATGAAAATACAAAAACATCTAAAAAGTTAAAAAGTTGGTGTACTTCTTACCAATATTTACCCACTGTGCGTCTTCAGGAAGGGAAAGGTCAGGATCACCGCGAAATTCCAAGCTAGCATATGCATAATCCTCTATCATCAGGACCTGGCCTTGGAGCCACTTGAAGAAGCGATCGTCATACCTGACGATCGGTCCTGTCACATGTCTAGCCATGAGTTGGCACCATCATAACATCTGTGGATCCTTGGGACCCAGAAAGTGCCAATCAGCCTGAAGCCTATACACTGGGACTCTCTCGCAGAAGAAAGACACTAGCAGCGATCCATAACCAAACTGCTTTAGATTTCCACACCTGCTTTTGGTTAGTTGTTTCTTGAGGTTGCGTAACACTGCATCAGCCCAATTGAAAACCCGGGGCTCAAGACACTCGAGGGCATACTGAAAGTAGCTCTGTAGAGCCATATGCGAGGTAGCACTGCCTGCCATTCGAGCTATAGTAAAGAGAATGGTATGAAGAGTGATATCAGTCACTCCCCAAATGGCCACTTTTCCCTTTTGTCTTTCAGCCTCTGGCACGCAATACTCTCGGCAATACTCACTCATTTTCATACCACCTCTGTGGCTACCAATCAAACTGACATGAGAACCCCGTCTTGAAAACCCAGTGAGGAAATAGATATCCTCAATATCAAATCGTCAATTTATGGGCACCGACATTAAAGACCTACTAATCCGGATCCCACATCCAGACTAAATGTTCCAACAAACGAACTTGGGCTCTCATGCCCGGTATGCGGAAATAATTTACGAGACCGCAATCTCTTAAAGTGGAAATGGTCGGAGGGTGATTTTCGGTGGCTGCATTATCATCTTCATGTTCACGTTCTCTCCATTAAAGCACCATTGTGATGGTTATTAACCTGCATGGAAACCATGTGAAGATAATTAATGATCTGAAACATGAGAAAATTGATTTTTTTGGGGTTAAATATTATAAACTTTTTGGGCTCTGCACTGTTCGCAGGTGACTTATAGCGCACAATGAGAACTTCTCGCACTATGGCTTAATCCCACCTACAGGAATGAAGACTTATCGCAGCCCCTGTATGGGCAGCCTGTGAGAATCCTCATTCACGCATAGGGTTTCAAAAAATGCACTTAAAACTTGAAAATTAGCCATTAAAATCATAAATTTAAACCATGCAAGGCTAGAGAATGGAGAACTTACCAATCTGATCCAGACGGTTCGTCGAATTATGCCCCGAAGCTCCCAAAAATCGACGGTGAAGATCGGAGGTAAAATGGTGTTTTTTGCACTAAAATGGGAAATGGGTAAAACAATATGGTAAAAATGAATTGTAAATTTGTTTTATTTACTTTTTACCATAGTAAAAGTGGGTTTTTCATATTTATTCACTGTTTTACCCTAATTACTAATACGAAAGTGAGTAAAATGACTTGCAGGCACCTAATGAGATGATTATGGACAAAAAACTTTTGAAGTGTGGTGTGTTTTTGTTCGGTTTCCTATGGTTTTGATCTAAAAACCTCAAGTGCCTTTTATCCGTTCTAACACTTGCGAAAAAACCTAGAACGTGATTGAGTGTTGTTTTATCTCTTTTCTGAGCTCAATGTGGATACACGAAAAAGGAACCCCCCTGGAGTTAACTTTAAGCACTTTTCACGACTCCCTAAACATGAAAAGATTGCTGAGCGACCTTGCTATTTTCATGCTCGTTAAAGTATTTGAACTTACGCGTCCTCCGAGCGATAGTTTAACCCTTTTTCGGTCTCGTTGGACTATTGTACGAAAAAGGCACTGAGAGAGTTCTCTTTTAAGTGTTTTTCCAAACTCTATAATACTGAAAAACCTTCGAGTTTTCTATCTCTAGACTCGTTAAACAAACATTGACAGACCCGTGATGGGACTGAACCACTCCTTCCTAGGGTTCGTTAAAAATACTCCGAGGGACTTGTCCGAAGGATGAGCTTATATCAATAATCATATGTGATCCTCTTCAAGCTTGCGTAAAAATAAAGAGGTACTTGCCAGAAATGGTGGGGGGAAATTTGGGAAATGGATATGTTTCATCTTTGTGTTGATTGGCAGTAAGTGTCGCTCTTGAACATGACACCCCCTATTCATCATTTGAAACTAGTTTGGGAAATTCATTTGTCTCTCATTCGATTTGGTTACAAGGTCCTTCCATGTGTCGTCTTTGAGTCAATGCTACCAAATCATTGGTCGTTTCGTTCATATGTTCAAGAGTTGTCCATCTGAAACCTCTATTTGAGTCGGCCATATGCAGTTATCCTTCATTCCGTGTCGGCCTTCCCTGTGTCCAAAGTCTAATTTCCACATACTCTATTTCACTTTCAAACTCTGTTACTCATTTCGTGTCACTGATGGGGGATACATCAAGGCCCTCCTGTGACAAGTCTTGTTCCGTCGACATCAACACATTATCCGAGATTAAGACTTAGAAATTATTCAGTACCTTGGAGCTTGCATGCCTCAATGGCAAGTTTCTCTCTTTTGACAGTGGGTTTACATCATTGACCCCTAATCGAGAGATTCCGTCGAGTGTTCAACATCAGCTCATTTATTCACATTTGTTGGATTGTACTAGTGTACCTTGGGAGTCATTGACATTAATGGTGATTTCCCTCGCACTTGTTAACGGTATACATCAATGACAGATAATCAAGTGGTTTCTACCATGTTCGACTTCAACACATGTAATCACATGGCCAGATTTGTACTTTGGGTGATGGGATTGAAGACCCTGGATATTGTCTTTGCATACAGGTTGCGATGGAGTATGTATATTTTGTGACACATAGATCCACTGTGTATGGTTCGTGGCTATGTCGTCTTGATTAAACATTTGTCACACAGATCCACAGTGTATTCAGGAGTTTGTGCTATATTATGACTACATGGATCCACAGTGTATGATTGGTGGCCATGACCTTTGTTTTTGATGTCATTAGTCTATGATCTGAGTATGGGAATGCCTACCTCAGAATTGATATACATGATATTATGTTGATGCTTGAATGTTTGTAGGTTTCTGATTAGATGTGCTTCTGGTTCTTGACACACACATGCAGCTTACAAAGTCTCTCAACTGTCACTAGTTCCACTCTCAGACTTTGGGGGGAATTTTGTTATCCACATTTTTGGTCATTGTTATCACATGGTTTGTAGGAAAGGTCTAAGGAGCTTGAGTCAAGGCTTGAAACTGGTGTAACAGGAGCTTCCCCACCCACTGTCACCTCGATGGGGAGCTCTTTCTATTTAGGATGGCTAGCCCAAGGGAGACATCCCTAAGAAATCTGGGTTAATGAAGGGCTAAAGAGGTAATGGACCAAGTCAATGAAGTTCCCTTTCACAGATTACTGCCAATGATGAGATAGTCAAGAAGAATGTCTTCCACTGGATGGCACCTATTTGCGAGACAAGACAACATAAACTAGAATATGTGTTGCAGTGGGCTAGTACTTCATAATATCAATGACTATCCTTTAATATATGAGCAATGATTGGATATGATTATTGACGAAGTCAATGATTATTAAACAAAGATAAATATCTTATGTTACTTCTTCAATAAGTTCACCAAAAGATAAGATCATTTAATGCGTAAAATCAGATCCTTATCATATTACAATGCTGCAAATATCAAATATTGCTCACAATAAATAGGTTTGCTGCGTCACCTATACTGTTGCTACAATTAATGTGACGTTAAGCATTAGTATTTAGGTTAAAGAAAGACAATGAGTAAAACGTTTTGTCAAATCAGATTGAATATGCAATCAATGACTCAAAGTCTATCACAATAGATGATAAATGTCACAAGGTTGTATGCCAAACAAGAGAATAAAGCATGTGACGTCACCTATATAAATTCTGTTGTCTACAACTTAGGGTTAGCTAGCCAAGAAGTGACGTTTTGTCAAATTCAACCAATGAAAACTTGTAAAACCTCTATGGCTATGATAAGGAGACTAGGCCGCACCTTTCTATCCAAGCACAAGTTGAAATCAGCAAGACGTCTCCTTATTAGGGTTAGTTCAAAAAATAGCTAGGGTTAGACGCTAGGTTAGTTAGGGTTTCAAATTTAAGGTATTTTGAAAGAGTTTAAGGCATAACAAGCTCAAGAAAGAATCCTAGACTAGTGCCTTGGGTTAATGGAGTCAATTTTAAGTGAGACTAATGGTTTAGGAAGACTCAAACTTAAATACAAGAGGGCTAGGGTTTGATAGTGTTGCTATGGCAAGGCCATCAAACCTAAACCCTAAGAAGGAAAGACTTACCTAGGTGTAGCTAAAGCTAGGCCTAAAGCTT
>ML778473.1:1488724-1533287 GCA_009831015.1 Picea engelmannii
CAACCATTCATCCAAGAAGTTTTGATGAAAAACACTTACAAGATCATGAAGAAGCAAAATCCAAATCCTAGTTGTAAACCTTCCAATGAATAAGAGCACCACTTGCCAAATAATAGCCTTCCAAGAAGTTGCGCCTCACTCCAAAGAGAATAGAAACCAAGACAAAAAGACTAGAAATGTATCTCTCAATGAGAGCAAGTTATGTTATGATCAAATGAGGAGAAAACGTCTTCTATTTATATGATTCCATGACATTTAATTAACAAAACAGGTCATTAAAATAGCCGACAAGGCTGACATTACATTATGCAATTAATTTGTCACTTTTACATGTTAAAATGCCAAAAATGAGCTAATAATGAAACGTCAGGCCCCTAAAGGGGAGACGTTGGCCCTGCTGGGGCATAACATCATCTAGGGAGCAAGACGTTGCCCCTCCCAGGGCTCCTGCAACCCTGCCACACGTGCCAAAGAAGCCCAGCACGCTGCCACATGCTCCAGAAATCGTCCAAGCTACCCTGGTGGCGTCCTGATCATCAAGGTCAACGTCCCATCTGTAAGTGGTTGATCCCCATAGGCTAGGTCTCTGCCAAAACGTCCTAATGAGGGCGTCCTTCATCCTCTTAGTGTAAGGGCTCGTCACAACTCTGTCCTACCTGTACCATCCCAGCAACCACCAAGTGGGCTCTTCAGCCCCATGGAGGTCCGAACTGATCATCTCCCCATGTGCACCTGATCCTCTGGTACCTGTCCAACGGGCATGGTCCTGCACATCAAAAACTACACCCTCCATGGGCTCATTAGTCCTAGACATCATAGCAATGTAAATCATATTTCATCATTAAAATTATCAAAAATATGCATGAGACCCCTAACAAATCATATAAGAGCTCAAAGACATTACACAGACCCACCATACACAGCTAGTGAAACCAACAAAGCAACCTATTGGGTCAATACCCACAAGTGATGGAAAGTTTCCTCAATGGGTTATTCAAACCATGTATAAAGAGATGATATGGTCTTTAGGGATGTCCGGCTATAGTAAGACCAAGGGCTAGTGTCGTTTGTGGGTGCCTTTGTAGGAGGCGAGTTGTACCCTTCATGGATGCATTTTTTCCAAGCCCCTTTTGCCTTATCTTACTTTATTTGCATTTTACTACAAGACTTGACGAAGAGGACACTGCCTTGGCTTGGTGGCCAGAGCTAACAGCGTTACCCACTAGTATCTTCGCAGAAATGAGAAGGTTGGCTCGTGGTGAGACCCCCTTTCCTTTGGCCAAGCAACCAAAGGTCACTGCCCTGGTTTGGTGATCAGATTGTGGTAATGTCATACTACTAAATACCTATGAACATAATGGGTCGGCTCGTGATGAGACCTCCCATCCTCTTGGTTAGGTCTTGCATTTATTTATTTCATTTTTTCTTAGGGTCCCTTAGTTTCTTATCGAGAGGCCTTTTATTGCCTTCTCGGGGATCCCCTAGGTGAAGCATCTCTAGGTTTTCATTTTCCTATGGATTTTATCTTTTACCAGCTGCTTTTACCCCCTGGGCCTTTAACCTCTTCTTCCCACAAGACAAGATGTACCCTGGATGGTCTTCCTAATGGCCAGACTAGGGGAATGGGATGGATGGGTGGGATATAAGATGGAAAAGTGATAAGATGGTGGGAGCGGATGATGGCTCTACAAACCCCCTTTGGTGGCTAACCAAAACCCATGAATACCAACCTACTAAGCTACCCCATCAATCACCCCAACCGTGGTCAAGAGGATTAGTGTAAGATCCAAGCAGTCATCCAAAATGAAAGGAACCTAATGCATACATAAGAAGGTTATAATGATCAAATATGACACATACCATGATACCTTGGACCAATTACCTTATGGAGCAAGAGTCCACTCCGATGCAAGACCAAGCCGGTAGTGATGGAAGCTAGTACTGCTGACAGGACAAAGCTGGCTGAGAAGAAAAAATATGGTCCCTCAAGGGCCATGCTCAAGTCGCTCTTGCTCTCGGTACTCCATGTCTAGGACCATGTGGGCCTCGAGACATGATCTCCTAGTTATCCCTAGATATTGGGGATAACATCTAGCTCCAACTCGGGGACATGCGCTAACTGTAGAGCGTATGAGAACCTCAACAATCTCTGGCATAGACCTGTAACCTTCTCAAACTCGACAAAAGGGCATCAGCGACAAAGAATGGGGTGGTATTGACACCCCGTAAAGAAACAACATATAAATGTGCATATAGGCAGTAAGTAAATGTGCATACAAGGCAGTAAAACAAGAAAGCAAACAAGATGTGTATATAATAGTAGACAAACAATGTGATATAATACACGGAAGTGGATACTTACCTGTCAGGATCATGTCCCACCACCCTGGTGGGGTTTGAGGAGACGTCCACTAATGGGTAATGGGCGCCTTCTTCCTTCTAAGGTGGATAAATAATAAGAGTTGTTTACTGATTCCATTCCAACCTTGAAGGGTCCAAGCCATGACTGTATACTTCCCTTTACATTAGTAGGCTCTCCTTTCTGAATATCCCACATCCATACTAACTCTCCCTCCTTGTATTTTCGGATCTTGCGTCTTTCATCTGCTTGAATCACCCTTGTGTATTGTACTGAGGGAGGTGGGTGGGCTTCTGGAGTAAACTCTTCTTGCTGGGATGGATGTATCTAAACTTCATCTTCTCTCTTTGGTCTTTTCAATATCTTGACCGTCCCTATTTCCTTGTTTTGAAACTGATCTAGAAGTTGTTGGTACTCTTCTTTCTTGGGCCACTCAATTTGGTCAAACTCTTCTTCAGTAGTGAAAGGCATATCTTTCGGAGAGTAGTTCTGAAGAGCTTGTATCACATCCTTTTGTTGTTCATCTTTTGTAGGGGAAACATCGTGCACATGTGTTCCAGTCAGTGGTACATTGAGTAAGCATCCAGTTGTCCCATCCTTCAAAGGTAGTTGTAAAAAGGTGAGATCCATTTCAAGAGAGCCTCCTATCATTGCACCAAACCTTCTAGATAAGAGCATTCCCCACACATCCGGGACATCAACGAATATTATGTCTATGTAAACTATCTTCTCAGGAAATTGCTTTAGTCGTACTTCAATGTTCTCGATTACGCCATGTGTGGGTAAAAATTTGGATTCAAATCCACAGACATTTCTGTAAGGCCTAGTTACCTTCAAGCCTAGCTGCTGCATAACCTTGAGAGACATCATCTTTGCACCAACACCTGTATCTAGCATACAGTTGTTAATATACTTGTTATTCATTTGCAGAGTCATGAAGAAAGGAGGATTATCACCATAGTGGATCCTGAAATGATTCGCTTGCAGCATGATTGGGGGGTCCTCAGTTTCAAGCATTCCTACGAAGAAGTTGTTGAAGCGTTCTTTGATTATACGAATCTTAATGGCTTATTTTAGAGGAACGTTGACGTGCATCTTTGCCAAAGATCCTTCAAAGTCAAAATCAGGGGAGATCTTATCAGCTTTGGGCTTCTTTGGAGGAGGAACTTCAGAAGATTTTTATTGATTGCTTGTAGATTGGCTTGGTTTCTTCCTCTGATACACTTGGATTTCTTTCTTCTTCAATTTCTCTCGTGATTCCAGGTCCAAGTTGTTGATTATTGCTAACCTTGCTACTCGGGCTGCTTCCTTCATAGCTTGTTGATGTTCTTCGTCGGTGATGTTTATTTGAGGACAGTCTGAGAAGAAGTCAAAGGTGTTGACCTGTTGTTGGTCAGCATAAAAAGGACATTCATTTTCCCAATGTGCTTCACAGCATTCCAGGCACCAAGGATTCTCGTCCACAGCATTTGCAGACGCCAATGTATTTGGGACTTCATTTTATTTCTTTGGTTTCTGATTTTGATTTCCCTTCTGAAAAGGCCCTTTGAAAGGAGGCCTAGGTGCCTGGGTCTGGGACCTTTCAAGTTTCACGATCCAGTTCATCATCTCTTCCCGATTCTTCATGATGGTATCCACTGAAACTTGTAGCTTGCTGATACTAGTGCATAGATCTGAAGCGGACTCAGCATTGTGGACGACTTTCTGTTTGACATCTATCTTCGCCCTTGGGTTGGCAAAAGGCTCAATCTTGGCTGACAAAATGTTTCCTTCAATTTTAGTTGCAAGTTCTTGAGCCTCTTGAATGGATTCAAGATTCTTGTCCCTGAGAAGATACCCCAATTGACCATTGAAAGATATAGTGTAGAGATGCACAAGATAATCATCTTTTGGCTGATGGCTTGGAGGAACTCGCTAAAGTGCGGTTTCAAATCTGGTATGGAATTCTCTTATTGACTCATTCTCACATTTGGAAATCCCATATAGACAAGTAAGTAGCATGTTTGGATCTTCTTTGATGCTCCACCTTTTGAGAAAAATTTCTTCAAGTTTATCCATGGTTTTAATACTCCCATCAGGCAGGCTGAGATACTAATGTCTTGCAGCATCATAAAGTGTGGCAGAGAATAGCTTCATGACCAAGTCTTCAGCATCATCAACAATAGGGTGAAGTTGAAAAAATGCCCAGAAGCTACTCATGTGTTCTTCAACACCAATAGAATCAATACCGGTGAACTTTGGCAACGACTTTTCATACTTGGGTGGCATTTGCCTAGGGTAACCAGGTATAGCTGACATGTCTAAAGGCTTGAACAAATTGGATGACCATTGTCTTTGATTTTTGATAGGGTTTGTAGTAGTAGTGGAGGTTGAGTCAAACATGTTTAAAGGAAGTCTCTTCCCAAAAAGTGACTTGACAACAGGTGAATTAGCGGGAGGCTTCCTTTTGAAGGTTAGGGGAGGGTTTTTGTACCTCCTTTTGTTTTGTGGAGTCACCAGATAGTTTTCTTGAAACTACCAAAGAAATAGGGGGAAAAAGGTAGTGGAGTCGCCAGGTAAGCTTACAAGAAAGTATTCTGAGGCAAATCTTACCAAAGATGTGTCATTGAGGAAGGTAGACTCAGTGTTCCCTGACAACGGTGCCAAAATGTTATCGCACGGTTTGTAGGAAAGGTCTAAGGAGCGTGAGTCAAGGCTTGAAACCGACGTAACAGGAGCTTCCCCACCCACTGTCACCTCGATGGGGAGCTCTTTCTATTTAGGATGGCTAGTCCAAGGGAGACGTCCCTAAGCAATCTGGGTTAATGAAGGGCTAAAGAGGTAATGGACCAATTCAATGAAGTTCCCTTTCACAGATTACTGCCAATGATGAGATAGTCAAGAAGAATGTCTTCCACTGTATGGCACCTGTTTGCGAGACAAGACAACATAAACTAGAATATGTGCTGCAGTGGGTTAGTACTTCATAATATCAATGACTATCCTTTAATATATGAGCAATGATTGGATATGATTATTGATGAAGTCAATGACTATTAAACAAAGACAAATATCTTATGTTACTTCTTCAATAAGTTCACCAAAAGATAAGAGCATTTAATGTGTAAAATCAGAGCCTTATCATATTACAATGCTACAAATATCAAATATTTCTCACAATAAATAGGTTTGTTGCGTCACCTATATTGTTGCTACAATTAATCTGACGTCAAGCATTAGTATTTAGGTTAAAGAAAGACAATGAGTAAAACGTTTTGTCAAATCAGCTTGAAGATGCAATCAATGAATCAAAGTCTATCACAATAGATGATAAATGTCACAACGTTGTATGCCAAACAAGAGAAGAAAGCATGTGACATCACCTATATAAATTATGTTGTCTGCAACTTAGGGTTAGCTAGCCAAGAAGTGACATTTTGTCAAATTCAACCAATGAAAACTTGTAAAACCTCTATGTCTATGATAAGGAGACTAGGCCGCACCTTTCTATCCAATCACAAGTTGAAATCAGCAAGATGTCTCCTTATTAGGGTTAGTTCAAAAAATATCTAGGGTTAGACGCTAGGTTAGTTAGGGTTTCAAATTTAAGGTAGTTTGAAAGAGTTTAAGGCATAACAAGCTCAAGAAAGAATCCTAGACTAGTGCCTTGGGTTAATGGAGTCAATTTGAAGTGAGACTAATGGTTTAGGAAGACTCAAACTTAAATACAAGAGGGCTAGGGTTTGATAGTGTTGCTATGGCAAGGCCATCAAACCTAAACCCTAAGAAGGAAAGACTTACCTAGGTGTAGCTAAAGCTAGGCCTAAAGCTTTCTCTCCTTTCCCTAAGACTTACTTGGCAAAATGGATAGCTTACAAGCATAAACCTAGGGCTGAAAAGTGTTACTTCATATAAGGCTTTTCAAAACCCTAGAAGTAAACCCTAGGTGTAAAGTAAATTAGGCCTAGGACGCCTTCTTTCTTAAATTTGTGCTGAAAAATAACTCAATATGAGAGGGAATCTAGTGTAGCTATGGCTAGGCTAAAATTCCTTCAAATCAAATGGCTATAAGCTCTATTCATGGGGACATGAAGCCACAACCTACTTCTGTGTTGGCTCCCTAGGGTTTCAAGGATTAAGCAAATACAACAAGATGACAATTAATGCAAGATGTTAAATCAGCAACCATTCATCCAAGAAGTTTTGATGAAAATCACTTACAAGATCATGAAGAAGAAAAATCCAAATCCTAGTTGTAAACCTTCCAATGAATAAGAGCACCACTTGCCAAATAATAGCCTTCCAAGAAGTTGCGCCTCACTCTAAAGAGAGTAGAAACCAAGACAAAAAGACTAGAAATGTATCTCTCAATGAGAGAAAGTTATGTTATGATCAAATGAGGAGAAAACGTCCTCTATTTATATGATTCCATGACCTTTAATTAACAAAACAGGTCACTAAAACAACCGACAAGGCTGACATTACATTATCCAATTAATTTGTCAGTTTTACATGCTAAAATGCCAAAAATGAGCTAATAATGAGACGTGAGGCCCCTAAAGGGGAGACGTTGGCCCTACTGGGGAATAACATCATCCAATGATCAAGACGTTGCCCCTCCCAGGGCTCCTACAACCCTGCCACATGTTCCAAAGAAGCCCAGCACGCTGCCACATGCTCCAGAAATCATCCAAGCTACCATGGTGGCGTCCTGATCATCAAGGTCAACGTCCCATCTGTAAGGGGCTGATCCCCATAGGCTAGGTCTCTGCCAAAACGTCCTAATGAGGGCATCCTTCTTTCTCTCAGTGCAAGGGCTCGTCACAACTCTGTCCTGCCTGTGCCATCCTAGCAACCACCTGATGGGCTCTTTAGCCCCATGGAGGTCCGAACTGATCATCTCCCCATGTGCACCTGATCCTCTGGTACCTGTCCATCGGGCATGGTCCTACACATCAAAAAATATGCCCTCCATGGGCTCATTAGTCCTAGACATTATAGCAATGTAAATCATATTTCATCATTAAAATTATCAAAAATATGCATGAGACCCCTAACAAATCATCTAAGAGCTCAAAGACATTACACAGACCCACCATACACAACTAGGGAAACCAACAAAGCAACCTATTGGGTCAATACCCACAAGTGATGGAAATTTTCCTCAAAGGGTTATTCAAACCATGTATAAAGAGATGATATGGTCTTTATGGATGTCCAACTATAGTAAGACCAAGGGCTAGTGTCGTCTGTGGGTGCCTTTGTAGGAGGCGAGCTGTACCCATCATGGATGCATTTTTTTCAAGCCCCTTTTGCCTTATCTTTCTTTATTTGCATTTTACTACAAGCCTTGATGAAGAGGACACTGCCTTGGCTTGGTGGCCAGAGCTGACAGTGTTACCCAGTAGTATCTTCGCAGAAATGAGAAGGCTGGCTTGTGATGAGACCCCCTTTCCTTTGGCCGAGAAACCAAAGGTCACTACCCTGGTTTGGTGACCAGATAGTGGCAATGTCATACTGCTAAATAACTATGAACATAATGGGCCGGCTCGTGATGAGACCTCCCATCCTCTTGTTTAGGTCTTGCATTTATTTATTTCATTTTTTCTTAGGGTCCCTTAGTTTCTTATCGAGAGGCCTTTTATTACCTTCTCGGGGATCCCCTGGGTGAAGCATCTCTAGGTTTTCATTTTCCTATAGCTTTTATATTTTACCAGCTGCTTTTACCCCCTGGGCCTTTAGCCCCTTCTTCCCACAAGACAAGATGTAACCTGGATGGTCTTCCTAATGGCCAAACTAGGGGAATGGGATGGATGGGCAGGATATGAGATGGAAAAGTGATAAGATGGTGGGAGTGGACGATGGCTTTGCAAACCCCCTTTGGTGGCTAACCAAAACTCATGAATACCAACCTACTAAGCTACCCCATCAATCACCCCAACCATGGTCAAGAGGATGAGTGTAAGATCCAAGCAGTCATCCAAAATGAAACGACCCTAATGCATACATAAGTAGGTTATAATGATCAAATATGACACATACCATGATACCTCAGACCAATTAGCTCATGGAGAAAGAGTCCTCTCTAATGCAAGCCCAAGCCGATAGTGATGGAAGCTGGTACTGCTGACAGGACAAAGCTGGCTGAGAAGAAAAAAGATGGGCCCTCAAGGGCCATGCTCAAGTCACTCCTGCTCTTGGTACTCCATGTCTAGGACCATGTGGGCCTCGAGACATGATCTCCTAGTTATCCCTAGATATCGGGGATAACAATCATCAAAGGTGATGTCATGATAGTGTCATGGTAATGGAAAATCAAACTCTTCACTAAGAATATTTTCCTGAGAAAGGTTACACTTGTCAGCGTCCAGAAATCATATTTTAAAGATAGTTCACAGGCTGCATATATACTCTCCTGTGAGAATGATTCATTCCTGTAGGCTGCATTCAGCTGGGGTGTGAACTTCTCACACTGTACTCATGGTTAGGGTGTGAAAATGTTTCTAAAGGAGGAAAATGAATAAGTTCTCGATGCTTCTAGAAGGAATCTTCTAGAAGGATGAGTTGGCTTTCGAATGGTTGGAAAAATACTGACTTTCCAGATATCTTGGGATCATTCTCTATCCAAGTAACTAAACTATCTTCTCCTATATATTGAGGAGATTTCTCATGGAAAGGGTTAACAATAAGAATTAGAAGCAATCTATCAAGAGATTGATTGGAGAATTAGTGGAAGACTGTATGGAGGACTAATGCTACAGCAGCAAGAGACAATAGCAAGGTCATCATATGTGGTTGATTTTCTTCATGCATGAGCAAGTGTGTGTGTCAGAGCTAGGAGCCATCGAAAGGAGACCTACGACATCAAGGCTCAGGTTGTAAGTTTCTCTTTCAATTAATTCGATACAGTAATATGTCCCTTTCCCATAAAGATGATGTCACTTTATTACATAATTCCTTGATCATATGTATAGACTAGTCATTGAATATATTAATCTGCCTTTATTTCGATTGGTTCGTTCTGTCGTGATTTGAACGGGACGAGATCATTGGAGAAAATCTTGGAACAACAGAGATATAAGGAAAGCGTTCATAAGGTATGTCCAAAATCCTTACCTCTTAGTTCATTCAATAGGCTAGATCTAGGGAAAGAGTATTATTCTGTCCTGTTTTGTTCTAGATACTAGGTGGATCTAGGGAGGTCGGTTTGTGTCCGCACTCACAGACTTATACTGAAACAGTTGATATAAGCTTATCCTTTGGATAAGTCCTTCGGAGTATGTTTAATGAACCCTAAGAAGGAGTGGTTCGGTCCCATTACAGGTCTGTCGATGTTTGTTTAACGAGTCCAAAGATAGAAAACTTGAAGGTTTTTCATGATTATAGAGTCTGGAAAAACACTTAAAAGAGAACTCTCTCAGTTCCTTTTTCATAAAATAGTCTGATGAGACTGAAAAGGAGATAAATTATCGCTCACCAGATGCTTTCTTCAAATACTTTATTGAGCATGAAAATATCAAGGTCGCTCGGCTATCTTTTCATATTTTGAGAGTTTGAAAAGATCTTAAAGAAGACTCAAGGGGGGTTCCTTTTTCGTATAACCTTGTTGAGCCCAAAAAAGTGATAAAAGTATGCTCGATCGCATTCTCATGTATTTTCGAGCGTGAGACCATACAAAGACCCAGCTCGAGGCTTTATATAAAAACAATAAAAAAACATTCAAAACATGCAATGAAAAAGAAAAAACATGTCTACATCCCCTGTATATGAACATCGAAGTCATTACACCTGCAAAGGTTGCACTCAAAAGGGCATTAGGGTTTAGGTTTTAATAAATAAATAATTATAAAAATTTAGTAACATGGTAAAAGTGAATATAAAGGAGTAAAAACTCTTTTTACCATATAATTTCAACTTTACCACTATTTGAGCCCCCAAACCCCTCTTTTACCCTTGAAATTCGGCGTCATATTGCGGGAGTTACGAGCATCCATTCGACGATCCGTCAGCAACAGTGAGGTAGGCTCTTTGTCCTCTACTTTTTCATGTTTTAAATTTTCATTTTCATTGGACAAAACAAATTTTTGAGTTGGTTTTGGGGTTTAATATGGCGCTCAACCATTCTCACAGGTGGGCTACACGGGACCTACGAGAATGGGTCATTCTCCCAGGTGAGCCCACAGTAGACTATGAGAACCTCACACTATGCCTAAAGGGCACCTGCGAGAACAAGAAAGCATAATTTTTTTTTGAAGTTTTGCTCAATGAAAGAAAACCAATTTATGAATAGAGTTATTAATCTTCTTCTTCTGCTTATTATGTAGGTATTTGACCATCACAATGGTTATAGAATGGCGTGAAAGGGAGCACGAAGAAGATAATTCCATTGCCGGAAATCATCCGCCCACTATTGCCGCTTTGAGAAACTGTGGTATTCTAAAGTACTTTCGTATCCTGGGCATGAGGGCCCAAATCAGGTTATTAGAGTACCTTGTGCATATGTGGGATCCCGATCAACAAGTATTCCATGTAGGGGTCCACAAACTATCCTTAGATATTGAGGACATTTACTTCTTGATTGGAATGTCACGGCATGGGTACCACGTGAGCCTGACTGGTAGCAGAGGTGGTGGGATGCCCATGAGTGAGTATTGCTGCTTACACTGTGTTCCAGAGGCAGAGAGGAAGAAAGGGAAAGTGGCTATTTGGGGAGTGCAAGATTTAACCCTCCACACTATTTTGTTCAACATTGCACGTATGGTTGGGAGCTCCACTCCTCACATGGCACTCTAGAGTTACTTTCAGTATGCCATAAAGTGTACTGAACCTCAGGTTTTTAATTGGGCAGATGCAGTGCTTTGTAGCATGAAAAGGAATTTGACCAAATGCAGACGAGGAGACCTAAAGAAATTTAGGTATCGGTCTTTGTTAGTGTTCTTCTTTCTCGAGAGGGTTCCATTACTGAGGATGCAGGTTGAGTGGGATTTATCGACTCCTAGGGATCCAAGAATGCTCAGATGGTGTCTGCTCATGGCCTAGCATGTAGCTGGACCAATTATCAAGTATGATAATACCTTCTTCGACTGGTTGCGACCAAAAATGTTGATCGTCAACGATTATGCTTATGCTAGGTTGGATTTCTGAGGATATCCAAACATAGTCCTACCAGAGGATGCTCAGTGGGGGGAACTTGGTAAGAAGTACGCATTTTTTTCTTTTTAAATGTTTTTGTGAATTTTATCATATGCAAATGTTTTTATATGTTCGTCCAAAGACTAAATACAAAATTCTTTGTTGATGACACAGATGTTGGACCTTACTGACCTCCTAGTACTTCTCCCATTCAGCAGCGAGGAGAGGCAGCACCAGTGCCACAATGGGACGTCGAGGATTATCAAGCAGTGGAACAAAACTTAGAGGGTTTGACAGCAGATATTCCAGACATGCCTCTTGGAGAGGTTCCACGACGTTATCAGCTTCACACAGCAGGAGTGTTAGATTCCATTGGTTGACTGCTTCGTAGGGTTTCCTGGGTAGTCATGTGTTACCGTGAACGTCAACCATGACGTCACTTTGTAGAAGCTATGAGCTTCAGTTTTTGACATTTTGGTCTTTGGACAAAATTTTTTTGTAAAAACTCTTTTGATCATTATATATACATACGGCTTCTACCAGTTTATCTTGTGTTGTGTGAAAATTGATGTGATTGATTTATAAATGATCCAAATGTCTATCTAATACATAGCTAGCCAATGCATCGGTTAATGTATTTAGACATCTAGGAATATGTTGATATTCAATATAATCAAAATAACATTCCAAGAGGCGAATTCGTAAATACACCCATAACAAAGTAGGACTTTGAATAGTATAGAAATTACTCAACTATAGTACTACAAGTTGCAAATTGAGTCGTACAACCAAATGACGGATTCCGAGTGAGATATCATGAATCAACAATTCGATAATGGCGCTATACTCTACAATATTGTTGGTCGCACAGTTGAGCCACACACCTCGTAAGGAGAAAAGTTCGTTTGTAGGAGCATAAATTTCCCATGTAGCAAAAGCAAGGTTCTGAGTACTACGGCTAGCGCCATCAGTGAAGCCAATATAGGGTAGCAAAGACTCTGACATTTGGAAATCAAACACAACATCAAATAAGGGTAGAGACCGGATAACGACAAAAGAAATCTCTAGTAACACACAAGAAGTATGATACAATAAAAATACAAGTACTCATACACAGATGATTGTATGCATAGTACTTCTTCAAGTATAACCCATTCCTGGGTTCACTCAAAGGGATACCATCATAATCTACTAACTCATAAGCCCCTTTTTCCAAAACTCGTCGAATTATATAAGGACCTCACCACATGGCTTCGAATTTTCTAGCTCCTAGCATATCTCGATCTTGTTCATAAAGGAGAACGAGATCTCCTTCAGAGAAAATGCGAGGCTTGACATGTTTGTTGTATTGGGCCTTAACACGCTTTTTTTGAGCTTCTATGACTAGGGTAGCATCACGTCGAGTTTCGTCTAATCGCATAAGATACAATAGACATTCTTCTTCAGTCGAAGTTTTTGGTAGGAGTTCAACAACTAGTTTTAAAGAGGGTATCTTGTATTCAATAGGGAGAATGGCTTCCAAACCATAGACTAACTGGAAATGTGTAAACCCAGTAGCGAACTTGAAGGATGCCCGATAATCCCACAATGCCAAAAGAAATATTGTGTGCCAACTTATTTTGTGAATCCCTATCATTCGTCGGAGCATAGTTATGAGAACTTTGTTAATTGCTTCGACTTGGTCGTTGGATTGTAGGTAATAGGGCGTTGATTTTTCATGGCAAAGACCCAACTTTTCAGTAAGTTCGGACATCATGAAGTTTCTAAAATGGCTACCATGATCAATGACGATAGCCTTTGGAACACCAAAAAGAGTTATGACATGATTAAAAATGAATAATGTTGTGGTCTTTCCAGTGTTGTCAAATGTCGGCATCGCCTCAGCCCATTTCATAAAGTAATCAATGGCTACAATAATGTATCCATGCCCCCCGATTGAGTGATGGTGACATGTCATGAAATCGATGCCCCATTTTGCAAAGTGACCAATGGAGGCCACAAGGTGAAGAGGAGTGGGATGTGACCATATCTTCTAATTATAGGTCTAGAAAGCATGGAATTTTTGAATGGTGATTATGCAGTCGTTAAATAAAGAAGGCCAAAAATACCCTACTCGTAAGATCTTATGGGTAGTAGCATACCTAGACATATGACCACCACATGCTCCAGAATGGTAGTCATTCAAAGCTTTCTGGGCTTCGTCGAACATGAGTCAGTGTCGAAAAATAGAGTCAATCCCCTGACGATAAAGAGTATCCCCAAGGATAACATAGTGATGGGCTTGGTAGCATATTCGACGTCGGTTAGTACTAGACAAAGTTGGCCAAAAATTCTGGGTTTGGAGATATATGATGATATCACCATACCAAAGATCATCGGTTCTGATGAGGAAAAGGAATTCATCGGGCAATGAATCAACTACGACATTTTTCATTTCAGAATAGGGAAAGTTGCATATCAACTCAACAAACACTAAGGACTTCTTAGACTTGGCGCATTCGAATTCCAAGTCAAACTCCTGGAGTATCACAATCCATTTTGAGTGTTTTCCCCCTAGCAATTGACGTGTAAGAATGTGTTGCATAGGGTTGCAGATAGAAATCACTGTAGTCTTGTGCAAGAGGATATAGTGCCAGAAGCGTTGGACAGCTTGAATGATAGCCAAGGCTAGTTTTTCAACATGTAAATACTTGATTTCGGTAGGCATTAGACTTTGACTCAAGTAGTAGATAACATGTTCTTCATTATCATCATCCTCTTGGATGAGAACCATACCAATGGTGTAATCTGAGGCAGAAAGGTAGAGGAAATAATTGCGACTATAATCGGGTGAAAAGAGAAGTGGAGCATGCGTTAGGGACAATTTCAAAGTGTCGAAAGAATTTTTGGCGATGGTATCCCATATGAACTCGAAACCCTTTTTTAATAGCCACGTAAATCCATGAGCTATCTCAGCATAATTTTGGATAAAACAACAAAGAAAGTTTTCTTTCCCCTACAAAATTTATAACTGGTGAAGTGTAGAAGGAGGAGTGAGATTAAGGATCGCCTCAACCTTTAAAGGACCCACCCTAATCCCTTGACGCAAAACAATAAAACCTAGAAGTCGGCCGGATTCCACACAGAAAATGCACTTATGAGGATTCAAACGTATACGGTAGAATCTCCAGTCTATGAAACAGGAGATTCTGAGTTCGATCCCTAGTGGAGTCTCCAATTTTGTTATCGGACTAATTGGTAGGTGCGGACACTAACAGATCTCCCTAGATCCACCTGGATCTAGAACAAGACAGGACAGGACATGACTCTTTCCCTAAGTTATAACCATTGAATTAGCTAGTAGGAAAAAACAAATAACATACCTTTGTATCACTTCCTAGGGTCTCTGTTGCTCCCAATTTTCTCCGATGCTCTTGTGAGGTTAAGACCAAGACAATACAAACCAACCAAAGTGAAGATATCAAAATATATTCAACTGTCAACTTATCTGTATGATCAAGGAATTACACAATAAAGTGAAAATGACTTTATTGGAAAAGGACATGCCACTGTATCATATTAATTGAAAGTAGAAGATTACAACCTGATCACCTCGATGTCGCAATATTCCTTTCAATCTCTCTTGGCTCCAACACACACACTTTCTCGATCCTTGCATGAATAATATCAAATGCTATTGATAGACTTGCTAGAGTCTCCAAGCTCTTGTTCAAGCTAAGTCCTTCACACAATTCTTTCACCAATTCTCCAATGAATCTTGCTTAACCTTTTCCATGAGAATTCCATCAATATATAGGAGAGAATGAGATGGTTACTTGGATAAGAATGATCCCACAATATCAGGGAAGCCAGTAAAAGGATAACTATTCGAATGCCAACCCATTCTTGTAGAAGATTCCCTTCTAGAGCCATAGAGACTTCATCTTTTTCCAAGATTTAGAATGCGTTCGCACCATAGCTATGTAGCACAGTGCGAGAAGTTCGCACCCTAGCTTAAGGCAGCCTGTGAGAATGGGTCATTCTCGCACCCTAGTATATTAGCAGCCTACGAAATCTCTTCAAAAGTAATTTTTTTTGGAGGAGATGAATGCCATTTTTCTCAGGAGAAAGTTCTTATGAGGAGCCTGAGTACACCATCATTAATACACCATCAATATTGACCAAAATCATGGGCAACAACAACAGAACATACAATAGCATACCCACTAGACAACTAGGCAATGCCATCTAAAATTTACTCTTTAGACTGCATGAAACTAAAACATATACATATTGCACAGTCGTGGAATCTTTACATCTAAACATAAACAAACAATTAATTTATGTAACATACAACTTTTATATTAAAATAAC
Source organism: Picea engelmannii (assembly GCA_009831015.1). Classification (NCBI taxonomy): domain Eukaryota; kingdom Viridiplantae; phylum Streptophyta; class Pinopsida; order Pinales; family Pinaceae; genus Picea; species Picea engelmannii. The sequence continues at coordinate 1,504,548 of ML778473.1, forward strand.
AGTAATTACCAATATGCATCATTTACAAGAAATTACCCATCAGCACACAAGAAATCATAGTCACATATATGATAAAATCGTAACATGGGCATAGAAATAACAAAACAACATATCTATATATCATACAATTAGTACTTATCTTAGAAATACTGTCACCAACTGCTTAGAGATTTTCCATGAACCTCCCAGCCATAGACTACAATGTTCATCACTCTCAACAGTGAATCACCCCCGAGCTGGCACTGAACTCCACCCAGGGTAAAGGGATTCCTATCCATTCTAAGGCTCATGGACAACAGGAAAGACTCTGTCTCAAGTGCTCACTCAACTAACAGCCTACAACCTCTCATTCCCCACATGCCTGTCCCACCAAAGGAAGTGTTCCCCTTCTCTGCTTAACAATCCCTCGACTGCCCCACTTCCCTTCCAAGGCTTCAGCAACAGGCCTGACTGAAAGTCTCAGAGTGTTGTAGCTACAGTTTAGCACCTACATAAATGAATCCCTAGCAATTCTCTCACTCAGAGAACTAATCACGGTCTTGACAACCTACTGCTTCAATCTTGCTCCAACCTTACTAGGTACACCAACCAAAAAGGATGGGGAAATAGGCTTTGGAAAGGTGAAATGGTTGTCTCAAGGATAATGAAATGTATGAGTGAAATGGTCATGGAGTCATTGGCTGGATAACTGAGTGTGTTTTTGGATTCACTATGAACTCTTTGTCAAAAAAATCATGGTTCGCCGATTGGTTCCCCTTTTCCCATTCGTCAGGCATCTCTCTCAAAAACATCCCCCCTTGAGATAAGTTCCCCCACGATATGAATGCATGTCTCCAACTTGAAATATGTCATATCAAAAGTTACTTTTGTCCACTTGTCCCCAACTTCAAAATTTAGGATGAACTAATTATCCATACTTTATGTTTTAGGAAATATTAATATAACATTCCCTTGAATTTTGGCCCTCCCTTTGCCTAACTGGTGAAGTTCAGTCCCCCATCTCTTTTATCATGGTTAGTTTGTGCGCAGTGATGTATTTTATATTAATCATGAGTCATGTACAAAGTAGGCGCTCTAGCCTTTAACATCTAGGCACGCTAGCCTAATTCCAAGACATAAGCATTCCATCTTATAATACTGGCTCACTAGCCTATAATGCATATTATATACACAAAGGTTCGTTGACCTTAATATTGTGTGCACTTAGTTATTGCACGTTGTATCCTCTATCTTTAAGGTTGCACACACCTTAGTTACTATGCGCAGTATTAAGAAATGTGCACATTACATCCCTTTACTGTGCAGTATATGTGTGCACCATGATATGAAAGGTGTATTAAAAAAATGATGTCTAAACAACTCACTAGCTTAAATATACTTGGATTATATTTACATTTGGGTTTGGCCGAGGGATATTACAATTTTTAAGGCATGTTACTTACAGGTCATCTCACCATTTTCACAATAACATTTTTTCTAGAATGAAACAGACTGTGAAATTGATAGGCCATTGAAGAAACATATCAAATTATCTGTGGTAAAAGTTTCATCTTGTGGGTCATTTTATTTTTGGAGTTACACTGTGTGGAAAATAGGGTTTGTGGCTAGTCCTGAAACTAGTCTAAAACAAGTGTTTCGAGTAAAAATGTCATAATGTATTCATAAAAGATCCAAATTCAATAAGACAAAATTTAATGGTTAGAGTACATTCATTAGTATTCTTTGTAACATTTTCAAATCTATTCAACAAATATTTAGTGCAGGCACGCTCTACAATGTCGCTCTCTAGAATCAACCAGAATTCAGCAAGGTATGCCATTTTTGCTATAACTCATTTTTTGAGAGGATCCAAGTAGTGAAACCTGGAGGAATTTCATGAAAAAAATTGAACATTGTGTACTATTTTCATATATTTATTCATTACAGGTACATAGTTATGGTTATTTCAAGTTAGGGATGTTGACTAATCCCAAACTAGTCATATGAGACTAAAGAGATGTTTGATGAAAATGATAGTCTCTTGTTGTGAAAGTTAAGGAAGGTTTGTAGGTATGTGATCATATACACTAGGTCTATTATAGAGTTACAAATGATATTTGGATGATGAAATTGATTAGGGATTTTGGCTAAGGTACATGTTGGGTACATGGTTGAGACAAGTACTTGATGAGTCGGCACATACATGAGGTGTATAGTTGATGATATTGGTACATCTTGATGAGTCATAGTTGATGAGTAGTTGATACATGATTGGTACATACTTGGTACATGGTTGGAGGAACTTGTTAGTAGTATTGTTGACACATGGTTTATGGATGATGTAGCATACTTGTATTGGTATATTAATAGAAGAACATATTGATCTTGGTGATGATTATGAGTTGTTGTGTTATAGTTGGTTGATGCACATATTTGAGAATTGTCTTGGTGATTGCTCTTGGTAAGTAGATCGGATTTGGTTGATAAGATTGATGAGATGGGTTGTTGTGATAGATTGTTTGGACAAGTTATTGTGACATGTTATTTGTTTAGGTTTAGTGAATGGTTGATGCACTTGTTCATGGTACATGTTTTGTATAGGTTTGGTGCATGGTTGATAAAAAAAATTATGGTACAGGTTTTGTACAAGTTTGGTGCATGCTTGATGCACTCATTCATGGTACATGTTTTGTACAGGTTGGTGCATGTTTGATTCACTTGTTTATGGTGCAGGTTGATTATAGGTTGATTGGTACAGGTTTATAGTAGTATATCTCACAGTGATAGTGTGACAGTGGTTCCATCATTGTACTTATACTTTAGGGCAGTTGGATGGGGCAAGGACAGGTGGTTGTAGCCACCTTTCGGTTGTAGCTGGAGAACATAGGGGGTTGTAGCCTCCTTCTGGTTGTAGCTAGAGAATAGGGGAGTTGGAGGTTCCCTCAAGTTGTAGCTTAAGAAACAAGGGTATTGGAGCCTCCTTATAGTTGCAACTGGAAAACAAAGGAAGTTGGTGCTTCCAATGAATGTGATTCTTCAAGACATATAAGAAAAATAATTATGTGGTTTTCTCCCGCTTTGGGTTGCCACGTAAAACATTGGTGTACTGTGTATGTGTATGATTGTTCATTTGTTCATTTCTTATTTACTATACAATTATTGGATGATAATGCTACATTGATATAACACTTGGATTATATGGTTAAAAATGATTGAATTGCTCTATTACTGATTTACCCCCCCTCTCAGTAATCCAACAATTGGTATCATATATGGTTCCTCCAGGAAACAATTTAACCACTAGAAGGAGATCATGGATTATTATGAGAATGAAGTACCAATGTTTAATGGTCAGAATGGTTTGAAGTATGATATGTGGAGCATAAGGACATAAGTATTTTTATAGGCAAAGACTGTAGCCAAGAAGGAATTGAGGAAGAATAACAAAATAGCAATGGATTTCATCTATGAAGGATTACCTAATCCGGTAAGAGAAAAGGTTGGTAAATGTTCATCACTAAAATAAATTTGGGATAAGTTACATCACATATATTATTCACCCATCACATATGTAGAAAATGTCAAAGAATATGAAGATACAAATTAAGAAGAATTATGTTCACTATGTCAAGCAGATTCAGAAGATGAAGAGTACATAATCACCAGAGGTATGTTGTTTTTTTTTAATTGTGAAAAATGTGGACATCTTGAAATATAATTCCATGAAGGAAATGAGACAGAAAAACTAATTGAAAAGTAAGACAATTATGAAGAAGAAATTATTAGTGATTTAGATGAACTAAGAGAAGAAAACAATTCACTCAAGAAAGAATTGATGAAACAAAAGGAAATTGTTCACATTTTTTAAGAATCCCAACATGTCATCGAGAACTTAAGAAATTAGTTAGAAGAAACCAGAAAGATAAAAAAAATCTTGAATATCAAAAGTAGTGTTTGGAAACCAACATAGTAGCATAGAAGGAAGAAGTAGAAATGAGAGAGAAGATATTGACAGATCATCTTAACGAAATAACTAACGATCTAAACCAGCTTGAGAAAGAGTTTGGTCAAGAAGAGGAAGGACTTGAAGAATAAATACTCACATTAAAAATTCATCTTGAAGAAGCGAAAAGAACAGAAGAAGTCATGAAGTCTCAGATAATGAAGAAATAACAAGAGGTTGAGAATCTTGAAGAAGAAGTTGTCACATTGAGAAGTAAAATCATCAAGCTCAACAAGAACATTGAAGAGACATAAACATCCACATTAGTTATAGAGAATGCACTCTAGGTTGCTAGAAAAGAAGAATGAAGAAAACAGAAAGATTTATGCATAAGTACTCAAAGGAAGGAATCGTGGTCAACCTGAATCTAAGAAAACTATTGAAGATACATCTTCAATAAGACTAACAATTTTCAAGCCACAAAGAATCTTCAATCATGATCATGATCAATCAAGGAAAAAGTTCAGAAGGACTACGCCACAAAGAAGATCATTCACTCCCAGTTATGCAAATTTATTTTATGGTCATTACTTTTATTCTACTAAATTTGGACATAAGGTTTAAAATTGCAGGGATTATAGAAGAAATGTTCAAGAAATAAGTGCCTATGTGGTCACACGTAATATTGAGTATTAAAAATGTCATAACTATGGACACATAACCAGTGATTGTACAAGCATGATCTATACTTCCATGAAAGAGAATAATAATATCATATATAAGAAAGTATGGATAAGAAAATAGGAAGAACAGGTGAACAAAGACCAAGTACCAAAGATAGCAAGATTGTCAATAAAATGAGATGAAGAAAATTCTACAGAGAAAAAGAAAGATGTCAGATACAGAAAGGTTTGGAAAATAACTGAAATAATGGAAGGACAGGTAAATAAGGAACATGTTCAAGAAATTGTACTTCCATTCATTGTAGTGAAAGATGAATCTACAGACAGAAAGAAAGAAGTCAGAGCTCAGAGAGATAATGAATCTACAAATGATGATGATGATGAATCTACCAATGAAGATGATGATGACTACACATCAGAGCATGATTTTTTCTGAGCCATCCAGATTACAGACTCCCAAGTAATATGAATATTAGACAAGGGTAGTCTATGCAATAACTGTGACAGACCAAAGAACCATCCTTTGTGTAGCTTGCATATTTTGAGAAGATAGATTTAGGGAAATCAATTAGCAGAAGTACAGTTTGATAGATTAATCAAGAGTTCATGATAGTATAGTGATAAATGGGTTAACATTAAGGATAGTTGCGCAAGTAGAGTATTGGATAGTATGGACAGAGATGGATTCATAAGAACACTTAGCAAGTTTGGACATATATATGATAGTGGACAAGAGCATGGACTCATAGATTGGTTCATACAGTGGTTCAGAGACAAAGGAACATTATCATAATGGATGATAATTACATAGGAAATGTCTTGAACAATGCTAATGGATTCCAAATTGACAGATATTTTTTGGACACATGCAGTGCACACATCAGTTCACATTCAAAATAGAGCAATGCTCAGAAACAAGAATGACAAAACACCATACAAACTATGGAAAGGAAGTGTAGACAACAATCTTTACATCAAGGTAACTCAAGATAATATTTTATTAATTGAAATTTATGTTGATGATATTGTTTTGGACGTAATAATGATAGGTTAAGCCAGAAATTTGCAAAGGATATGAAGAATAAATTTGAAATGTCATTACTTGGAGAAATATCCTTCTTTTTGGGTATTCAAATATGTCAAAGAAGTCGAGGAAGTTTTATTTATCAAACTAAGTATATCAAATAAATGCTAAAGAGGTTCAGAATGGAAGAATGAAAACCAGTTACCACTCCCATACAAACCTGTTGCAAGTTGAGAAAAGATGATGATTCAAAGTCTATAGGCTAGAGGCAATACAAGTCAATGATTGGTAGCTTACTATATGTGACAACATCCAGATCAGATGTAATGCAGGCAGTTGGACAGGTGGCATGATTTTAAGAAGAACCAAAGGAATCACATGTATTAGCAGTGAAGAGTATATTTAGATATCCCAAAGGAACAAAATATTTTGGATTATGGTATCCAAAAGGAAAGTATATATCACTTATTGCCTACATAGATGCAGATTGGGCAGTTTGCATTGATGACCGATGAAGCACTGGTGGAGAAACATTCTACTTCGGTGATTGTTTAGTATATTGGTGATGAAGAGCCCCAAAGCATTGTCTCCTCCATCTCGTGACACCCAAAATGCTGAAATCCTCAAACTCTAATCCAATTCTTATCGCAACTTGCGACTTCGGGACTTTTGTTTCACTGTGCTCAACTCCTTGGCATTAGGATCCCTGAAATGTCGAAATGATCCAACAACTTGTGAAAAGAATGATCAATGGTCCACATTGATTCTAGATCCCAGAGTGATAATATTTCCTACCTCTAACCACCCTGCAACTTTTCTGGATCCTACAGTCCTCGTGATTTCAGAAATTTCCCTTGGAGAATTTTGACTACTCCTTGCTTCTTTATAACTCCTGTGAAATAAACCAAGGTTCTCCCACTAGGATTTAACTTCTGCAAAGTGACTTTGCTTTGTATCCATTTTGTTTATCTCAAAGGCACTAACCCTCCTAAGCTTTCCTTGCAACCTCGAGTCTTCAATAAGACTGTTGCACGCACCTCTTTCGAAATCCTTCAAATACTTCTAAGTATTTGATTCTCTTGACTCTGTGCACTTTTCTACAACAACAGTCCTTCTACTCTCCCCTTGGTTGATAATTTCTCAGCTTTCAACTGGCCTGCGTACACCTTGCATGGATTATTTGCTTCACTTTCACTTCTGTGGAAATGAGAACAATGATAGCTCTCCTGAGCTTTCATAGATAAACTTTCAACCTCCATCACGCATTCCTCATGGATGATTCCACTGCACTCCTTGCAGGAACTTCTCACTCAGGAAGAGAAACAATTGAAACTCATTCTCTCTCTCTCAAACTTCAAACATTCAACATGAAATCATACATTCACACAATATTAAAGAAAATGCATAACATAGAGAATAAACAACCATAAGCATACCATTCAACATGCATACACAGAAATCATCATAACACCATGAATATGAATCAAAGCTTCATATATTAATTCAAAACTTATGTAGATGGGTTCTTCTCCTCAAAATTTCTTCTACAACTCTCTCTTTCTTCTCTATGCTCAATGAAAAAATGGTCTCTAATGTTATAATGATACAAGGGTGAGGGTGTCTATAGTCAGTTTTCACTCCTATGCTCCTAAACTGTCTAATCTAGCATTTAAATCTACCTACTTTCATTAACTAGGCATAAATGCCTCTACCTACTACAAATGATAGTGAATCACTCATGATCTATTTACAATATGAAAGTGTGCTTCCTCTTAACTATTACATTTAATATCTGCACATTTAAACTTTCAAAATCATTTTAACATGTGCAAAAATGCGTTGGCACTTGTCCTAACTGTCTTCCACCTCCATGCTCACTTGTTGCTGATGATGCTCCTGCATCATACTCCCTCACTTGAAAATTTTCATGAACTCCTATTCATGATATCTTGCATGGTCTATCCATGGTTATGAATTTTTTCTGTGTTTTCCCAGCTGGCATCTTCAACTAGATGTCCCTTCCATTTGACCAACTACTCAAAATACACGTTCCTCCTAGTTTTCTTCATGACTCTCTTGTCAAGTATACTTTCCATATGTGGCTTTTTAGATACAGGCATTTTTTTAGTCCACTAAAACTTTGTCTATTCATTATCTTCTCCCACTTCTCCTACTTTGTAAGGGTACAAATCCGCAATATTGAATATTGGTGAAATTCCGATCCCATCGGGTAATTGAATCTCATATGCGTTTTCCCCAAATTTCTTCATGACTCTACATGGTCCAATCTTCTTCATCTTCAGTTTGTTATATGTTCCCCTTGGGAACCTTTCTTTCCTTAGATGTGCAAGAATCAGATCGTCGAATTCAAATTGAAGCTCTCGTCTATGTTGATCTTCTATGCGTTTATACTCTTGACTCGAATTTTGCAATTGGTCCTTGACTCTGCTATGAATCTCCTTCATTACTTCTGCAAAATCCTCTGCACTAGCACTTCTAGTTTCATTATGTTCTGAATATTTCAATTCAAAAACTCCCCTTGGTTGCATTCCATACACAATTTGGAATCAATTTGGAATGGACTCTGTCATGTGCTTCTATTGATTGAATCATTGTAAACAAACTCCGCCTGTGGCATAATGTGATCCCACTGACTGTGGTGTTTAGTCACTAGACTCCTCAACAAATCTCCCAAGATTTTTTTCACAACTTCTGTCTGCCCATCCATTTGAGGATGATATGTTGAGATAAATGACAAATTTGTCCCCATCTTCTTCCATAAAGTTCTCCAGAAATTTCCTACGAACTTGGTGTCTCGATCATAAATAATAATCCTTGGCAAGCCGTGAAGTCTAATGACTTCATTGAAAAATAGGTTCGCAATGTGAGTTGCGTCATTCATTTTCTGGCATGGTATGAAATGTGCCATCTTTGAAAATCTGTCTACCACCACAAATATTGAATCAAATCCTCTTTGTGTTCTTGGCAGCCCCAATATAAAATCCATGCTCATTGCATCCCATGGCCTTGCTGGTATGGGTAATGGCTAGTATAACCCTATGTTTTGCTTTCTTCCTTTTATGTGTTCACAAATTCTACATCTATCCACAAATATCTTAACATCTGTCCTCATCCCTGGCCAAAAATATGAGCCATTTAATTTCAAGAAAGTTTTTTCATGACCAAAGTGTTCGACCAATCCTCCACTATGTTTTTCTTTCAGCACATTCTCCCTCATGGAGCATTTTGGAATACATAATTGATTGCGTCTGAATAATAATCCATCCTGGATCGTATATTCGGTCCATTGACTTCTATCCCTAAGAATTGGATTCTCAGATGCCTCATATGCTTCTTTGAAATTTGGATCATCTCTGTACATGTCCTTGAGGTTATCAAAGCCCAATGTTTTGACTCTGAACTCCTGCATAAGTAAACATTTCCGGCTCAAAGCATCAACAACTTTGTTAGTAGTTCTAGAAATATGTTTAATTACAAAAGTAAAATTCTTCATGTATTCAACCCATTTTGCATGCTTTTGGTTCAACTTTTCCAGTTGAGTCACGAATTGCAAAGCATGATTGTCGTTATACAAAACAAACTCTTTTGGAACCAAATAATGTCCCCATTTCTTTAGTTATTGTATGACTGCATAAAATTCTTTGTCATATGTTGAGCATTTAATATTTTCTTGATTCATCTTTTCGTTGAAGTGTACAACTGGTCTTTCATCTTGGCTCAAGACTACTCCAATTGCAAATCCACTAGCGTCACACTTGACCTGAAATGTCTTACTGAAATCTAAGAGCACCAGAATTGGTTGTTCAATAATCTTTTTCTTCAGCAAGTTCAAACTTTTCTCTACTTCCTCTGTCCAGCGAAAAGATTTATGTCTTTTCTTCACCGTTTCCAACATTGGTGCGCTAATCCCACTAAATTTTCAGATGAATTTCCTATAGAAACTAGCTAATCCATGGTGGCTTTGAACCTCAAATATACCTTTCGGCGATGGCCAATTCTTAATCGCCTCTACTTTATCCGGATCCATTTTCAACTCATTTGCAGAGATAACAAAACCCAATAAACGAGTTATGTCCTCATAAATGTTGATTTCTTCATATTTATCAGCAACTTCTCTTTTTGTAATCTCCTCATTGTTGTAGCCAAATGTTTCAAGTGTTCTATTTCTGTCTTGCTAAAAATCAATATATCGTCAAGATATACAATGACAAATTTTCCTATGAAATCCTTCAAGACTTCATTCATCAATCTCATAAAAGTAATAGGTGCATTTGTTAAGCCAAATGTCATAACAAGCCATTCATACAACCCTTCATTCATCTTGAATGTTGTCTTCCATTCATCACCTTCTCTCATATGAATTTGATGATATCCGCTTTTCAAATCAATCTTTGAAAATAATTTTGATCTACTCAAGCAATCCATCAAATCATCCATCCTTGTTAATGGAAGTCTATATCTGATGGTAATATTGTTAATTCCCCTCGAGTTTGTACACATTCTCTAGCCTCCATCTTTCCTTGGGCTGAGAAATATTGGAACAATGCATGGACTCAAACTCTCTCTAACCAACCCTTTGTACATTAAATCCTGGACCTGTCTCTTGACTTTTTCATTCTCTTATAGAGTCAATCTGTACGCTTCTTTGTTCAGTAAACTAGCTCCAGGTATAAGATTGATGTGATGACATATACTTCTGATTGGTGGCAATGAACAAGGTAATTCGTCCACTACTCTACCAACAAACCCTTCCAACAACTTCTAGATTTCCTCTGGTAAATCATCCACTCTTGTACCGATTAAAACAATTCTAGGCTTCCTAACCACAATAAATTGTGTATCTTCCTTCTTCTTAACCTCCTTAAGAACTTCCTTCCTACTCATGAGAAGTAGAGTGTTTCTTACTTCTAGTTTCGTTTCTTTATCCTTAATCGACAACAACATGTGAGGTTTCACATTCTTCTCCAGGGTGTATGTGTTCTTTCTCCCATCATGAACCACATTACTATCATATTGTCATTGTCTACCCAACAATGAATGACAAACATCCATGGGAATGACATCGCATAATATTTCATCCTTATATCCTCCTATTTTAAATTCAACTAAACATTGTTTAGTGACATTTACCTGATGTCCCTTTTGTAACCATGAAACTCTGTATGGGATTTGATGTATGATACTCTCTAGCTCTATATTTTCTACCATCTCTATAGAAATGAGATTATATGTACTACCACTATCCACGATGACTTTTCATACCCTGTCTTTGGTCTTGCAAGAAATCCGAAAAAGTTTGTTCCTTTGGGTTGGGCTCTCTGCCTCCTTCTATGGCATTTAGAGAACTTTACTCATCATTAGTGATCTTCCACCCTCAGCATCTTCTGCCTCAACATTCTGTCTTTGTGCTTCGACAATGTGAGTCTCATGAACTTCTTTCTTTCTATCTGGACATTCATAGGATTTCTGTCCATTTTTTCCACAGGTAAAGAATTTCACTTCACCACCTACGCCTCTTCCTCTTCCACTGGTACGAGGAAAAGTATTTCTATTGGCATAATGCCCTCTCTATGAGCTTCCTCCTCTCTCATGTTGAGTTTTAGGTTTCTTTCCCTCTTCTTGAGGTCTCTGACTTCTGTCTTGGGAAATTGTCTTTCATCTGGCTTGACTTTTGCCTCGGCCTCTTTGACCTTTCTTTCGGCTCAGCTTCTCCTCATCTTTCAGAGCCATCTGATAAGAATCCTCTACAGTCCGAATGATCATCATGCTGATCTCATCTTTGATGTCATATCTCAGACCATTCATGTATCTGGCCACCTTTTCATCATCGCTTTCCCGATGACCTGCTCTGATGTTTAATTTGTAGAACTCTTCAATGCACTCTTTCATTGACATCAGCTTCTGTCTCAAATTTTGCATTCTCTGAAACAGAGTAATTTGATAATCCTTGGGTATGAATTTTGCCTTCATCTTTGCAACCATTCTATCCCAACTCTTGATTTTCTGCTTGCCTTTGCAGTGTTTGTTAGGCTACAGTTCATCCCACCATAAGGCTGCGTGCCCTTTAAGTCTAGTGACAGCATGTTTGACTTTCCTATTATCCTCGACATCCTCATAGTCAAAATATTTATCCAAAGCCCTAATCCAGTCTAGAAGCTCTTCAAAATCCAAGTTTCCTTCATACTTGGGAATCTCCATCTTTTCCATAGCACCTATCCTTGTAACAACCCTAAATAGGTGTTCATATATAGCATCTTCGACTGCAACTTCTTCTCCATGTCCAGCTTCATTTTCACTGTCAGCCTCACTAATATCCCCAGTGTCGACTCTGCTCCTTTTTGATGTCTCCATGGAATCAATACTGGCACATAGTTCACGCATTTCCCTTTCCACTGCTATATTAGACATTGGTCTGTCTCTTCTTCTTGGTGGCATGGATGAGAAATATTCTTCCTTTCTCTGCAATAGAAAGAAAAGACTCTTTTTGTGCTCTAATACCACAACTAATGTAGACCCCTAAAGCGTTGTCTCCTCCATCTCCCGACACCCAAAATGCCAAAATCCCAAAACTCTAATCCAATTCTTATCACAACTCGTGACTTCGGGACTTTCGTTTCACTGTGCTCAACTCCTTGGCATTAGGATCCCTGAAATGTCAAAATGATCCGACAGCTTGTGCAAAGCACGATCAATGGTCCACGTTGATTCTAGATCCCAGAGTGATAAGCTCACCTACTTATAACCACCTTGCAACTTCTCTAGATCCTATGGTCCTCGTGATTTCGGGAATTTCCCACAGAGAATTTCGACCACTCCTTGCTTCTTCATAACTCCTGTGAAATAAACCAAGGTTCTTACATTGGGATTTAACTTCTACAAAGCGACTTTGCTTTGTTTCCCCTTTGTTTATCTCAAAGGAACTAATCCTCCTAATCTTTCCTTGCAACCTCGATTATTCAAGAAGACTTCTGTGCACACCTCTTGCGACACCCTTCAAATACTTCTAAGTATTTGATTCTCTCGACTCTGTGCACTTTTTTTGAAGAACAGTCCTTCTAATCTCCCCTTGTTTGATAAGTTCTCATCTTTCAACTGATCTGCACACACCCTTCACGACTTCTGTGCTTCACTTTCACTTCTATGGGAATGAGAACAATGGTATCTCTCTTGATCTTTCAGAGATAAACTCTGAACCTCGGCCATGCACTCCTTTCAGACGATTCCACTGCACTCCTTGCAGGAACTTGTCACTTAGGAAGAGAAACAATTAAAACTCATTCTCTCTCTCTCAGAATTCAAACATTCAACATGAAATCATACATTCACACAATATTAAATCAAATTCATAATAGAGAGAATAAACAACCATAAGCATATCATTCAACATGTATACACAGAAAGCGTCATAACACCATGAATTTGAATCAAAGCTTCATATATTAATTCAAAACTTTTGTACATGCGTTCTTCTCCTCAACTTTCTACTACAACTCTCTCTTTCTTCTCTATGCTCAATGAAAAAATGATATCTAATTTTACAATGATACAAAAGTGAGGGTGTCGATAGTTGGTTTTCCCTGCTATGCTCCTAAACTGTCTAATCTGGAATTTAAATCTACCTACTTTCATTAATTGGGAATAAATGCCTCTACCTACTACAGATGAGAGTGAATCACTCATGATCTATTTAAAATATGTAAGTGTGCTTACTCTTAACTATTACATTTAATATCTGAGCATTTAAACTTTCAAAAGCATTTTAACATGTGCAAAAATGTGTTGGTGCTTGTCCCAGCTGTCTTCCACCTCCGCGCTCGCTTGCTACTAGCGATGCTCTTGCATCACTTGGCTAAGCAAGAAACAATCATCAATATCTTTATCTACAACTAAGACATAATATATTGCAGCAACAACATGTTGTACATAAGTTCTATGGATGAAACAAACTTTGACAGATATGCAGGTTGAGTATGATGAGCCCATTCCAATCTATTGTGATAATACAAGCGCCATAAGTATCTAAACAAAACCAGTGATGCACTCCAAGACGAGGCACATTCCAATCAAGTATCACTTTATATGGGAAGAAGTTGCAAAGAAGAACATCATAGTTTAATATGTTGGAAAAAAAGAATGAGTGGCATACATCTTTACAAATCCGCTTCCACGGGAATCCCTAGAGTATCTTTGGTAGAGACTAGGAGTAATTTCTACTCCAAAATGAATTCTTTTGAATGCTTATCTTATATGTCTTAGATGTACATGAGGAAGAACCATAAATATAACAAAGGGGGAGTGATTTATCATATGCAAAGGTAAATTCTTGGAGAGAGAGCATAGAGGCATGTTTCCAAGGGGATCGATTGTCACAAGGGAAGAGTGAGAGATATGACTTCAGAGTGACACCCTTTGTCAAAGGGGGAGATATTATTCATATGAAGAGAAAGAGAGTAATTAGAGGATTATAAACATAAATAAAAATCAAAGGAGCATACAAAGGGGAAGCAGCCCCAAGGAGAGTTTAGTCAAGGGGAGCAGGCCCAAAGGGAGATACCCTTTTCCATTGATGTCAAAGGGGGAGAGATAGAAACATTGACAAAGAGTATAATAATGAATGTTATTATGACTAAGTGTTTCCATGAATGTTGGTGTTGCATCAATGCCAAAGGGGGATATTGTTAGACAGTTGTCTTAGGTTGATGGATATTTGGTATGGATTGTTGGTTTTCATTGATTTCAACTGTTGGAGAGTGATATTGTAGAATGATGTCAACCCTTGGAGAAAGTTCGGTAGAAAAAAGGTTTGGGTAATGGACCCAAGTTTGTTTCATGTATAATGGTATGAGTTTTAATATATTTGAAGGTACGACTATTCTATATGGATAGTACATGTCATTACATTTCTAGTGGTATATGGAATGTCACATAACTCCTCATGGTTAGAGAGTTATGGCCATGAGAAGTTGGAGAACCCAGGTTTGGGCAATGGACCCAAGTTTGTTTGATGGATAATGGTATGAGTTTTGATATATTTTAAGGAAATACTATTATATATGAATATTACATGTCACGTCATTTCTTGTGGTATGTGGAATGTTACATAACTCCTCACGGTTTCATAGTTATGGCCTTACGAAGTTGGAGGACCCTCATATGTTGTCTTGAAGCCCGAAAAGGTCAAAGAATTCAAAGAGCTTGCAGAGAAGAAATTGTTATTTAAATGATAAATTAAAGTGACAAAGTCAACAAGGATTATTTAAATAATAAAGTGAATTGACAAAATCAAAGATTATTTAAATGATAAAGTGAGGTGACAATGTCAAGGAGGAATATTTAAATGATAAAGTAATGGAGAAATTTCTAATTATGGAAAGTGGTTAACCCTAAAAATGAGGAAAATAGGTTAAGTGACCTATAAATGGGTTAAGTGACCTATAAATAGGTTAAGTGACCTAGAAATGGGTTAAGTGACCTAGAAGATGCTTCTAAGGAAGATATTTTGAGAGTATAAATAAGAGGCAAGACTCTCTCATTTTATATCACACTTGAGCATATTGAATATCTATAGTTGACTGAGGTAACCAAAGGATATCTATGCCAAATTTCAAAGGGAAGGTGAAAAAAATAATGCCGGAATTCAACGGAGGATAACTTATTTTGATGATTCTTTCTAAAGTATGTTATCTACAAGTCATCTCACCATTTCTGCAATAATGTTTTTTATAGAATGCTTAAGACCGTGAAATTTATAGGCCATTGAAGAAACATATCCAAGTATCTATCGTAAAAATTCAATCTTGTGGGTCACTGTGTTTTTGGAGTCACACTCCGTGGAAAATAGGGTTTGTGGCTAGTCATGAAACTAGTCTAAAACAAGTGTTTCAGGTAAAAAAGTCATAACTTATTCATAACATATCCAAATTCAGTAAGACCAAATTTTTTGGTTATATTACAGTATTTAGTATTTTGTATAAAATTTTCAGATCCATTCAACAAATATTGCATGTGGGGCACGCTCTACAAGGTTTCTCTCTAGAATAATCCAGAATTCAGCAAGGTATGTCATTTTTGCTATAACTCATTTTCTGAGAGGTTCCAAGTAGTGACAACTGGAGGAATTTCATAAAACAAATTGAAGAACATTGTATACTATTTATAGATATTTATTCATTACAGGTACATAAGTTATGATTATTTCAAGTTAGGGTCATTGACTAATTCCAAACTAGTCATATGAGACTAAAGAAAAGTTTGATGAAAAGGCTAGTCTCTTGTTGTGAAAGTTAAGGAAGGTTTGAAGGTATGTGATCATACACACCAGGTCTATTGCAAAGTTAAAAATTATATTTGGATGATGAAATTGATGAGGGATTTTGGTTAAGGAACATGTTGGGTACATGGTTGAGACAAGTAGTTGATGAGTTGGCACATACATGAGGTGTATAGTTGATGATGTTGGTACATCTTGATGAGTCATAGTTGACAAGTAGTTGATACATGATTGGTACATACTTGGTACATGGTTGGAGGCACTTGTTAGTACTATTGTTGACACATGATTTATGGATGATGTAGCATACTTGTATTGGTATATTATTAGAACCACATATTGATCTTGGTGATGATTATGAGATTTTATTTTATGGTTGGTTGATGAACATATTTGAGAGTTGTCTTGGTGATTAATGTTACTAAGTAGATATAATTTGGTTGATAAGATTGATGAGATAGGTTGTTGTGATAGGTTGTTTGGACAAGTTGTTGTGACAAGTTATTTGTATAAGTTTGGTGCATGGTTGATGCACTTATTCATGGTGGTGCAGACCCCCTACCTCAGGAGGGTCTATGACCTCCTGGCCTCTAGATCGCTCTATTTCTTGAGTTAAAATGGCTCTTCGGGCTCCTACTAGAACCCTTTGAATGAATCCACATGTCCCTTTCTCCCCTGGTACAGGCATTGAGAAAACCTGTGTGCGTGCCCCCCTTTTCGGTGCTCTTCTCTATTCTAAACCAACACACACCTTGACATTGATTCCTTTCAAACTAGCCCCTTCTTATCCAGTGACCTCAGCCTATGACCCAAGGTTTAAACAACACACCTTTCGCATTTTTCTCTTTTTGATTTCGATAGTTGTGTTGAACATGAAACTCTACCTAATTAGTCTCAAAACCGCGAAACCCAATTGGGGCCTAATGTCTATTATCCCTCCACTAAGGATTGGGTCCTATTCCTTTTGCTCTTCGGGATTTCATGATTCACAAAAATCCACAGCAGATAATTTCCTTACCTTTATAAACTATGGTTCCCAAATTCTCGAAGCCTCACCTCCCACATGATCTATAGATGAGATATTCCTCGATCCGACGGCTCTAGATCTTTTGAGATTTCACCACTCAGGAATATCTTATGCTTGATCCAAATCACTGGTCGCTCCATTCCCTGAAATCTGATATGGTGATTCTCATACAAGATCCAAAGGCTCTCATTGATTTGGATTTAATGATCACTGCTCCTCCTAATATTTGAGTATCGAAAGACCCTCCCCTTAACCTTCTTGCCTATCTACGAGATCTAATATCTCATGACATTTCACACTTCTCCACAAAGCATCTCCACCAGCCATTTCTAGTCTTCTGCATGGCTTCCAGGGATTAAAACCTGTGGATCTTCACTCGGTCCAACGGTTGTTGGATTTAGACACTGGATCTAAAGGTTCAGATCTGTCCTCCCTTGTGTACTCTCCTACATGCATCTAGATGTAGATTTGATGACCCAAATCTTCTCTTTTGTAGCTGATATATGGTTGTTTTGTGCCTCCTCCCAAGTTGTGGTTTCTCCCCGACTTGGAATATTTTTTCCGCTTCAAATGTCTCGACCTTTGATAATTTTATTGTGAGCTCTGATGCTTAGTCTCACTTGCATTCTTGGGACATTATCCCTCCTGATATTTTCTTGCTCAAATCTCTAAGGGATTTGACCCTTTCCTTCTCTTTCAAATGGAGATTGTTTTGCTCCTGGAAACCTCGTGCTCAAACACTCCTTGTTCTCTAAATAGCCTTATGATGGTCATCTATCAACACTTCACTCGAGTGTTGGTATGATGCACTCCTTGCCCAGGTATTTGTCCTCCTTGAGCTTCAATTGCTCATACCTAAATGGTGTTTTTCCCTATCTCTCCTTGAAGGGATATAAGTTCCCTCTAGCAACTTCTGCTCAAGCACTCCTTGTTGTGTCTATAGGGTGTTCAGTAACCTTGTGAATGTATTCCCTTGACACTTCTCCTTCATCTTAGAACTCATAATAGATTTCCCTGGTGCACTGTATGCACTCGCTTGATTCCCTCCTAGCAAAGCTTCACATAATTCTCATAAATTCCATCTTCTCCCTAGACTCGACAAAGAGGTCTTCCTTTTGTGCACCTTGTTCATCCACTCATTGCCCTCCTCGTGGAGTCTCATAGAATCCACATAAATTCTATCTTCCCTCTCCATGCTCTCCTTTGCATGGTTCTCCTCCAAGTTGTTAAACAACCTTGAGGCTTCCTCCTTGAGTTAATGACTTCCAATGGTGCCCCCTCCTGGCACGTCTCTGTGTGAATTCCATAGAAGTGCTCTTCCACACTGGATTTTAGAACCCACAAGGTTATGTCATGCAACCTCTTGCATGAAGACTCAAAGAACCCAGACCTAGAATCAAAGAACTCAACAGAAAAAAAATTCTATTTGTAACCTGCGAATTCATACAAAACATACATCTACAACATCTATGAACACACACATAGACGACGTTCAAAATTCATAAACACATAAAGAATCAAGTGTAGGAAAAACAGTTCTTTTCTCATTAACAGTAATGTATGATTACAATGTGTTCAAGGACTAACTGCAATATAGTCTTGTCCCTCCTCTCCTAACCTCTCTTTCTTACTAACTCTTCTTCTCCTATCTATCTATTCTCTCTGTTCTTCTTTGCCTTTAATGAAAAACAAAAAGAAGATCTTTTTACAAAAGGGGGATCCTCGAGCGCTTCCCTCCATCCTCACCAACTATCATTAATTACAATGAATTACATTGAATGGCTCATATAATCTGAATAGGATCTAGATCCCCATCCATCTATCAACCATTAAAGGTGACTCTTGTAGAATTCCTGCAGAAACCCCGGTAGATCTAGAATTCTAGTTAAATTGAACACAAACAATTTTCTGATATTCAGGAGATGAGATAAAGTTGTTTCTCCAAAAATTGGAGAATTATATTAATAAAAAATGCATATACATGAGAAACCATCCTCAAAAAGAGGAGAGGAGGTGAATATATAGAATTTTCAACATAGAAATTCTAGTAAAAAAAAGCTAGAAATAGATAAAAGAGGTGTCATAAGCTAAGGGAGACCGCATAGTTTGACCTAGACCACTAAAGATATATGTCACACACTAATTAATGTCCACAATATTCAAGTGATTCACATTATCTCACTTAGGATCACTTAACTGATAAGAGAAGTAGTTCCAACTCACTTAACTGACCCGAAATATTAGTTACTAATAATAGTAAGAGAAAAAAATCATTAATTAAGGAATAAATCTCTCAATCAAAGAGGAGATGTGAATTCCCCAATAATATATGATTTTTGGCATGGTGGATTTGGAATAAATCATGAATAAATCAAGAAAATCAAGAATAAATTGAGAAAATCAAGAACCAGGTGTTGAGTCTTGATCTAAAATTGGTAGTTTTCCCAAAAAACTAGGGATGAGGTGCCCTTCTTTTCTATGTGGTAAAATTAGGTGGAGTAAAGTGTATATGAATGTATTAACCAAGATCTATGAGTATAATCTAGTTATAAACTAATGTAAGTTAGGTTTATTCTCCAACACCCCCCCTTAAGCCTAATTGTAATGACAAAACAATTTGAGTCTCGACAACTTGGCCATTTTAGGCACTCATTACATAAAAGAACTCCTCATGAAAAGAGGAAAGAGGTAAAACCTCATGGGAAACCCGCCCCCCCCCTCAAAAAAAAAAAAAATAGAGAGGAAAAAAAATTCTAAGTGGCCAAAAGTGACCTACTCAGTTGTCTCCACCACTCCAAGCATAGCTGTCAGTTCTAAAAATTTCTTTTCAGTGAAGGACTTGGTGAAGATGTATGCAACCTTCTGCTCTATGGGGAATCACTACAGTGAAATGACTCTTTCATGGATCAACTCATGAATGTAATTCATGTGATGAACTTCCCCTCTACTAGAAGCAGCAAAGGCCCAAACTACTCGAATGGAGTCCATTCTTGCAACAGGTGCAAATGTCTCTGTGTAGTCTATGCCATGTACCTGTGAGTATCATTTTGTGAAAATTTGAGCTTTGTACTTTATTATCTCACCATATGTAGTAGTATTTGTTCGATATATCCATCGGCATCGAACAAGCTTTCTTCCTTTCGGAAGCGGAACCAAGTCCTATGTGTTGTTGTCCATAAGAGAAGAGTACTCTTCATCCATGGCAGCCTTGCAAAGTGGGTTTCTAGCAGCCTCAGAGTGTGACTATGGATCTGAACCAAGTGAAATATATCAATGTATGGGAAGCAAAGGTTCTATGGCATCTAGGGCTTGAGGAGCCCCAAAAAATTGTGATCTAGTCCTTCTTGTATCCGCAGGATCACTGACTAGTTCACCCGCATCTTGCAGGGTTTTCTCTACCCAAGTTGGAAATTGAGTTGGAGAAGCCATGACCTTATCCTCATCCTCTATATCATACCTAAAAGGATGCTCTGATGGCTGCTATGAAGTGATCGAAGAATTTTCTGACTCCTCCTCATCAGTGACAACAAGCGGTTCCTTGGCAGGGTCTTCTAAAAAATCATGCAGTGATTCTAATTCAAACTTCACACTTCGATCTAGAATGAACTTTTCAACACTTTGAGGCTCTAAATCCTTCCTCTTATCTGTCAAAATGTAATCCCATGCTCGTGAACCAAAAATACAAAAGTGCGACACTTTTGGTTTCTTATCGGTCCAACATTCAAAAGGAGTGGTGCCTTTGAGTGATTTGTGAGGAAATCAGTTCTAAATGTATGCTGCACAATTAATAGCTTCATTCCATATCTTGGGAGCTAATTATTTTTAATGTAGCATACAATTGGCCATCTCTTTTAAGGACCGGTTTTTCCTCTCCGCAACACTGTTTTGCTATGGTGTATATGGCACTGTGTGTTGTAGTTGTATACCTGCATCAATACAAAGTTTCTGCACACATTTGTTGACATAATCCCCCCCATTATCAGTACAGAATATCTTAATCTTACACCTAGACTCATTCTCAGCAAGTTCTTTAAATTCTAGAAGGCATTCAAATACTTCTGATTTTAATTTCAAAAAAAATACCCAAGTAAAGCGAGACAAATCATCTATGAAGGTGAGTACATATCGAGCCTTACTGATTGAAGGCTGCAGGAATGGGCCCATGATTTCACTTTGAATTATACCAAGAGGTGAAGAATCTCTCTGTGCCTTCCCTTTGTCAATCTTTTTCTCTGGATTCTTGCCAAGAATGCATCCTTGACATACACCGCTTGTGAATTTAATAGCTAGCAATCCTTCTACCATGGTTTCCTTCCTGAGTTGATGCAAGTACTTATAGTTTAGATGGAAAAATATTTCATGCCATAACCTATTGATATAATTAGATTGTGACATAAATTCAGTGCTAATAGATTTACGAACAAAGTGGTAGAATAAATAAAAACGAGAATCGTGATCTGCAATTCCATGTGCAAGCTGTGAGCCTGTGGAAATGTCAGTAATCACTGCGGAGTCCGAAGTGAACTCCACCTTCTTTCTAGAGATGGAATGAGTGATATGGTATATCGAGAGAATATTTTTGGACAGAGAGGGAACATTAAGCACATTTGTGAATCACCCCCCTTCAAGATCAACAATTCCTTCTCCACACACCTTTGCGTGTGTGGCATCTCCCAAGTAAATTGGGGATCTGGTGCTTTCTTCGATGGAGGAAAATTCATCGTTTGATGTAGACATATGGTTCGATGCACCTAAATCAAGGATAAAACATGATGTATTGGATGTGAAATCCATTAAATCATTACCATCTCATGTTGTCCCTCCCATTTTAATATCATCTTTCTTCTTTGCATTTTTGGGCACCGTGAAATTGTGTTGCTGCAATTGCTTAGCCATCACATCGATAGTCTTCCTCATGAAATCTTCTTCAAGATGAAAAACTTTGGAACAATATATTCAAAGTTTGATTTCTTTCTTCTTCTTACCCTTAGGCTAAAAATAGTTATCTGAATATTTTGCGGATCTCTCCTTCTTCAATTCAGGAAATTTACCCGTTCTTTTTTTCTTGTCTTTTCCACTGCTCTTTGGAGCATTAGTATCCGCAAGTTCTTGGTTCTTGGAACACTTGATGGCACCCATTTGGACTAAATTATATTGATATTGAGTCAATGCTTCAATGAAATCATTCAATGGAGGTATTTTCCATTTTTCCTGAGTCAATTTAGATGCTTTAAAAGACGACACAAATACAGAATATTTAGGCCCTAATTTTGAGAGAATTGAAAGGATGAGTTGTTCTTCCTCTTTCGTGACTCCACATGCATTAAGTTTGACAAGGAGGGATTTGAACTTGGTGAATAATTCTTCTAGGTTTCTCAAATGAATTGGACTTTGGGATATGATTTCATTCTCCAGTTGATGCACTCTCATTGTATCCTGCTTGCCGAATAGTCCTTCCAATGTGGTCCAGACCACATCGGGAATAGTGGCTCTATTGATGTGAAAGAGGAGATCTCTAGAAATTGATAGGCATATCAGCCCAATTTCTTCATCTAATTTATTTAAATAATTTATCTTCTCCGTTGCAGCAATCGGTTCTTTCTCCATTCCCATTGTTCCCTGGTAAAGCCCTTTGCTTCAGAGGAGCAGAGAGATCTATGTCTTCCATTCGAGGTAATTGAAAGGATTTAGAATGAGTTTTGTGGGATGAGAGAGATGATCCATTTATTCTTTCTGTTCCTCTTGATGATATATACCTACAAATAAAACCATGTACAATCCACTAGATTTGATCTAGCTCTGATACCATGTAGAATTTCGGCAGAAACCCCGATAGATCTAGAATTCTAGTTAAATTGAACACAAACAATTTGCTGATATTCAAGAGATGAGAGAAAGTTTTTTCTCCATAAATCAGAGAATTATATTAATCAAAAATTAATATACATGAGCAACCATCCTTAAAAAGAATAGAGGAGGTGAATATAAAGAATTTCCAACATAGAAATTCTAGTAAAAAAAAGCTAGAAATAACTAAAATAGGTGTCATAAGTTAAGGGAGACCACATAGTTCGACCTAGACCAATAAATATACATTTCACACACTCATTAATGTCCAAAAGAGTCAAGTGATGTGCATTATCTCACTTAATCTCACTTAACTGACAAGAGAAGTAGTTCCAACTCACTTAACTGACCCGAAATAGTAGTTACTAATAATAGTAATGACAAAAATCATTAATTAAGGAATAAATATCTCACTCAAAGAGGAGATGCGCATTCCCCAATAATAAATAAATTTTTTCATGGGGGAGTTGGAATAAATCATGAATAAATCAATAAAATCAAGAATAAATTGAGAAAATCAAGAACCGGGAGTTGAGTCTTGACCTAAAATTAGCAATTTTCCCTAAAATCTAGGGATGAGGTGCCCTTCTTCTCTATGTGGCCAAATTAGGTGAAATAAAGTGCAAATGAATGTATTAACCAAAATATAGGAGTATAAGCTAGGTATAAACTAATGTAAGTTAGGTTTATTCTCCAACAACTCTAACTACAACATGCTCAAAGGCACAACTTGGCTCTACCAGCCTTACAAACATTTAATACATTAAATTCAAATTTAAAATTTGAAAGTGAGAGGGTTGCACCTTGCCTCTCCATTAAATGTGTATTGGTTGTGCTGGTTGGTTCGTGCTTGATGACGTGGAGTGATTCTCCTACATCATACTCCTAATATGGAAAAATCATGAGCTCCTGCTCATGAGCTTCCGGGCTCTGTTGTTGAAATCCACCTGGATCCCAAATAGTTCTATGGAGTTGTCCTGCTCCATTTCCTCATCGTTGTTGTTTCTTCCTTGCCACTCTTGCATGATATTTTCTATCCATCCTCTCCTCGTTGATAGATTCCAGTGATGACTTCAACAACCTTCTAATTTCCTCAACTACATCTTCCAACTACTCCAATGGTTGGCTCTCCTCATGTAGTATTCTTTGTTGCACTCCCTTTTTGTTAGTAGGTCAATCAACTTGATCTCCCATGCTGTATTTCTCTCCCCTTGTGGCACTAAGTGGCCACCCTACTATAGATTTCATCTCTGCAGTCTCTTCTTAGCTTCCTCTTCTAACAGTTTCACTATCAGCTCTCCTGCTAGTATATATCCATCTTCCTCCAACTGCTTCCTAGACTGTAATTCTACTTCATCTTTTGTTGCGTGATTTGACACTATAGTCATCATCTGTTCAACTCTCTGGCTAAAATTTATGAGCAATTCCTTTGAATACTCCTCTGCTAACATCTACATGATTTTCTACTCATGGAAGTCATTTACTGGATCTTGATGGTTCAACCAATCCTCCAACATCTCTAGCTCCTTCTCTCATGGAGTGAGCATCTTAATTTTGTTCTCCTCTTCTTCTCCTTGGGCAGCTTCTGACATCTACTCCTTCATCATGATAGTCACCACTGGTTGTCTTTCTGTTGTTGTTTCATTGGAAATACACACGTTGGCCCCAAGACGGCTATATGGCAGGAATACCTTTATCCTTCCAATCATCAGAATGCTCTTCTGATATTCCTTCTCTATCATCTATCCATAATGATATGAACTCACCTCTGAGCTCATATTCTCTGTCAGCTCCTATCACTAATCCAAACTCATCCCCGATTTCATGATACTTTCAGGTAGTCTCATCTTCTCTCCCTTGCCCATATGGCAATATGGGATTTTTTCCCTACCCACCTAGCAGTCAATGGGATCCTCCAATGATCCCATATCATTTACCTTATGGAAATATGAACTTTCTTCACCACCTTCCTAGCAGTTCACGACATCTTCTAGTGATTTGTCCTCCTCATCATCACTGAGATTTATCCCAGCTTCGGGTTCACACACATGAACCACTTCCTCTATGTCTCTGAGACTTTCAGTATACCTCAACGATCCTTTCAACAATATCCACTATCTTCTGGACAAGAACTCCTTGACTGGCCACTTTACTTTTGTTTTCATGGGCCATTCATATACCCATCACAATTTTTCATTCTGTTTCACTCGCAGTGCAAGCTCTTCCATTCTCGCCAATATCTCGTTGAGATCCTTATCCATCTCATCCTTTCTCTTCATCTGATGATGGTCCTCTCTTTGACCATGCTTATGGCCTTCAGTATACATCTTCTTCCCTTTGAATCTTCCCTCCTAGAAAATCTGTTGTTGTTACTCTGCAACTAAGAGCGTTTCCAACATTTCCTACAGTCCACTTGACTTTACCATTTGAATGTTTCATCCTGCAACAATCTTCACCTTTTACCTATCTCCTACAGGCTCTTCTTCATCTTGCTTCCCCTTTTTCTTGAAATAGTCGGGAAAAATCCTTCTCTGATACCACTTATAGTGCAGAACCCCTACCTTAGTAGGGTCTATGACCTCCCGGCCTCTGGATCACTCTATTTCCTGATCCAAAATGGCTCTTCAGGCTCCTGCTGGAACCCTCTGAATGAATCCATAGGTCCCTTTCTCCTCTTGCACAGGCCTTGCGAAAACTTGCGTGTGAGCCCCCTTTTCGGTGCTCTTCTTTGTTCTAAACCAACAGACACCTCAATGTTGATTCCTTTCAAACTATCCCCTTCTTATATGGTGACCTCGGGCTATGACCCAAGGTTTAAAGAACACACCTTTCATGTTTCCCTCTTCGTGATTTCGGGAGTTGTGTTGACCATGCAACTCTACCTCTTCAGTCTCAAAACCCAATTGGGGCCCAATGACTATTATCCCTCCACCAAGGATTGGTTCCTATTCCTTTCTCTCTTTGGGATTTCGTGATTCATGAAAACCCACAACAGAGAGTTTCTTTACCTTTTGAAACTTTGGTTCCTGAATTCTCGAAGCCTCACCTCCCACACGATCTACGACTGAGATCTTCCTCGATCCAAGGACTCTGGATATTTCGATATTTCTCCACCTGGGAATCTCTTATGCTCGATCCAAATCATTGGTCACTCCATTCCCCAAACTCCGATAAGGGAATTTTCATATGATATCCAATGACTCTTGTTGATTTGGATCCAATGATCACTACTCCTCCTGAGCTTTGAGTACCGAAAGACCCTCCCCTTAACCTTCTCATTGATCTACAAGATCTAACAACTCATGGAATTTACCACTTCTCCATGAAGCATCTCCACCATTCATTTCTACTCTTCTATGTGGCTTCCAGGGATTAAAACCCATGCGTCTTCACTTGGTCCAACGGTTGTTGGATATCAACACTGGATATAAAGGTTTAGATATATCGTCCCTTGTGTGCTCTCCTACACATATCTAGACGTAGATTTGACAACCACAATATTCTCCTCTGCAGCTAATCTATGGCTATTATGCACCTCCTCCTAAGCTATGGTTTCTCCCCAGCTTGGAATATTTTCGCTGCTTCGAAGGTCTTAGCATCCAATAATTCTCCTACGAGCTATGATGCTTAGTCTCACCTGTGTTCTTGGGATGTTGTCCCTCCTGAGCTTTTTGTGCTCAAATCTCTAAGAGATTCGACCCTTTCCTTCTCCTTCAAATGGATATTGGTTTCCTCCTGGAAACCTTGTGCTCAAACATTCCTTGTGCCCTGACTAGCCTTTTGACGACCGTCTATCAACACTTCACTCAAGTGTTGGCCTAGTGCACTCCTTGCATAGGTATTTGTACTCCTTGATCTTCAACTGCTTAGACCTAAATGGTCTCTGTCCCTATCTGTCCTTGAAGGGATATAAGTGCGCTCTGGAAACTTATTCTCAAGCACTCCTTGTTGAGTCTATAGGGTGTTTAGTAACCCTGTGAATTTCTTCCCTTGACACTTATCCTTCATCTTAGAACTCAGAATAGAGTTCCCTTCTGCACCCTATGCACTTTCTCAAGGCCCTCCTAGCATAGATTCACAAAATTCTTAGAAATTTTGTCTTCTCCCTGAACTTGACCAAGAGTTCTTCCTTCAGTGCACCTTGTGCATCCACTCAATTCTCTCCTAACAGAGTCTCACAGAAACCCCAGAAATTTTGTCTTCCCTCTCCATGCTCTCCTTCACATGGTTTCTCCTCCAAGATGTTCAACAACCTTGAGGCTTCCTCCTTAAGTCAATGAATTCCACTAGTGTGCCCTCCAGGCATGTCTCTGTTTGAATTTCACAGAACTCAGGAGTGTGCTTCCTCACTGGATTTCAGAACCCGCAACGTTCTGTCATGCAACCTCTTGCATGAAGCCTCAAAGAACCTAGACCTGGAATCAAAGAACTCAACAAACAAAAACTTATGTCTATAACCTACAAATGCATACAAAACATACATCTATATCATCTATGAACACACACACATACGACATTCAAAATGCATAAACACATAAAGAATCAAGTGCAGGAAAAACTGCTCTTTTCTCATTAACAATAATGTATGATTACAATGTGTTCGAGGACTGAATGCAACAGAGTCTTGTCCCTCCTCTCCTATCCTCTCTGCCTTACTAACTTTTCTTCTCCTATCTATCTATTCTCTTCATTCTTCTCTTCCTTTACTAAAAAACAAAAAGAATATATTTTCACAAAAGGGGGATGCACGAGCACTTACCTCCATCCTCACCAGATCTCATTAATTACAATGAATTACATTGAATGGGCCATCTAATCCGAATAGGATCTAGATCCTCATCAATCCATCAGCCATTAAAGGAGACTCTAACTACAACATTCTCAAATGCATGGCTTGGCTCTACCAGCCTTACAAACATTTAATACAATAAATTCAAATTTAAAATTTGAAAGTGAGAGGGTTGTGCCTCTCCTCTCCATTGAACGCGTAGTACCTGTGTTGGCTGGTTGGTGCTTGATGACGTGGAGTAATGCTCCTACATAACATGGTACATGTTTTGTACAGGTTTGGTGCATGGTTGATGCACTTTTTCATGGTAGAGGTTTTGTACAGGTTTGGTGCATGGTTGATGCACTTGTTCATGGTATAGGTTTTGTACAGGTTGGTGCATGGTTGATGCACTTGTTTATGGTACAAGTTGATTACAGGTTGATTGGTACAGGTTTACAATAGTATATCTCACAGTGATAGTGTGACACACTACTACATATGGGTGGATTATTCCATGAAAATTTTCTACGCTTCAACTAGTTTCATATTTTTTTTTAAAAAGGGCGGGATTTTCATCACTATTGCCACGAAAGTTCATCACAATATTAATGAAAATATTATTTAAATCTAGTCAGGATTTTCTTCGCTATAGCGACTAACTTTCATGGCAATAGCGATGCAAATTTTGCCTATCTCATTGGTCGGTGTTAATGGCTAGTTGACTATTTTATCTATATAGACGTGACTTTAAGAGACTTTGTGACATAATCTCTATAGTTGCGACATTGTTCTTGGATTTTGTTTGAGCTGTTTATTTTTTCCGTCACCCACCGGTTGAACAAATCTAATTCTCGATCTACATATCTCGGATTTTGAACTTGCAAGGTTAGTATATTATTTTTTATTGATGTACTCATTTAACTTGTAAATATTTTTTCAAATGTCCAAATTTCATTTAGCTTGTTTTTTCCTTGATAATATATTATAATATGTGTAGTACCATATTTCATGTCTTTGGATTTTGGATCTAGCTAGTATATTCTATGGAAAAGGGTATGTGGATTCCATAATATTCTAGGTTTATGGAATCCACATACCCTTTTCCCTTCAATTGTAGCTATAATATCTCTCTCTTTTCATTGATAAAGATATGGAATTGCTCTTGAAACTCAACC
>ML778473.1:1534147-1544886 GCA_009831015.1 Picea engelmannii
TCATGATGTTGATCCTCTACACATATGATCACCTTATTATAAAGATGTTGAACTTATTATAAAGATGTAGGTCACTGCAAATAAACATATCATAATTGAAAGGAGTAGCCAAAATATAAAAAATTGACAACTTAATGTTTGGTTTGGTGTAGGTAAGACAGTTACTTGTCAGGACAAGGATTTGTCACAATGAACAAAAATCACAGGAAGCTTGCTCGGTTAAGAGAGACATTAGAGGTGAGGGGCAATGGAAAATGTTATTTCCCTTGATATGATTGCAAAGGCTTGCAAAATAGAAGACTTTTAATAACAACAACCCAAAAACATTGTAGGGATAAGGGGCACGCTGAAGGGGGTTATGAATATCATCCCTTGGTAAGAGGATTCAATATTTAATGTATTATTTGTAATAATCAGTATGTCATGAATTTTAGTAATATTTCTTATTAAGATTTTTATATTTTCTATACACACTAACTTTTCTATGTTGTTTTCAAATATATAGACGATGCCCCCAAAGTGTCGACCTCCAGAGAGTTATTTGCCAAGTACTAGCCGAAATACTACTTTACATGGAGATGAACTTCGAGATTAGAATATTGAAGTTGTTGATCAAGTTATTAATGATGATATGGATGGAGATAATGTTAGTGATTCAAATCAGGAAGATCAGATACATAGATTAATCCAAGACACATTTTCTCCAATGGATGAGGACAACCAGGATGATAGTCATAATGTTGATCCTCTACTTGAGAAGTCACGCCAACCTCTTTATCAAGGCTCAACAACAAATATTTTATATTCTATATTGTTGTTGGTGAACCTGAATTTTTTGAATGGTTTATCAAACACATGTCTCACACAGATACTAAGGTATTTAATTTGTTAATTATTTATGCCTGCATGTTCACAAATACTTAAAAGGTTCAATTTTTTCCTATATTGCTATTGTTTTCTAATTTCTAAATTAGTATATTGGATGATATATTGATGATGAATATTGTTTACATTGACTTATCATTTAGAATTTTGTAGATTTTTAGGTGATGTTCTATTACCAATGTCGAATATTTTTCCACGCACATATCGAGAAATATCTATGATTATGAAAGAAATTGGAATGGACTATCAGGCTATCGATGCATGTCCTGATGATCATATCATATATTATGAACAATATGCATTAGAAAATGAATTCCCACAATGTCAAATAAGTAGATAGCGAACCAATAAAGCGTCAAAGAAGCTGTCTCACAAAGTTCTTTGTTATATTCTGATAATTCCACGTTTCCAACAGTTGTTCAGGTGCCAAAGTATAACACAGTTTATGGATTTCCATGCAAAGAATAGATGTCAAGATGATTGATGTAGGAGCATCTCTCCATGTCATCCAGCCAGCTAGCTAGCCATGTCAGCGCGTATGCATTCAAAGCTAAGAGGGAGTCACAACCTCATTTAAATTTGATTTGATTGTAAATTTATATGCTAGGCTGGTGAGCCATAGAAGCTGTGACTTTGTGCAGTCGTTGGGTAGATCAGCTTTAATGCTAGATCGACTGAGATCTAGATCTAGATGCTAGACTAGACAACCATTTATTGTAATTGAATAGAGTAGGTAGACCTGGAGGGAAGCGCTCGATGATCCCCTCAGGTAAAAGGTATTTTCAGATCTCATTTTGGTAGTTGAAAATTGGTTGAGTTGTAGAGCCAGAGAGAGCTTGAGAACACCTTGTACAAATAGGCATTTGCCAATTTAATATAACAAAGCAGTTTTTCCTGCATGATATTCTGTGTTGTATGGATGTTTGTGAGTGTTCTTCATATGTTGTGAATGTATGTTGTGGTTGTACATTTGTAGGCTTTTTTTATTTCAGGTGAAGGTCTTTGAGGCTTCACACTAGGAGGGTGTGACAGAACGTTGTGGGTTTTGAGAGCCATGCACAGAGGATGCACTTCTGAACACTGCGGGGTTCAGACAAAGGCATGTTGAGGCACCAGAGCGGAAATCAAAAACTCAGGAGGAAGACCTTTGAGGTTGTTGAACAACTCAGGGGGCAAGGCTGTGTGGGAGAAGACACAGTTGCAGACAAAATCTCTTAGGAGTTCTATAAAACTCTACCAAGTGGGCATTGAGTACAGGCACAAGGTGCAGTTGGAAGAACTCTGCTAAGAGTTTGAAGAAGAAAACAGAATCACTGAGGATTCTATGAAGCTCTGCCAGGTGGACATTGAGCAGGTGCATAGGTGCACAGGAGAAGAATGTTGAACGTTCTATGAAAGGGAAACTCTGCCAGGTGGACATTGAGACTTTGTGCATTCAGGCATAGAAGAGGAAAGAACTCTTTGAGTTTTGTGAGCTGAAGGAAGAATCCACTGAGGGATCTTCACTGGGTTGCTGAACACCCAAAAAGACTCAGCAAGAGGTTGCTTGAGTAGGAAGCCAGGAAGGCATTACATTCTCCATCTGCAGGAGAAGGAAGGAAGACAAAACCCCTTAGGGGTTTGAGCGTTTGTAGAATCTCAGGAGGGACATCACCAACATGTGCATGAGGAGACTCTGCAAGGAGTGCAGAAGTGGAAGAATCCTTCACGGATTCAAAGGTAAAAACTCAGGAGGAGTTAGTGTTTCATACGCATGACGAAGTTCCAAGAGGAAAGGAATTCAGAGAGGAAGAGAAGACAAAGGTCGAGGCCTTTGAGAAAAATTGAATTTCCTCTAAGTCCAGGAAGAAAGTGCAGGAGCTCAGAAGGGAGCAACAACAACCATCAGATCTGGGAGGAAAATCCCATCAACCATTAGATCTGGAAAATAAGTGAGGAGGTTACGACTGGATTTCCAATGTGAAAGCCCAGGAGATTGTGGACCATTGGATGTTAACACAAAATTCCATCAGTCGTTGGATTGGGAGAAGATGCTTAGAGTTTAGCCTCTGGAGTGAGTACATAGGAGAAAGGATCTAAGCCTTCCATCGGAGGAAAGGACACGTGCCGCGTGATCATCCATTTCGAAGATCCAAAAATTAGAGATCAGGATATCGACGTTCGGGATATCGGAGATCTAGAGGTGGAGAGAATTGAGACACTATAAGTCTCGAAACAGTGAGCTTAGATCTGGACTGTCCAATAGGTTGGGCATGTGGCAGAGATCTGAAGAGAGTCGGGAATCAGAGTTTTGCAAGTCCAGAGGACATGGTGTCCAGGACACTTGAATTCATGAACCGCAAGGAGTCCAAACCATCCATCATACAAGGATGCATGTCAAGGATCTGAAAAAAGTCAGGGATCAACATATCGAGGATTCCATGGACACGAAATATTTACATTTCAAAATTGCAAACCCCGAAACCCTGATAAGGAGGAAGGAGCCATATTGGGAGCTAGCTGTCAGTACACCAGAGAAGTGGGAAGCATCGTTTGAGGGGCCAGCTGTCAGTAGAGCGGAGAGTCAGGATTCAAGGAATCAGGAATCCCATGAGCATATGTATTTGGACATCGAAAAGTCTGAAACCCCAATGAGAGGTTTGAAGATGGTCACGGGGGTAGTGGTCACATGGACCAGGGCTTAGCCAGGATGGCTAACGCGTGAAAGGCGCATCAACAATTGGAGATCGGGGATTCAAGAGATAAAGAACTCTTGACAGTGGGGAATGCGAAATGCTGAACCCCGAAACTGAGTTGGGGACAACCATGGTTAGGTGCAGAAGACCGTGTGGGTGAATGATGGACCTGTGGACTGAGTCAGATTTTCTCAGTGATTCCTGAGGGAATCCAAGGAGCCGTTTCAGCTCAGTAGAAGTGGATTTTTTTTTGAAAGATCCTATGAGCAGGTGAGGAGTTTGTTGGAGGAGGTAGCTCGCACCTGCATTAGGTGGTATCAGAGTGGGATTCTGTTTGTATATTGCAAACAGAGGAAGAAAGAGGAAGACAAAGCTCTGGAGGAATCTGTAAGGACTTGTTTGTAGGTAGGCAGCAGTCCATAGACAGTCACAAGGACTGTAAGATGAAGCTAGACACACTCAAGATGCAAAGTGATAGTAGCAGATCTATCAGGGAGGTAGATAGATACAACGAGACGGCTACTGAAGGCCGTAGGAAGAAGAGCAAAGCAGAAAAGCTTGCAAAAATGGATGAAGAGATTGTTGACATAAGAGCAGATATAGAAAGGCTCAAATTGAAGATGCGGCAGGATAAGAAGCCAAGATGGGTATATGAATGGCCCATGAAGAAGCCAAAAGAAAAATGGCCAGTCAAGGAGTTGATGGTCAGAAGACAGCAAAGGATTTTAAGAAGATGGCCGAGGTACTTTGAAGACCTCAAGACCATAGAGGAAATGGTTCAGGTATGTGAACCAGAGACTGGAAAATTTCTCAGTGAAGAAAATGAATTGGGATCAGCTGAGGATCTCAAGCATTGCTAGGAGGGTAGAGAAGAAATTCCATTTTTCCAGGTGGGCAACGAAATGAGATCACTACAGGGTCTCACGAACTGTCATGAGGACAACCAGGGAATTTCACATTGCCATCTGGGCAATGGTATGAGGTCACTGCGGGATCTCAAAGACTTCCAGGAGGGTAGCAGAAACATCTTAAACTGCCAACTGGGCAGAGATGAGAATTTGAGGCTATCTGAAAGTCTCGTGGACTCGGAGGTGAGTTCAATTCAGAAAGGGTTGCTAATGAAGATGGGATCGGTTGATCTCATAGTCTTCCGGGAAGGCAGCAGAGACATCCCATATTGCCAGGTGGGTAGGGATGAGCAGGTGAGTTGGGATCAACCCGAGAAGCTGACAGAGAAGATGAGACTGTTTGAGGGTCTCATAAATTCATAGATGAATTTAGATTAGTAGGTGCAGCTGACAGAAGAGGAGGAAGATTAGGATGATATTCTGATGATTGGGGGAATTGAAGTATTCCTACCATGTGCCCAGGAGGAGGTAGAAATCGGTGTTGCAGATGGTGCAACAATAGAACAGTCAGCTAAGACTATCCAAGAAAAATTGGAGCAGACTTTGGAAGTTTCCCAAGCAGAAGAAGAAGATGATCATTTTGAGGGATGGCTCATTAGTTTCAGCCATGGGGCTGAAAAGAATGAAGCTGTAGCACTGAAGCTAGCAGCAAAGGAAGTCGAGGAGCGAGCAGACAGATTTATCACTCCATGGGAGATGGAGCTAGAGATGCTGGAGGATTGGCTGAACAATCTAGGGCTAGCAAGAGAACTGATAGAAGTTGAGCTGTTAGGGAAGGTGACGGAACAACAAGTCAGTCAAAAGGGAGACTGCAGAGCTGAAGTTTGCAGCAGAGTGGCAAATTGAGGCCACCGATGAAGATGAATAAGATGGCATGGGAGATCATAGCAATCTTCCCAATTGTAGAAAATTTTTGAAGCTGAGGAGACTGCATGAGCAGGACCAGCTATTGGAGTAGCTGGATACAGTGATCGAGGAGATCAAAAAGCTGATGTTGGGGTCAGCAAGAACTGCTAGTGAGGAGAAGCTAGGCAGAGAAGAGGTAGTAGTAGCAGCAGTAGCGCAGAAGCAGAAGCAACAACAGCAAAAGGGAGCATATGAACAACTCCAAAGGATGATTTGAGATCCAGGAGGATTCCAACCACTTAGAGGAAAAGCACATGAGTAGGAACTCATGATTTTTCAGCTAAGGAGTTTGATGCAGGAGCATCTCTCCATGTCGGCCAGCCATCTAGCCATCCACATCAGCGCGCATGCATTCAAAGCTAAGAGGGAGGCACAGCCTCATTTAAATTTGATTTGAATGTAAATTTAAATTCTTAGGCTGGTGAGCCATAGAATCCATGCCTTTGTGCAGCCATTAGGTAGATAGACTTTAATGCTAGATTAGCTGAGATCTAGATCCATATGCTGGACTAGACAACTATTTATTGTAATTGAATAGAGTAGGTAGACCTGGAGGGAAGTGCTCGATGAGCCCCTCAGGTAAAAGGGATTTTCATATCTCATTTTGGTAGTTGAAAATTGGTTGAGTTGTAGAGCCAGAGAGAGCTCGAGAACACCTTGTACAAATAGGCATTTCCCAATTTAATATAACAGAGCAGTTTTTCCTGCATGATATTCTGTGTTGTATGGATGTCTGTGAGTGTTCTTCATATGTTGTGAATGTATGCTGTGGTTGTACATTTGTAGGTTGTTTTGATTTCGGGTGAAGGTATTTGAGGCTTCACACCAGGAGGGTGTGACAGAATGCTACAGGTTCTAAGAGTCGTGCACATAGGATGCACTTCTGAACACTGTGGGGTTTAGACAAAGGCATGTTGAGGCACAAGAGATGAAATTATCAACTCAAGAGGAAAACCTTTGAGGTTGTTGAACACCTCAGGAGGAAAGGCTATGTGGGAGAAGAGACGTTGCAAACATAATCTCTTAGGAGTTCTGTAAAGCTCTGCCAAGTGGGCATTGAGTATAGGAACAAGGTGTAGTTGGAAGAACTCTGCTGAGAGTTTGAAGAAGAAAACATAATCACTGAGGATTCCGTGAAGCTCTGCCAGGTGGGCATTGAGCAAGTGCATAGGTGCACAGGAGAAGAAGACGAAACTGTTGAACATTCTGTGAAAGGGAAACTCTGCCAGGTGGGCATTGAGACTTTGTGCATTCAGGCACAGAAGAGGAAAGAACTCTTTGAGTTCTAAGAGCTAAAGGAAGAATCCACTGAGGGATATTCACTGGGTTGTTGAACACCCAAAAATACTCAGCCAGAGGTTGCTTGAGAAGGAAGCCAGGAAGGCATTACATTCTCCATCTGTAGGAGAAGGAAGGAAGAAAAAACCCCTTAGGGGTTTGAGCTTTTGTAGAAGCTCAGGAGGGACAACACCAATGTGTGCATGAGGAGACTCTGCAAGGAGTGCAGAAGTGGAAGAATCCTTCACAGATTCAAAGGTAAAAACTCAGGAGGAGTTAGTGTTTCATACGTGCGGCAAAGTTCCAAGAGGGAACGAATTTGCAGAGGAAGAGAAGACAAAGGATGAGGCCTTTGAGAAAAATTGAATTTCTTCTATGTCCAGGAAGAAAGCGCAGGAGCTCAGGAGGGAGCAACAATAGTCGTCAAATCTGGGAGGAAAATCCCATCAGCCATCAGATCTGGCAAAGAAGCGAGGAGGTTATGACTAGGTTTCCAAGGTGCAAGCCCAAGAGATTGTGGACCGTTGGATGTTCACACAAAATCCCCTTAGTTGTTGGATCGGGAGAAGATGCTCAGAGTTTAGCCTCTGGAGTGAGTGCACAAGAGAAAGGATCTGAGTCGTCCGTCAAAGGAAAGGACACGTGTCGCGTGATCTTCCATTCCAGAGATCCAAAAATTAGACATCGGGATATCGGCATTCGGGATATCGGAGATCTGGAGGTCGAGAGAATTGGGACACTATAAGTCTGGAAATAGTGAGATCAGATCTGGACCATCCATCAGGTTGGGCACATGGCAGAGATCTGAAGAGAGTCGGGATGTGGAGTTTCGCGAGTCCAGAGGACAAGGTTTCTGAGACACTTGAAGTCATGAACCGTGAGGAGGAGTCTGAACTGTCCATCATAGGAGGACGTGTGTCAGGGATCTGATGAAAGTTGGGGATCGTCATATTGGGGATTCTGTGGACACGAAATCTTTGCATTTTGAAATCGTGAACCCTGAAACCCCAATAAGGAGGAAGGAGCCATATTGGGAGCCAGCTGTCAGTACACCAGAGAAGTGGGAAGCGTCGTTTGAGGGGCTAGCTGTCAGTGGAGCAGAGATTCAGGATTCAAGAAATCGAGAATCTCATGAGCATATGTATTTGAACATCGAAAAGTCTGAAACCCTGATGAGAGGTTTGAATACGGTCATGGGGGTAGTGGTCACATGGACCAGGGCTTAGCCAGGAGGGCTAACACATGAAAGGTGCATCGACAATTGGAGATCAGGGATTCAAGAGGTAAAGAACTCTTGACGACGGGGAATGAAAAACGTCAAACCTAGAAACTGAGTCGGGGAAAACCACGGTGAGGTGCAGAAGACCGTGTGGGTGAATGAAGGACCTGTGGACTGGGTCAGATTTTCTCAGTGATTCCCGAGGGAATCCAAGGAGCTGTTTCTTCTCAGCAGAAGTGGATTTTTTTTTTTACGGTCCTATGAGCGGGCAAGGAGTTTGTTGGAGGAGGTAGCTCGCGCCTGCATCAATGATGTTCTTTGAATGCATGCATATGGTTCTGCATTGAAATACATAGAATAAAAGTGGCCAAATTTTAAATAAGAACCTCGTAATGTTGGAATTTCATTGGCAGTTGATGGTGTCAATCCATTTGGAGAGCATCGTTCTACGTACTTATTGTGGCATGTTTTTGTTATAAACAATAAACTTCCTCCTTGGATGTCGATCAAGAGAGAGCACACAATGTTGTAAATTATTGTTCCAGGTTTATAATTATCTTTTATTTTCTTTAAAGCATGACAAAATATTTCATTTCTTTGTTTTGTGCATGGTAATTATTTCTTTTATATATCACGACATCTAGATAAGTATAATTAATCATGCAGTAGGTTGAACCAATCAGGTAGGTACCAGGTTAAAGATATTAACATATATATTGATCCTCTCATCAATGAGTTGTTGAAGTTATGGGTTGACATCACTATGTATGACATCTCTAAACCAATAGGGCAAAAATGATTTCAATTCCATGTAATACTATCATGGACAATTCAGGATGCTTGCGGGTTAACACATTTTTGTGGTATATTGTTACTTTGTTTTTGTGATTTAATATTATATATCCTTTTTGAAAAAATCATGCATTATTTTAAATTGTAACTCTAATTTGACGCTACATTTATTCATATATCTTGTAGGTCTTCAAACAAAGGGTAAATTTTCATGCCCAGTTTGTGGTCCTGGGATAAAATCTCATCATTCAGGGAGTTTAGCAAAGGAAGTGTTTGATGAGTGTAGGAACGTTCTTCCTAAGAACCATAGTTATTGAACTACAGACAAAGCAAAGTTCAATGGTAAAGAAGAAAATGGAAAAAACCATGAAGAATGACAACTCACTTATGGAAGTTGGAATATATTAGAAATCATCAAGGTACGTAAATTATTTATGTATGACCTATTATATAAATCTTTGGTTAATTTCATTATTATTAAATTCATTTTGTCTCATTAATTAGTGTCAATTTCAATTTTTTGATGTTTTATGAATTTCGTTAAGGAACTAATGGGCTGCCACGAGGAATGAAAAGTTACCCAATGCGATTCAGTAGATTGTCATACTATGAGAACCTACAAATAGTTCAATTGTTTGATACAATGCATATCGGTAAGAACATAACAAAATTGTTATGGCGAATATTAGATGGAAGGGATGACAAAGAGAGAATTGGAAAGATTTGTTGTGACATCTGAGAAGATAGTCACACCTTGCAAAGTGTTATTATTAATTCTAATGGCGATGATCCTGAACAAAATACTAGTCTTCCTTGGTTATTGACAGAGCAACAGAGAAATGTTGTAACATAGGTCATTCGAAAAATTAGGTTTCTGACGGGGTTTTTGTCGAACATACAAAATATATTAACTAAAAAAGGTGATTTTGGTGGGGTTAAAACAAATGACTGGCATACATCCATTAAGGTAATTAGTAGGTTATAATATATTTTCTTATTGGTACGCATTTTTTGGAAACAAATAATAATTATTTGTTTTTTGTTATAGTATATTCTACCTTTATCTCTCCCAGACGACTTTGACAACAACATAAAACAATTTTTTTATGTACTTGGCAAATACATGAGGTAAGTATTGTTTTATAAGGAAAATGTACTTCTTATATGATTTGTATTGGAACTTATTGACATATTATCTTTTATCTGCAAATTTATGTATGCCTTGATATTTTTTTATTACATTGACATTTGTAGGTGGCTATCATCAAAAGAAATCCATAAAGAAGATATAAGGTATTGGAAGAGAGAAATTCCCTGACTAATGTGTCAAATGAAATAGTATCTACCTCCAACATTTTTCAATGCACAAGAACACTACCTCATACACCAAGTTGAGGAGATTGAATTATGTGGACCATTACACACAAGGTCGATGTGGATGGTGGAGAGGTAGCTGAAGTCATCCAAGGCTTTTGTTAGAAAAAGAGCATGTCTAGAGGGTTCTATGATTGAGGGATATATGTTATATCAATGCATGGTGTATATTAGTCAATATATACCTAAATTAGCAAAAAATATGAATGTGCCTTGCATTTGGCATCTCAACTCCATCAAAAAATTTGAAGGGGAGGTCATATTGGGGAAAGGTAAAATGAGGACTGTGAAAGGTAATTATTAGATGTTGACGTAGATTTAATATATTACACATCTATTAAATTATTCATTTATTAACAATCACTAATTAATGATATTAAATTGTTATGCTATCATATAGTTGCTTGAGAGTGGGTTGCTTTACATTTATACATTGCAAACAACCTTGATTGGATGGAGCATTGGATAGAATATACTGAAGAATAATTCAGTAAGTTATCATGGGAAGGGGTGAGTAAGATGATTAAACCAACACATCATCATCGAGATCAATTTCCTTATCTTACATCAAGGGAAGTTGATTTAGCCTTTGGTTTAAAAGATAAACATGCAAGTTAAATTTGTTACCCACATTTTCCTAGTTTTTTCCCAAATTTTCAATGTATTTTGGTTTGTTTAATTATTGAAATATATATTTAGTAA
>ML778473.1:1564254-1602874 GCA_009831015.1 Picea engelmannii
CAACCCCAAAGAAGAAGGTTACCTTTTTCCATTAAACTCAGGGGGAGAAGCCATACCCTTTGCCATTGATGTCAAAGGGGGAGAGAAATTGGGATCATGATCATAGGGGAAGCATGAGTGTTTCCATCAATGACAAAGGGGGATATTGTTGAAAGATCGATTGTTGTCATTGATGTCAACCCTAGTCATGGGTTTTGGACGGCAAGATTGATAAAGGTATTTGGACATGAAGGAAAATGCACATGCATATACAACACCCATGAATGTATAGTATACATCATGCTATTTATGGTGGTATGTGGCACATCACATGGATCCTCATGTTTGAGGAGAAATGAATTTTTGAAGATGACAAAGTGAATTGAAAAAGGAAGTACATGTAGGCCCTGAAAATAATTAAAGAAAATAATTACAAAATAAGAAAGTGTTAGGTCGTCCCTAATGTTAAAAGGAAGTGACATAAATGGTATAAATAAATATCATTATACATTCATTTGATACAAGACGAATTTCAGAGGGAAGAAGAAGTAAAAGAAGGATGGATTTCAAGGGAGGATGAAGTCTTTTGGTGATGTGTTCTAAGGTATGTTATTTTCAGGTCATCTTGCCATTTTTTCTATAACTATTTTTCTAGAACCATTTATATGGTGAAATAACTATGGTATTGAGAATACATATCAAGGTACCTCTGGTAAAAATTTCAGCTCCTGATTCACTATAATTATGGAGATACACTCTGTGGAATATAGGGTTTGTGACCAGTCCTGAAACTAGTCAATAAACAGGTGTTTTGGGTAAAACAGTCATACCTTTTTCATACCGACTCCAAATGTAGTGGGACCACTTCCATTGGAAATAGTACAGACTATAGTTTCTTGTGTGTAAGTTTCAGAATCAGATGTTAAATATTGAGCGTGGGGCATGCTGTACAAGTTGGGTCTTCTGAACAGACCAAAATTGAATAAAGTCTACCATTCTTTCTATAACCTGTTTTTGGGGAGGATTCAAGGAGTGAAAATTAGAGGAGTTTCAGATAATACATTCAGTAACATTATCTACAGGATCAAAGTACTCCAAGAATTGAATAATTGTAGAAATTGAAGAAGTCTCATAAAACATTATCAGGTTCTATGTGATGATTGGTTGATGGTGATGATTTAATGTAAAGTTTTATTATCTCTCATATATTCTTGGGTGGAAGGAAGGGGAAAGGATAGAGAGTTTAAATATCTCTTGATATTGGAGGATTTTATCTTCCTCTTGGAGGTTTATCCCTCCCTTTACATTTGGAAGCTATAGCTACCTTTGGAATTCATTACTTCCCTTGAAAAAAAACTATTGATTATTTCTCATATATTGTGCATGGTGTATTGTGGTGTATTGGTTTAACTCTTATACTATTGCTCATTTCTCATTGGATATAATTGAATGGTTTAAGTATAAGTTGAAAAATGTTTTTAAATTGTACTGGATACTGATTCACCCCCCTCTCGGTATCAACAGAAATTCCCTCAAGTTGTAGCCTAAGAAACAAGGGGGTTGGAGTCTCCTTCTAGTTGTAGCTGGAAAACAAAGGAATTTGGTGCTACCAATGAATGTAATTCTTCAAGAAATATAAGAAAAATCATTATGTGGTTTTTTCCCACTTAATGTTTCCAGGTAAAACACTGGTGTACTTTGTATGTGTATGATTTTTCATTTGTTCATTGCTTATTTAATTTGCATTTATCGGATGATAATGCTACATTGATATAACAATAGGATTATATGGTTAAAAATGATTGAATTTCTCTATTACTGATTCACCCCCCCTATTAGTATCCAACAACACCAACCATGGTTTTCCACGATTACTTCTTGATAGATGGAATATTTCCACCATCTTAGGATCTATATAACTATGAATAGATCCCGAGTCTATGATGCTCATCCAACTAATCCATACCAATGAGGAAACCATATGAGCCCAAATGTATAATATTCAAATCATCCTTTGTGCTCATTCCATTCATCTCCAATCCACATTCCTTAATAATTTCATTGATTTTCTTTTTTTCTCATGTAGCTAACTTCACCAACCATAGTTTTTTAGTCTTTCTTCTTGATAGAGGGAATATTTACACCATATAGGATCTAGATAACTATGACCATCTCCTGAGTCAATTAAAATAGAAATGGGTTGTTCATTAATATTACCTTCCACCTCGATCATGTGTGACTAGAACTCATCCTTCTCGTTATCTAGATCGGTGTAAATCCTTGGAATATTTATACCCGTTTCTTCCACTATCACAAATTGTTGTACACTTTGCACAATCCTCACTTTAGAACCTCTTTGAGGACAATATTTGTGCATATGATTTCCACCAAAATGAAAACACTACATATGTTGTTTCCATGAATTTTTTTCCACCATCTCTGACATTTTGGGCTCCTAAAGATTCATATGTCCTTGTGCATTATTTCTAAAAAATGGTGTCTTAACACCCTTCTTCCTCTGTTCCACCTTACTTTTCATATTATCTTCCAAATCCTTTTGTAAAGTCAACTTTCCCCTTCGTTGGTCATAAAGACACTTAGCACACCTTATGGTTTCTTCTAACATCTTAGGGTCATCATACTATATATTATCACCGATA
Source organism: Picea engelmannii (assembly GCA_009831015.1). Taxonomy (NCBI): domain Eukaryota; kingdom Viridiplantae; phylum Streptophyta; class Pinopsida; order Pinales; family Pinaceae; genus Picea; species Picea engelmannii. The sequence goes on from ML778473.1 coordinate 1,566,894, forward strand.
AATGAGGGAAACCCACTCAAATATATTTGAATCCTCACCTTTTCATGCTTGATAAAAGGCACATAATTGAGAAGTTCCAAAAATTTATTTCATACTCTTTAATGGTCATGCTCCCAATCTTGAGCTAAAATAACTCCTTCATGTTCCAGTCATAGTATTACTTGGTTAAATATTTATTTTGAAAATACCTCTTGAAATCTCTCCAAGACACTTTTTTCTCATCAATGTGATGCACTTTCACATACTAATCCCACCACATTGATGTATTCTCCTTTAAGTGATAGATAACAATTCCCCCTTCTTCCTGTGGAGAATAGTTATGCAGTCGAAAGTATTTCCTCATACCCAACAACCAGGTCTCCATATTTTTGTCCTTCTTGTGCTCACTGTCAAATGTAGGAGACTTGATATAATTCATTTATCCCTATATCTCTTCCACCCCATTCCTTCTCTTATTCTTTCTGACAAAAGATGGACTTGAACTACTACATGCTTTCCTAAAAGAATGATTAACAACACTTATTTATTCTCTTATTTTCTCATCATGAGACCTACAACTTCTTGATATGCTTGTCTATGTCTACTTATCCATATTATTTTTTATTTTATCCAGGCTCTTCATCAATTTGACTTGAAGTCATCTTGTTGTGCCTTATCTCTAATAAGCCTTTCATTATCAACCTTATAACTATGGACATCTTTCTACAGTAATTTTATAGTTTCTACCAAGTTCACGCGTTCCCCCTTGGATTATGTACTATTGACACCCAAGCTGACAAACATATCTCTGATTTCATCATCAGTATTGTAATTCGTCTACACATCTTCCCTACTTTTAACCTTCCACACAAACTTTGTCCTTTTCTGTTCACTGAAAATTCTGCAAAATGTTCAAGCAATTAAGATTTGTTAGATAGTTTCATGCAATAAATACATGAAAAATTTTCCCCATTTTATCTGAATCCTTCCCTTGTATTTCTTTGATTATTTTGACATCCCAACTCTAGTACGCACAACCACACATCACTACTCTTGTGTGCATCACAACTCTATACCACGTGCCAATAGTTTTACATGAAAACTAAACTCTACACGGCATGGTACCAATTTATTAACGCACACATATACTCATGCTAGACTTTGTCCCATACAAGTCCATGATTGAACCAATATCTCTGATACCGATTTGTAACGTACTGAGTCTCCCACTAAGTCTCGTTACTACATTACATATTCTTTGATACCTATATGTAAGATCCCTAGCCACCCATGATGGGTCGTGATACACAACCTCAAATTCAAGATAACTATATCAAACAAACTGTAGCATTCCCAACATACCACTGAAATTTTTTTTTCTAGAAGAAAATTGCATAGAATCTAGTTTAAACACAATCCACACAGTATGTCCTGAAGTAACGTGCTCAACTTGAACTTGAGTCATGCCACACAACTTATAATAATGAAAAAGAAATTCTCCTTTCCTCACAACTTAAGAAAAAAAATTAAATTGAACAACCACGCACACCAACATACTGACCACACAATACAACCATGCAAGCAACCATATTGGTGTCATGCGCCACTTCTGTATTACTATGCATGAGCTCTAATTCCTCAACCACACACACAATTTATATCCTTTTGAATCACACATGCTACAATCCTGCACATCTGACCACTCAATCCTCTTCTTTATGACTCATAAAAAAAACCACAAGTTTGAACATAAAAGGTTACCATCAACTAGCATACCCATGCTCCACTACAATTAAAGGCTAAAAACGCCATACTTACATGAGCATGCAACAATTAACAAAATAACAACAAATATGTATATGCCACACATACAGGAATTTAACCCATGTCAAAAATAGAAACAAAATGCACATAGTAACAAATAGAAGTACATAAGGAACACTTATCTTAAATGAAAGTCACCAACTATGGCCTTGAATTAGACGTTCCTCCCATCCATAGACATTTTTTCTCATTAATCTTTCAACAACAAGTCACCCTTGCAATGGGGCACAACTCCACCATGGAAAAGGACTTCTAGTGACACACTAAGGTCTAACTCTCAGCAAAATTTCTTAGTCCTAGGTTCCCCCTGCTACAACTAGACCACAATCCCTCATTCACCATGCACCTTTTACACCCAAGGAAGTGTTCCCCTTACTTTATCAACAATACTTCAACTTCACCACTTCCCTTCCCAGGGTTACCAACAACACGATAGACATGAAGTCTATGATCCCTGTGACTAATGCTAAATGCACCAGGGAACAACTCTCAGAAAAACTCTCACCTGGAGAGTATGCACATGGGTCTGACAACCACTTCACAACACCCAGTCTCTCACCTAGAGATATTTTTCATGGTTTTTCAACCTGACTCTTCGATAGTGAAAATATGTATGTAGCCCCACCACTCCTTACAATCTTCTCATTGTAGCTAAGATAATAATCATATTTTCCCTATAGTTCTTCCCCCTTCTGCACACAGGATCCTACAACGTGAATTCCATTTTTGAATCCTGGATCATCTCCCCTACAATAATAATCATAATTCCCCCAAAATACAATAAAAACAACAATATATATTGCAATCCTTCCACTTAACACTTGTCAACTTCAAAAGTATCTTTAAGCCACTTGGTGGCCCCTTCTTTATCCTCAAGAACTTTGGATAAAACAATATATATTTGACATTAAAAATTTTCAGAAATATTATTAAAATATTCCCCAAGACTTACAACTCACCCCCTTTCTCCTTTTTAGGTGGAGTAGTCCTCCATCTCCCTTCCATCCGAGTCAGTCAATGCATAGCAATGTAATATTGTATTAATAATCATGATTATAATTACATGGATAGGCACACCAACCCATCTGTGTCTAGGCTCACAAGCCTCATAATCACATAGGGTTTCCAACCTCAATACATAAATAATTATTCCCACGCATTAAACCAAGTGCTCGCAACTTAGTGTAATGAACGCTCTTACCTAGGTGTGTTCAACACATAAAACATGCAGACATGTATTTTTTTACACTTCTCTGCACACTGCTCTGATGCATGCAACACCAAAACTAGGTGTCCTTAGCTTACTAGTTGTTGGATGTATGGGCTGACCCAGGTTCTACATTAGTTCTCCAACAAAAATATTTTCATCATCGACCCTTCTGGTAAATGAGAAAGCTACATCACACATAGAATGCACAATGCAGTCTCACCTGAGATGGCTTATGGGTAATTGGAGGATGCAAATGTATGCACTCATGGAAGGGAATAGGGATGTTCCTTTTGTTGATATTATGGTAGCTGCAGGAGACATTCACCTCCATGTGCAAAACTGACAAGGATAGAATACTCCAGGAAACAAGAAGAAACCCTAATGAGTTGGCTAATAACCCTAGAAGACTTGTCGTCTCAAGAAGATAACTTATATTAAGTTATTAGCCTCCAAGAGAAGAAGTCGTCCAAAAATAATAATATATATTGAACAGACAGATACCCAGAATGATAATTCTGCCCAAAAAGTTAGCCAAAATTAGTATAAATACAGGAGGCCAATTCTCATTCTGGCAGGCAGTCTCAGAATTGCAGAGAAGAAACTTGTGTCCACTGCAGTGCCCAGTCTTTTGTGTAGGTTTGAGGAGAGCTTCCATTGCAGCTACTGCAACTAGCAGATCACGTTTTCCTTGGGATATCTCTTAGTTAGGGTTTGGACTATCTAATCAACTCTTTTTGGTGCACTATCCTTGGGAAAAGGTGGGCTTCCCTTTGTTTGGCTATCTAGCCTAGGGTTTTCTTCCAGAGTGATTCTTTGTCAAGGTTAAGGTGCTCAGAGGGTGGCTTTGGCCTATGGTTGGGTGACAATAGAGATATTGTCAATGGTAAAACAAGCACATCCATTATACTCTAACAGGTTATGGGCCCACACCTCCTTCATTCAGTCTAACCGCTGGAAGGAAACATAGCCAAAGAGTTATTAAGCTCATTGAAGAAATGTCGGTAGGGCTTCTAGCAGGAGCATTCACCAAAGAACTATTGCTAGGGTTACTAGCAGGTGTAGTTGCAAAAACCCTAATCCTCTGGTTGAGACACCTTAAGTGAAGAGATTGACCCACTCTCCGGACAGATCAATATGCTCTATCCTAGTGCATCTCCTAGTACTCTCAACAAGACAATACATCAGGTTTGAGTTTGTGGTAGAATCTAGGGTTTGACCAAGTCAAAGAAGCCATGACTTATTCTATGAAGTCAAAGAACAAGTTAGATGGAGCCTCTAACTTCAGAGTGTGGAAGACAACGATTGACCTCATCCTTTCCAAGAATAAAGTGTTGGATATCGTGCAAGGAAAGATTGTGGAACCAGAGTTTGAAGAAGGAAAAGAGAAGGAACCACATAACATTACAGTTATGGAGAAGTTCAAAGATGGTGACATCAATGCCATGAGTATCATAGTGGATTCTATAAAAGACCACTTGATACCCTACATATCCGATCTTGACTCATCGAAGAAGATGTACGATTCCCTAACAAATCTCTTCCCGGTCATAAACATTGGACAAGTTATGAGTCTGAAGAATGAGCTTCGTGACATGAAGATGAATGATGAGGACAACATAACATCATACTTTGTGAGGATCTCCCAGTTAATAAATCAACTACAATATATTGAAGAGATCATTTCAGAAAAGGAATTGGTAAACATAGTACTCAATGGTCTTCCCAAGACGTGGGATTCATTTGCCACAAGAATGAACACAAGAAAGGAGTATCCTACATTTGAAGAAATTTGGACTTGCTGTGCTCAAGAAGAATCCAGGATCAGTGCAAAAGAGAAACCCCAAAATAAGTACGATGATCAGGGCTTCACAACAAGATTCAAGAATTTCAGGAACAAAAGGAAGTTTGGCTCAAGGAGGAAGCCAAATCAATAGAGAAACATTTCAGAAATAGAATGCTTCAACTGTCGAAAGTATGGTCACTACAAGAATAATTTTCCCAAGCTAAAGAAAAGGAAGGAGAAACATGAAGCATCAATTGCTGAAGAAAAAGAACCTACAAAGAAGACTAAGCAGGATGAAAGAGACTTCTTCTTCTAAAGGTAACAATACTCTTATTATTTCTTGTACATATATTGTTTGCATTGGCTTTGTACATATCTTGTATATCTATCTCTTAGAAGATAATGTATTCCAAGAATAACTATACATATGGAAGAAAAACAAGATAGGGATTGATGTCATTAGATAATACACATGAAAGGATGAAATATGCTGAATCAATCATGAAGAGACATAGAAGAAGCAAAGACAAAAAGAAGTGAGAGAAAGACTTATGATGTTTGACAGAAGAACAATAAGATGGAAGTGTGGACTACATTAGATGGAGGGAGCCGATTATATATTGTAGAAGACAATAAGGATGTAGATGGAAGCGTGGACTTTGTTAGACAAAGGGAGCCAATTATATGCAATTATAAATGAAGCAAGGATTAGGAGGGATCTAATCCTATGATCCATTGAAGATGATGAAATATATATCCATGGTAGTAGCCATGAAAGACAGTACATGTTCAGTTCAGCCTCAGAAGAAGTCTTCTTTGAAGAGAACCGTTAAAGTATCCCTGGTTGTCCATCCACATCCATGATTCTATAATGAAAGGACGAAGTGGAATCTTTAGGGCATGGACACAAGAGCCAAATAAAAACATTAGGAAGAACATGAAGATTCCAAGAAAGGGAGAGAAGCCAAAACAACCAATCATTAAGAATCACAAGATTAGCAGCCTGATATGAACTCACTAAAATAAATCAAGCAGAGGAACTGAAAGTTGTGATTAAGAAAAATGTATATATGCAAGCATTGCAAGATCCAAGACTAGAGGTTCTCCGAGATGGAGGGATAAGACTATGATGATTACTTGTTCTAGTAAACTAGACATACCTCTACATGAGTCATTATATCATCCATGATATCCATGGGTTGGAGCTCTACATTAGATGAATGCAAAGACTTTTATCTAGAGAAATTGAAGAAAGATCATATGAAGAGAAACCTCAAGACTTTGAGGTAATACCAGAAAGAGACCCTTGTATGCAGATGGAAGAAGACAACTTGATGGAGAACCTCTAATGCACAACAGAAATGCGGTGAAGATTTTCTATAACAGAGATATTGTATCAAGATGATTACTCAGAAGATCAGATCTCATGATGATAGAAGAAGTGCCACATGGATATGTTTTGGTTTTCCAACAATGATATACCTTATTGATTAGAGCTACATGAAGCCTTCAGAGAAGACCAGTGTTCCAGACCGAAGTACATTTGAAATCAAGTATTACATTATCCATGATGAAGTCCATAAAGGAGAAAGTGGTTCTCTAATACATATCTCCATAGATGAGCATATAAGCATACATTTTGATAAAGCTTCTATCCAAGATAAAAGAGTTTATGTACTCAAGATGGAGATCATGGAGATGAATTCCTTATTGAAAAAGGAAGAGATGACTCCCAGGTTGGGAGGGAGAACTGATATGTATTGATTTATGGATAGTCATTTTTCAGTTCAAAAAATGGTCCAGGATGAGCAGTTTCCTTTCCAGTTCGGAAAGTGGATTGAGATTTATGACAGACAACAATTTCTCATTGTGGTTAACATGGGAAATGGTCCAGATTGTTGATATATCATAGACAATGACTTCCCATTGTGGTTAACATGGGGAGTGATCTAGGGCAGTCTCTCTTCTTGAGGGTTATTCAAGAAGACTGGCCCACCTCACCGGACAATGATTTCTCATTGTAGTTAACATGAGGAATGGCTTGTTTTGGAGGTTGGTATAGGACAATCTTTTCCTCATGTGGTTAATAGAGGAAATGGTACATACAGTCATTCCATAGGTTTTATACATTCTCTCCAGGGTGCACTTTGATTAGTGTAGGAGAAATGGCCCAGGGTGGGGAATGGTCCAGGCTCAACAATCAAGGACATGCATTCCTTAGGGTTTATACATTATCTCCAGGGTGCACTTTGATTAGTGTAGGAGGAATGGCCCAAGGTGGGGAATGGTCTAGGCTCAGCAATCAGGGACAAGCATTCCTTAGGGTTTATACATTCTCTACAAGGTGCACTTTGATTAGTGTAAGAAGAATGGCCCAGGATGGGGAATGGTCCTGGTTCAGAAGACAAGAAAGTTCTTCTTCCTTGCTTGAGAAGAATAGTCCAGATATCTCATTGTTATACTCTGTGGGAAGATATTCTTTCAGATCTCGTAGATGTGAGTGAAATATTGGTCCAGATGATTCAGTTTATATCATAACATTGTTTCTGTGCAGGTTGATATCAGATTATTGTTATGAATACTGTATGATAGTATATGTATACTACTGTGGTGGATGTGTTCCACTGTTCATGACTATACATTTTTTATCAAGTACTTTTTTGTTACTTAGTGTGGTAATGTACCATTGGATTGTAATTATGTACTACTATGAATAGACACAGTTGTGTTCTATTTTGTTTCGATTGCCTTGAAGACTATCAGAAATATTGGAAATGATTATCAGTTATATGGATAATCAAAGGACAAATATTTCCTAGATGGAAAATGATTTATAGCATTTACTCTTCTAGATTAGAAGAATGGATCTTGTATCACTCTGTGGAGTGAGAATCATGTCTAATTACTCATATAGAGTATGGTTTCGAGAGATGATGCAACTGATGACACTGATAATGATGATGGTGCTCATGATCTAGTCATGATCTAGTCTATACAACTATCTTGATTCTACCGAGTGAATGAATTGTTTTTGTGCTCAAGACCATTACCTATAATACCTCCCTAGCTAGGAGGAAGTATTGATATTATGGTAGATGAGGGAGGTATTCACCTCCACGTGTAAACCTGACGAGGATAGAATACTCTGGGAAGCAAGTAGAAACCCTAATGAGTTGGCTAATAACCCTAGAAGACTTGTCATCTCAAGAAGATAATTTATATTAGGTTATTAGCCTCCAAGAGAAGAAGTCAGCCATAAATAATAATATATATTATACAAAAAAATACCCAGAATGAGAAGTTAGCCCAGACAGTTAGCCAAAATTAGTATAAATACAAGAGGTTGGTTCTCATTCTAGCAGGCAGTCTCAGAATTGCAGAGCAACAACTTGTGTGCACTACAGTGCCCAGTCTTGTGCACAGGTTTGAGGAGAGATTCCATTGTAGCTACTACAGCTAGTAGATCACGTTTGGCTTGGACTATCTCTTGGTTAGGGTTTGTACTATCTAATCAGCTTTTGCTGGTGCATTATCCTTGGGGAAAGGTGTGCTACCCTTTGTTTGGCTATCTAGCCTAGGGTTTTCTTCTGGAGTGATTCTTTGTTAAGGTTAAGGTGCTTAGAGGGAGGCTTTGGCCTATGGTTGGGTGACAATAGAGATATTGTCAATGGTAAAATGAGCAAATCCATTATATTCTAACACCTTTTACTTCTTATTCTACTTTTACATGAATTCTACCATAAAATTCATCATATCTACTATTTTATCCATCCATTAAGATCTATTTTACATCATTATTCTAGTTTGTGTTCTAAATAAACCATAACATATGCATTCATCTAACCAATCATTCACCATAACCATACAAACAAAAGCAACACAATACACATAATGACACCATTTTACAGTGGTTCACCCCCCTGGGCTACGTCCACAAAGATATTCTTCTTTATTTCTTATTCTTCATCAAAATAGTGTTGTGTGCATTACATTGTAGTTTTAGTTATGGCGAGGATGGAAAACGTGGCACCAAGCTCCACAACTTGTGGCTTGACCCTAAATTACATTCCAAAACTAACTCCATATGAGCTCTACAGCTCCCAAAAACACAAATACTTCAACTCAGACTCAAAAAATGCTCAAAGTACTTCGCTCATGCAAAAGTGATACTCCAAGATAAGATCTAATATGCCTCTAACTATCTCATTCATCCTCTATTTATACAAAAAGGTGGGTAAAAACTCAAAAACTCTAATTATAAGTGGAATCCACTTGTCCATTTTCTAATTTTCTTCTACGCAGCTGTTTTTTGATCCAACCCTTCCTTACTTTGACTCTGCAGTGATCTTCCTTCTTTTTTGGATCATTTCTTCCTTTTCCTTCTTGCATGCTTCTTTCTCCTCATTCTCTGGAATGTGCTACTTCCTCTGGTCCATTTTCCTCATTTGTTGCACTAAAGCCAAAAATTTCCTACTCCAATAGACCCCCAACACTAACCTTTTCCTCATACTGACCCACTCATGTCATGTGTCCCTCCTGCACATATTTCTCCAAGTCTTGGAACTTCTTTGTCAATTTATCGACCAATGTCTTTGCCTACACACTATTTTATGTTAGGTTATATATCACCTACCTTGTGATGTACTCCTTCAACACTTCTCTACTCTACTAGTGAACCTGTTCCAGTCTACTTTTTTCTAGTTCTAGATATGCTATCATCTTGTCAGCTTGCTCGTGAAGTGGCTCCAAATGAGTCTGTCATGCTTGATTTTCCTCTTGTGCGGCCATGACCTCTTCTTGCAATTTTTTAATCTCCTGTGAGGCCTTCAGTCTCTTAAGTATTGACATTGTCTTCTACCTTTTCTTTAGATTTTGGACTATGACATTCAACTTTTCTTCCCTCTGATTCAACTGTTGGACCCTTTCATATTCTTCCAGGCTCATCCATATCTTTGTGTTCCTTTTGTAAATATCTATTATTTCTTTGAATTCCAGTGCAATCCTATATTCTTGTTATGTTTCCTACTACTGCTTCTTTGATATATATCCTAGATACTTGGCTAGTTTCATCTTTCCAACCAACTCAAATACATCCTATTTATACCCCTCCATATTATGTGCTATTCTCTTTAACTTTTCCTCTACACTGAGTTCTCCTGCTAGTGTGCCATCCATAATTGTTTGGAATACTTCTTCAAGTATTTTCTCCAATTTATCTATGCATCTTTTATCCTCCTCATGTTCAGTCTACACTTATTTGAGGATGGTATCTAGAACCTCCTTTTCTTCCTTAATTATATCCAAAATTTTTGCACCCGTCCTAGCCCTTGATTGCACTTCTTGTGCCACTCTCATCTGTAACTTATATAGTTCTTTTGTTCAGATCTTGGATAATGCCAAGTCCAAATGTTCCAAATCCTTCTTAGGTCTCAGTGTGGTTTCCTCATCTACTTGTAACACGCTTTGACTTATTTTAAATATCACACTTCCAAATATTTATGGATGGATTTTCTGCCTTCCTTCATGTATTGGTACTTGCTATGTTGTAATTCTCTGTTGTGTAACAGTGAGTTGTAAGATCTCCAAAACTTATTTAACTTCCATGATCTTCTTCATGAGCTCTTCTCTTTGAGATTATGTGACATAGAGTGGTTCTTCTCCTCGGTATTTTACCTTCTCTTCTACTAACTCTGTGTCATGTTATGTGATTGTGAGCTCAGTAGGCTTCTTTTGTGCCTTCTTATTCTTTCTTTGTTCTCCCATATTCATGGTTGAATTCCTCTTTTTTTTCTACACATTTTTTGTTTCCTCTAGTATATTTCTTTTCCTTGTCTCTTTTGTTGGGATTTTATTTTTCTTCTACACTTCTTCGTTTGCTCCTTCTGCACTACAAGTTCCTAGAACTAAATCTCTTGGTACAATTTCCTACTTCCTTGGTTTCTTTCTTGTTGTACCAATAACTATGGGTTTGTTGCACTCTGCTACTTTTCTAGTATTTGTTCCTGTTTTACTATACTTTTGTGATGTTCCATCCTCTTCCTTCTCTTTACCCTTTTCTCCTTCCTTAACTACTACTAGCACCTTCCATTGACTAGGCCATTCTACTAGTACCCACTGGAATTCTTCTGTGGTTATGCAATAGTGCATCCTGATCCATGTTTTCTTAGGTTATATGTTGTCATGTATCCATGTGTTATGCCTCAATTCCTTAAAGTTGTCTATCCCTTCATGCTCGTGCACCACTTTAGATGAAAGTATCCATGTATTTGAAATATTCTCTTTCATCTCTTGAATGTACATGCCAAAAACAATTGAGTTGGATTTCCTTTGAGTGGAATATATGCTATGTCGTAGGGTTTCATATCTCATTGCAACACACCTTGTTGTTCTTTCAGAAAACATTGAAAATAAAGGTTTTTCCCATTCCTCCAAGGCTCTCAAAATTATCATCCAGGAATAGTGGAAGTTTGTCCCAACATCCTACGCATCTCTACAGTATTATAAGAAAAGGTTGAGTAGATATGGTGCCCAACTCAAAACTGTTCCTTTTGTGCACTGTGCATATGATATGACCACCCTTGTTGGTGCCTCTTCTTTGAGAAATTTTCTAAGTAGTTTGCAGGCCATCAATTTGGTCACAAATATGGTAGTTGGTTCATTGAAGATTTTAATGATTATCCCTATGCTACCTATGTTTGTGCCAAACTGTTCCTTCACTTCCTTTGCAATATAATTTTTCTTTATTTTATCATCGAGGTATTGTTTTGGCTTTACCCCAACTAACGATAGTCTTGTCATCTTAGAAATTAGGTTGACATCTATTGGATAAAAATCCTCCATGTATGCACACCAAAAGTTTTTTGAAACATGCATTTATGTCTTTCTCCCTGTCGAAGTGATGGATTTCCAATATATTCATTATTCCATGGTTGTAAAGTTTGACTATCCATTGTTTAGGATCCATAATCGAGATTCCTTTCGATGTTGACCCTCTGTTATCCATGTAGATCTCCTACACAAATTGTTGAAACTTGGCTACCTTTTTCATTTCATGATCGACGTACCACAATTTGGGAACACATCCAAGCATATCTAACACAATGATGATTGAGTCTAGAATGTGGGGCGCTAATAGAAAAAATTATGTTTGTGTGCCCGTTTATACCACTACCTCCCTTTTCCTTGACAACCTTGCTGCTCTTTCTTCTAGGGTTTCTTCTTCCTACATTTCTTCATCTATGGCACAATCATCCTCGACCTATGGTTTTTTCTCTTATGTAGGTTTTTTTGACTCTATTTTATCACTATCATCTTCACCTTTTTCTCCCTTTACATGTGCTACTCCTAGGTTTTTTATGATAGGATTTTCTTTCGTCCTAGGGTTTCATTATTGCGTCGCTTGGCTGACTTCCATTGTTTCTTCTTGTGGTTTTTCTCTTCAATCCATGTCATACTAATGGATTCAGTCTCTATAGTTGTAATTCCATTGACATCAACCACTCTGGTCATTTCTTCCAGTGGTATTTTAGTGTTATGGGTCCTTCACACAAACTGGCTTGGTCCTCCGAACTTTGGCGACCCATTTTCTTAACTCAAGAAAACATGGTAGCAAATATAGGTTGGGTTCTTCACATATTATTACTCACTCACATTCTATTTTCTCTATCCCTCTTTTCTCATAAATCACAAGTGTTTTGTATTTTCCCTTCCTTTCCCTTTCTATAGTCTTTTTCATTAATGCTCTAACCCTCCCTTTCTTTTGCATTCACAAGTTTTTCACTTTTTCAGTCATTTCATGTTTTGTCACATAATGTTATCTTTTTCCTGCACACAATCTTATGAATTATGTTGCACCAATTTACTATCTATTGTGCACTTTCATTATCAACTAGTTTTTGTTAAGAACCCGATACTGAATACAAAATCACCACAACAGATATATAAGAACAACATGCAAAATCTTCTTTATTACCATCAAACCCTTGAGGTAGGGCAACACCATACAATGGATCCTATTATGGAAGGGATCCTCTCCTGTTCACTTGCCTCTTCGAGGGGGCATCCTCCTATTGAGCTTCAGCTCCAAATACAATACTTCTCTTCATATCCCATTACATTGCTTGAGCCCCTTTATATAGTGCTACCATCACCTAAGAACATTCTAGAGGAGGAATCTTCTAGAAGTAGAACCTTCTAAGAAGTCCTCTTACATTTATTATATCTAACTACCATAGTGAAATTTATTTAATAATATAGTGGACCTAGTCCACCTTACATTGAATGACCTCCACTATTATCACTATGGGCCCTCTGGGCCCCCCTACTACCTCTCTAGCTACCTTACATTCCATCCTCCTTATGAAAGTGTTGTCCTCAACGCTTGATGTACAACCATATACCAGGGTCCCATGGATAATTGTAGACCTTAATGCTGAAGAAGACTGAAGAGCCAAAGTCCCATGTAGAAAGGAAATCCACCATGATGAAGTAGTCCAACCACCATTGTAAGCCCAGGTCCCACTTCCAAGTGCTCATGTGAACTCCCCGTAGAAGATTTTGGAACCCAATAACCAACTCTAAATGATGCTCCAAAGACTGACACCTATCATGTGGATCCAAATAAGAAGATCCATCAACATAGTGGAAAAGGGTCATAGCAGAATCTGGAAGGAATAATTCCACTGTAGAATATGCAGACTGAATGCTGGTAACTAGCTCCTGAGCTGGGACATTGGTGTTCTCTACAGAAGGTGGAGTAGAGTCATCAAATAAAATATGAAAGTGGTTGTCATCCCAGAAATGACAACTATCCATATACCAGTCATCACAATCGTCCTCAAAATCATACCTAGCATATATTTCTTGATTATATTCAGTCATGAGGCCCTGCATAAGAAATATCTCCTGCATGTTGTTCAATGAATCTTGAATACTACGAAAACTATCATTGAGGCCATCTATGATGATATTGGTGAGGTTGTCTGTGAGGCCTTGTGCTAACACATCCAATCTAGCATCCACTCGGTCTTTGAATGATTCAATAATTTCTTTCCAGGTTTGAGACGAACTAACCATCTGAAAACCCAAAAAATAGACCCAATAAGTTTCGGCAGAAAATCGCGGCTTTTTCTGGAAAAACCCTAAAAAACTGCTGAACTTGAAATGCTCATAACTTCACTTCCCGGACTCCGTTTCGGCTGATTTTTTTTTTGAAATTGGTTGAAATTGTGAGAATAACTCAGATCTGTAATTTATTTGGGCAAATTCAGCCTCCAAATGCTACAGAAATAAAAACAAATTGCGTCGCCGTCGGCAGAAAAAACCCTGAAAAATTGCAGATTTTAAAACCTCAATATCTTGACATTCCGAGCTCCGTTTCGGACGATTTTTTTTTTTTAACTTGGGTGTTTTTCTGAGAGGAACTCAGATATACAACCTTTTTCTGCAAATTTTTTATAGAAATGTACTGAAAATGTCTGGAATGTCGCGTCCCTCTTCTCCGAAAAAAAATATCTGCAAAAATAAAAAGTAGTTGCCCACAACTCCGGCCAAGGAAAGTGCTCTGATACCACTTGTTAAGAACCCGATACTGAATACAAAATCACCACAACAAATATATAAGAACAACATGCAAAATATTCTTTATTACCATCAAACCCTTGAGGTAGGGCAACACCATACAATGGATTCTATTATGGAAGGGATCCTCTCCTGTTCACTTGCCTCTTCGAGGGGGCATCCTCCTATTGAGATTCAGCTCCAAATACAATACTTCTCTTCATATCCCATTACATTATTTGAGCCCCTTTATATAGTGCTACTATCACCTAAGAACATTCTAGAGGAGGAATCTTCTAGAAGTAGAACCTTCTAAGAAGTCCTCTTACATTTATTATATCTAACTACCATAGTGGGCCTTGTTAAGAACCAATACCAGATATGAAGATATAATCACCACAAATACTGAATACACAATAGATCCACAAAGCAATATAGAAGAAACTACAGAATATTATTACCAAACTCTTGAGGTAGGGAAACACCATACAATGGATCCTATTATGGAAGGGATCCTCTCCTGTTCACTTGCCTCTTCGAGGGGGCATCCTCCTATTGAGCTTCAACTCCAAATACAATACTTCTCTTCATATCCCATTACATTGCTTGAGCCCCTTTATATAGTGCTACCATCACCTAAGAACATTCTAGAGGAGGAATCTTCTAGAAGTGGAACCTTCTAAGAAGTCCTCTTACATTTATTATATCTAACTACCATAGTGGGCCTTATTTAATAATATAGTGGACCTAGTCCACCTTACATTGAATGAACTCCACTATTATCACTATGGGCCCTCTGGGCCCCCCTATTACATCTCTATCTACCTTACAGTTTTCTATCACTTATTCCTCTAACTAATTTTTGGTTTTTTCTTCATTTTTCTACTCTTTTCTTCTTTTTCTTCCTTTTCTACCTTTTTCTTTTCTTTTTCTACTATTTACAATGTGTACAAGTCTACCTTCTGCATTGTAACTATTGAGGATTAGTGGCTCAACTGTCCCTATATAGTTTCAATTGACTACCATTCACTATTCCTTGCATTTCCTTTCCCCCTAAGTCCTTCATCTACACAACACGTCCATCTATGATGGACTTTATCTCATATGGCCCTAGCCGATGCATTCTAAACTTCCCTAGGTGCTTCAAGTATTTATTGTCATAGAAGAGAACCAAATCTCCTACTTTGAATTTCTTCTTCTTAATATGTCTTCCATGCCATGATTTATCTTTTGGATTCTATACCTCCTAATGTAAACTAGCTATGATTTGGCCTTCCTCAAATTCCAAGAGTTGAGCCAACCTCTCCTATGTTTCTCTTCTTCTTTTCATATATGTAATTGTTGCAATGCACATACTTGGTATCAAATAATCTAAGGGAACTACTACTTTTTTTCCATACTCCAACCTAAAGGTTGGCTTCCATGTTAACTTCTTTCATGCCATACAATAATCCCATAGTATTGTTGGTACATTCAAATCCCAGTCATATTTGTTCACATTACAAATCTTTGTCAAGGAATTCTCCAATATCTTGTTAAATTTTTCTACTGTCCCATTCACTTGAGGGTGATATGGAGTTCTCTTCTAGTGATGTATCTCAAATTATTCTAGAATTTCCTCAATTGTGTCGTTGATGAAGTGAGTCCCCTGATCACTCAATAATATACTTGAACATCCAAACCTTGTTACTACATGTTCAAATAAAAAGTGTGTTGTAGTCTTTGCACTACAATCCTTTACTAGTGTTGCCTCAACCCTTCTGGTCAAGTATTTCATCGGTGTAATAATATATCTAGTTCATGATATTCTTGATGGTGGATTAATTGGACCTACAAAGTCTACTTCCTACTTATAAAAAAATTGAAAAGTTACCTATGCTCTCAATGGAATCTCATCCATCCTAGATGGTTTTCCAACTCTGTGACATATATCATAATTCTAGCAATACTCCTTCCAATCCTTGTCAATTGTTGACCACCATAAACTTGAACGTAGTACCTTTTGTGCAGTGGCTTTCCTGCTGTAGTGTCCTCCAACAATCCCTTTGTGTCATTCTACTAAAATAATAGGCCTTTCATGCTCCATTTGACATCTCCTCAAAATGTTATTTGCTCCCATCTTGTATAAATAACATGCAATAAATCGGTAGTCTCCAACTATGACCACCATTTTTTTCTTCTACACAGAAGTAAATTATCTTGGTGCAAATACTATACTCAAAAACTCAATAATTTCATCAAAATACTCATTAGCTATCTATACTAAAAACAATTATGCACCTGGAAATTTTTCTTCCAAGTTACTGGGTTCTTCTCCATTAGTTATCTTGGATAGGTGATCTGGTCCTGCATTCAATCTTCCAGGATTCACCAAAACTTCAAAGTCAAACTCTTGGAACAAAAGTAGCCATATGCATATCCTTCCCCCCAACACTAGCTTATTGACTAAATATCACAGAGTAGAATGATTTGTAAACATCTTGAAATGTTTACCTAACAAGTAATGTATGTATTTCTACAAATAACACACCATAGCTAATCCTTACCTTTGTGTAGTTTTGTAGCTATGTTATGAATTTGATAACTTCCTATTTGCAAATGAAAAAGGGTTATCTATATCACCTTCTCCTAATTAGGTCAATATTTCTCTTAATTCTATTGCATATGCATCCGCATGCACATGAAATTATTTTTCCCAATATGGAAACACTAAAAATGTTGCAGTAACCATCTTCTCCTTCAAAATATCCAAACTCTTCTGACATTCCTCATTCCACTGGTATTTATTTTCCTTATTCAACAACCTCTCCATTAGCACAGTAATCTGTGCATATCCTCTTATGAATTTCCTATAATACCCTATATGACCAAGTGTACTCTTCAAATGACACACTGACTTTGGTGGTGGTAAGTTCGCTATGACAACAATTTTAGCAAGATCAACTAGCAGACCCTGTTTACACACAACATTCCTGACGCAACCTCACTTCTTGGAGCATGATCACTCTCACCAGGACCTTATTTCTCCTCAGCCCGAAGAGCTTCAAGTCTCTTCTACTTCTCTATCGGAAAGTCTGCACCCCACAACTTCTACTTCGTCCGCGATCCTCTCTTTTCCCTTTCGGGACTTCTAATCTTATTGCGACTTCAGCTCTATCGCAACTTCACCACTTGCGATGCTAAGTCCTCAGCTTCCAACTCCCAATGGATGATGTGTCGATACGGTCCTGTCATGCTTTCACAACTCACCACCAATTTCTCCATCTTTCGAGCCCCGATGTGACGAGACTCCGGTACACGTGTAAACTGTCACTTCAACTCCCCGCCACTTCTATTGGCGATATCAGACCTTGTGTGTTCGTGAATCTAGACACCAACACTTCGGTGCTCCCCGCTACGAGACTCCGATAACTTTTGCCACCTATACTCCACTCGCTTTTGCGGCCCCACATGGCTTATGCAACCACTTGAGATATCGCGTGTTGCAAACTCGTGACTCCCGCTGCTGATTCTTCAATACCTTTCTCCCGAGATCCCTATTTAGCGATCTCACGAATAATACAATGGACCTGACCAACTTGTATCAACGCTCTGCCTCTCCTGAGCTTAGAACCTTTAAATGTTTCTACCGTAACCTCCTTACACCTCTGCAAGATCCAACAGCCCACAGAACTTCGCAAAACCTCCTCAGATGATTTCGTCTGTCCGTCTTCCTTGTGAAAATCTATGAAAAGGCAGAAATGTCCCTCCACGGGACTCCTTGTCTATTCACCAACCTGTGACGCTTCCCTAGATCATTCAACGGCCACTTCCCTGCACTTATCCTTCAATGAATTCGAAGGCCTACTCCTTCTGAGTTTTTTCTCGACTTCTTAAGTCCTTTTGAGAACTTCTTGCGTGCATCCCTTGCGTCAAATCTTCAACAACTTCTACGTGTTGAAATCTTCTGACCCTGCGCACTCTTGCAGCAGCAGTCCTTCAATACTTTGCTCAGAATCGCAACTCTGAGATTTAGATTGGCCTGTGCATTCTTTTCATGGCACTGTGCTTAGCTTTCACCTTCGAAGAGATGAGAACAAAAATTTCCTCTAAGTGAATCCTTCTGTCAACGCACTTCTTGCGGACAAATTCGACTGCACTCCTTGTAGGAATTCTCTGGTTCACTTAGAGAAACAGTTGAAACTCATTCACTTTTCATCTCAGACTTCAATTCAACCATGAAATCACATACACAACATATAAAAGCAAATGTATGACAGGAAGCAATCATTCATGAGCATAATATCAACACACAAAGAAACAACACAAAACCATGAATTGAACCAAAGTTTTCTTCTATTAATTCAATATCAGTACATGGGTGTTCTTCATACAATTCTCTGCTTGCTCTGCTTCTTTCTGCTTTCGATATGTTACGAAGATACAATGAGGGTGTCTATATCCATTTTCCCTCTCGAATTCTAAAGCTATCAAATCTAGAATTAAATTCTTATCTACCAGCATTAACTAAAATAAATGCCTCATCTACCTAAGGACGATATCTATCTGCTCAAGGTCCATTACAATACTAGTGAGTCATCTCCTAAATGGATCATTTAAGAGTACACAACAATTCCCAAAGTATTTTCAAAAATGTGTGCTGGCTTGTCCAACTGTCTTCTGCTTGATGTGTTGGCTCGCTTGATTGTGTTGGCGATGCTTTTGCATCATACTCCCTGGCTTGAAAATTTTCATGGGCTCCTGTCCATGAGCTCCTACATGGTCTTTCCATGATTTTTTATCTATTCTTCCTTTTCCCAGTTGGCATATTCCACTGGGTGGTTCTTCCATTTGACCAGGTACTCAAAGTATTCTTTTCTCCTGGTCTTCTTACCTACTCGTTTGTCCAGTATGCACTCCATCTGTGGCTTCTCTACTACTGGTAAGTGTTTTATCCATTGGATCACTAGTCCCACACTTCCAGCCTCTGCTTCTCTAGCCCTATATGGGTATAAATCTGAAACATTAAATATCAGAGATATCTTGATGCCATATGGCAACTCAATCTCATAAGTGTTCTCTCCAAATTTCTTCAGGACCCTGCATGGCCCAATTTTCTTCATTTTCAGCTTGTTGTATGTTCCCCTTGGGAACCTCTCCTTCCTTAGATGTGCCAAAACTAGATTGCCAACTTAAAACTGAAGTTGTCTCCGATGTTGTTCTGCTTTGCACTTATATTCCTGATTTGAGTCTATCAATCACTGCTTCACTCTGTTGTGAAGTTCTTTCATTGCCTCAGCAAACTCTTCAGCACTAGAACTGCTAGTTGCAGTCTGTTCTGACTCCCTGAGTTCAGAAACTCCCCTCGGTTGTGTCCCATACAAAATCTGAAACAGACTCTTCCCTGTGCTTCTGTTCACAGAGTCATTGTAAGCAAATTCTGCCTGTGGAAATATGTTGTCCCAGTTGCTGTGGTGTTCTGTCACCAAGCTTCTCAGCAAGTCTCCCAGACTCCTGTTTACCACCTCTATTTTCCCATCCATATGAGGATGGTAAGCTGAACTAAATGCCAAGTTAGTTCCTAGCTTCTTCGATAAGGTCCTCCAAAAATGTCCTATGAATCTCGTGTCCCTGTCCGAAACTATGCTTTTCGGCAATCCATGAAGTCTAACAGTCTCCTTGAAAAACAAATTTGCGATGTGTGTCGCATCGCTGGTCTTTTGGCATGGAATGAAATGCGCCATCTTTGAAAACCTATCCACCACCACAAAGATGGAATCAACACCTCATTGTGTCCTCGGCAAGCCCAATACAAAATCCAAGATTATTTCCTCCCATGGCCTCTCTGGTATGGGCAATGGCTGATAAAGACCTGCATTCTGTTTCCTCCCCTTCGAATGCTGACAAATCCAGCATCTGTCAACAATTTTTTTGACATCTGCTCACATCCCTGGCCAAAAGTATGATTTGCTCATCTTTGTGAATGTTTTATCGTGGCCAAAGTGTCCTGCCAATCCACCACTGTGTTTCTCTTTCAACAAGTTCTCCCTCATGGAGCAATTCGGAATACACAGTTGATTGCCTCTGAAAAAAAATCCTTCTTGGATCATATAATCTATCCAAGGACTTCTATCTTTGAGAACTAGATTCTCAGCTGCCTCATATGCCTCTACAAAATCTACATCACCTACATACATGTCTTTGAGATTTTCAAAACCCAATGTTTTGACTCGGAACTCTTGCAGCAATAAACACTTCTTGCTTAAAGCATCAGCCACTTTGATAGTAGTTCCTGAAATGTGTTTGATCACAGACATGAAATTTTTCATATACTCTACCCATTTTGCATGTTTCTGATTCAACTTCTCCTATTGACTCACAAACTACAATGCATGATTATCACTATACAATACAAATTGTTTCGGGATCAAGTAATGCCTCCACTTCTTCAATGCCTGTATGATAGCATAAAATTCTTTATCATACGTGGAGTATTTCAGCTTTGCTTCATCCAGCTTCTCATTGAAATATGCAACTGGTCTGTCCTCCTGACTCAAGACTGCTCCTATGGCATATCCTCTTGCATCACATTTCACCTGAAATGTCTTTTGGAAGTCCGGCAACACCAAAATTGGTTTCTCTGTGATCTTCTTCTTCAACATATTGAAGCTCTTCTTAGCATCTGCTATCCAATGAAAATTCTTATGTGGCTTCTTCACTGTGTCCATCATCGTTGCGCTAATTCCACCAAAATTCTTGATGAACTTTTGGTAGAAACTAGCTAGTCCATGAAAAATTCTCACCTCGAAAACATTTCTCGATGATGGCCAATTCTTGATCACTTCCACCTTCTCTGGATCCATTTTTAATTAATTTTCCGATATGACAAAACCCAAGTAAATGAGCTCTGTCTTCAAAAATGAGGACTTCTTCATATTAATCAATAGCTTCTCTTGCTGTAGCTTCCTCATCACAATGGCCAAATGCTTCAGATGTTCATCCTTTGTCTTACTGAAGATCAGTATGTCATCGAGATATACGACGACAAATTTCCCGATGAATTCCCTCAGGACTTCATTCATCGGCCTCATGAATGTGCTAGGTGCATTTGTCAAGCCAAATGGCATGACTAGCCACTCATATAGTCCTTCAGTTGTCTTGAAGGCTATTTTCCATTCATCACCTTCCCTCATGCGAATATGGTGATATCCACTCTTCAGATCAATCTTTGAAAAATAATTTTCCCCACTCAGGCAATCCATCAGATCATCCATTCTCAGCAATGGAAACTTGTACCTGATGGTTATTTTATTTATCGCTCTGGAGTCAGTACACATTCTCCAACCTCCATCCTTCTTCAGACTGAGCACTGTTGGAACAACACATGGACTCAAGCTTTCTATGACTAATCCTTTGTCCAACAAATCCTGCACCTGCCTCTTAACTTCTTCATTTTCCTACGACGTCAATCTATACGTAGCTTTATTTGGCAAACTAGCCCCTGGTATGAGGTCTATATGGTGAATCACACTCCTCATTGGTGGCAACGAATGAGGTATTTCGTCCATGATGATGTCAGCGAACTCTTCCAGTAGTTCCTAAATCTCATCTGGTAAATCATCCACTCTTGTGCTAGTCAGAACAATTTTCGGCTTTCTGACCACAATGAATTGTGGATCTTCCTTCTTCTCCATCTCCGTAAGAAGCTCCTTCCCACTCATGAGAAGTATTGTGTTGCTTACTCTCGGTTTCACCTCCTTATCTTTTATCTGAAGCAACTTGTGTGTTCTCCCATCTTTCTCTAGGGTATATGTGTTCATTCTCCCATCATGAACCACATTTCTGTCATATTTCCATTGTCTACTCAGCAATAAATGACATACATCCATGGGAATGAAATCACATAAGACCTTATCATTATATCCCCCTATCTTGAATTCAGCCAAACACTATATAGTGACACTCACCTGATGTCCCTTCTATAGCCATGAAACTTTGTATGGACTCGGGTGATCAGTTGTTTCCAACTCTAATTTCTCTACCATCTCAGTCGAAACGAGATTGTCTATGCTTCCACTGTCCACAATAACCTTGCATTTCCTATCCTTGGTATTTCAAGATGTTATGAACAGTCTGGTCCTTTGGACTAAGATTTCCACCTCCTTCTCGGGTGTTGAAAGGATTTTATGCATTCCAAGTGACCTCCCACTATCTGTGTGTTCATTACCAACATCACGCCTCTTCGCTTCAACGATGTGAACTTCTCCAGTGTCCTTCTTTTTCTCTAGACACTCAAATGACCTATGCCCATTTTTCCCACACGTAAAACATCTGATTACTCCACCTCGGCCTCTTCCTCTACCTCTGGTATGAGGAAAAGTATTAGCGTCAGCATAATCTCCTCCCTGTTCATTATGTTGCCCTCTTTGTTCAACTTGTGGGCCTCGTTATGAGGTCCCACCTCTTTCAACTTTATCCTGAGGTTTCTTCCATTCTTCCTTGGGCTTCTGGTATTTCTCTTGGGCAACTGCCTTTCCTCTGGGATGACTTCTGCCTCACCCTCGCTGACCTTGTTTACGGCTCATCTTTTCTTTGGCTTTCAGAGCCATCTGGTAAGAATCCTCCACCATTCGGATGGTTACCATGCTCAATTCATCCTGAATGTCATATCTTAGACTATTCAGATATCTGGCGACTTTTTCAACATCGCTCTCCCGATGACCTACTCTGATGTTCAGTTGATAGAATTCCTCAGTGTATTCTTTCACTGTCATCAGTTTCTGCCTCAGGTTCTGCATCCTCCTGAACATAGTAATTTGATAGTCCCTTGGGATGAACTTCTCTTTCATCTTTGCAATCATTTGATCCCAGCTTTTGATCTTTTGCTTTCCCTTGGAATGTCTATCGGCTTGTAGCTCATCCCACTACAATGTTGCATGTCCTTTCAATTTGGTGACAACATGCCTAACCTTTTTTTCTTCTTCGATATCTTCATAATCGAAGTAAGTGTCAAGAGCTTGGACCCAATCCAGTAACACTTCTGCATCTAGACTTCCCTCATAGACTGGAATGTCCATCTTTGTCTTCGCACCCATTCTGGCGATAGCTTTGATCAACCGCTCAGTCGATGCATCCTCTGCTATGGCCTCTTCTTCATGTCCAGCTTCCTCTTCAACTTCAGAATCACTAAGATCCCTTGCACCAACTCTTCAATCCTTGCTCGAAGATCTCTCATCTGCCTCTCCATTTCTGGATTTCCTGTCGGTCTGCCTCTTCTTCGCACATCCCTATCCTCTGGACCAGGTGATTGCCTCTCTCTCCTTGGCAGCATGATAAATTCTTCTTCTCTGCTTCAGAAAGTAAATAACTTCCCGCTCTGATACCACTCTGATGCAACCTCACTCCTTGGAGCATGATCACTCTCACCAGGACCTTCTTTCTCCTCGGCCCGAAGAGCTTCAAGTCTCTTCTACTTCCCTATCGAAAAGTCTGCACCCCATAGGTTCTACTTCATCCGTGATCCTCTCTTTTCTCTTTCGGGACTTATGATCTTATCGCGACTTCGGCTCTATCGCAACTTCGCCACTTGCGATGCTAATGCCTAGGCTTCCAACTCCCGATGGTCGATGTGTCGATACGGTCCTGTCACGCTTTCGCGACTCACCACTAATTTCTCTGTCTTCCGAGCCCTGATGTGAAGAGACTCCGATACATGTGTAAACTGTCACTTCAACTCCCCACCACTTCTATTGGGGATATCGAACGTCGTGTGCTCATGAATCTAGACACCAACACTTCAGTGCTCCTCACTACGAGACTCTGATAACTTTTTCCACCTGTACTCCACTCGTTCCTGCAGCCCCACACGGCTTACGCAACCACCTGAGATATTATGTGTCGCAAAATCGCAACTCCCACTGTCGATTCCTCGACACCTTTCTCCCGAGATCCCGATTTAGTGATCTCACGATTAATACAATGGACCCGGTCGACTTGTATCAACGCTCTGCCTCTCCTGAGCTTAGAACCTTTAAATTCTTCCATCGTAACTTCCTTGCACCTCCGCAAGATCCAACGGCCCATAGAACTTCATGAAACCTCCTCGGATGATTTCGTCCGTCCATCTTCCTTGTGAAAATCCATGAAAAGGAAGAAATGTCCCTCCACAAGACTCCCTGTCTATTCACCAACCTGTGATGCTTCCATCAATCGTTCAACGGCCGCTTCCCTACACTTATCCTTTGATGAATTCGAAGGCCTACTCCTTTTGAGTTTGTTCTCGACTTCTTAAGTCCTTTTGAGAACTTCTTGCATGCATCCCTTGCGGAAAATCTTCAACAACTTCTACGTGTTGAAATCTTCTAACCCTGCGCACTCCTGCAGCAGGAGTCTTTCAATACTTTGCTCAGAATCACAACTCTGAGACTTATCTTGGCCTGCGCACTCCTTGCATGGCACTGTGCTTAGCTTTCACCTTCGAAGAGATGAGAACAAAAGTTTCCTCTAAGTGAATCCTTCTGTCAACGCACTTCTTGCGAACAAATTCGACTGCACTCCTTGCAGGAATTCTCTGGTTCACTTAGAGAAACAATTGAAACTCATTCACTTTTCCTCTCAGAATTCAATTCAACCATGAGATCACATACACAACATATAAAATCAAATGTATGACAGGAAGCAATCATTCATGAGCATAATATCAACACATAGAGAAACAACACAAAACCATGAATTGAACGAAAGTTTTCTTCTATTAATTCAATATCTGTACATGGTGTTCTTCATACAATTCTCTGCTTGCTCTCCTTCTTCCTGCTTTCGATATGTTACGAAGATACAATCAGGGTGTCTATATCCGTTTTCTCTCTTGAATTCTAAATCTATCAAATCTAGAATTAAATTCTTATCTACCAGCATTAACTAAAATAAATGCCTCATCTACCTAAGGATGAGAGCTATCTACTCAAGGTCCATTACAATACAAGTGCATCGTCTCTTAAATGGATCATTTAAGATTACGCAACAATTCCCAAAGTATTTTCAAAAATGTGTGTTGGCTTGTCCAGTTGTCTTCCGCTTGATGTGTTGGCTCGCTTGATTGTGCTAGCGATGGTCTTGCATCAATTCCCTAATAAAATACCAAAAGGTGCACTGAAAATGCATTTCTTAATATTTAATGAAATATGACATTGTTTACATCTATCTAACATTAGTATTAACACTTCAAGATGATCCTTTAATAAACTAAACATTGTCCAATCATCCAAATAAACTTCCAAAAACTTATAAATAAATTCCTTATAGGAAACCACTACTACCCTTGAAAAAATTGTTGGTGCATTCTTCAACCCAAATGGCATAATTGTATACTAAAATGATCTCCATTCTAAAGAAAATGTTATATTGTGCCTATATTCTGGTGCTATCCTAATCTGATGGTATCTTGAAAACCCATTTGTAAATGAATAAGATTCTTGACCTCCTACAATCTCCAACACTTCATCTATAAATGCAGTAGGAAAAGGATCATGTAGGAAATCATCATTCAATTTTCTCAAATCTACACAAATACTGACCCCTCCTTTCTTATTTTCTTTCACCACTATAGGACTGATCCATTATGATTCTTCCATATGTTCTATGACACCAACATATAACATCTTGTCAATTTCTTCCTTCACCTTCTAATTATACATTGGATTTAACCTATAATGTCTCTTTCTGATAGGCCTAGATTCTGTTTTCAAGGGGATCTTCATCTCTCCTAATTCTCCTGCTAATCCCTTCATCTCTAAAAATGTTGTTGGAAACAAATCATTGTACATGGGGAGTAATTATGTGATTTTTTCTACTGTCTGATTATCCCAATAATCTCCAATGATTTCAATCTTTGGGTTTTCCGTAGTTCCAATGTTTACCTTTTTATATCTTCAGGGGTGCAACATACTCTTCTAAATCTATATTTGGCCCTTATACTTCCCTTTCTCCTTCAACTTCTAGGATCTGGATATTGCACGAGTTTTCTTCTACTGGATATTTTTCTTCTGTGACATGATAACAGTGTAGCAATTGTCTAACTATTTGTCTAGTATGATTCTAACATGTTTGGATTATTTCAAACTCCAATTCTTCAAATATCTGATCTCTTACCACCTTCAATGTTTTATCTATTTCTGGACTTTCATTCTCAAAGGAAAATGTAACCACCAAATTTTGTTGTATTTCTTCCCAATTTGTAGTTTCTCTACGTTGTAACTTTTCTGTGTACCAGTTATTTGGAATTCCTTCTACTATGTGAATAAAATTATGTGTCCATTATTCTATCGGTATTAATCTCCATTGAACCATGCAGCTATATACATGTTCTTTAGTTTGTCCAAATCCATCATATTTCTTCAACAATATATTTTCCTGCTCTGCGTCGAATTTGATGTGCAGTAACCTATTGAACTAAAACCAATCGTTGATATTCTCCTTATATGTACCCCACCAACAGGCACGTGTGGCTTTCAAAGAAATATATAATGATGGTAATCTATGATTTTCTAGTATTTCTAATTCAAACTTCATTAAGAATTATTCTAAGTCATTTGGACCATAAAAGGTAGGAGGCTGTCTTACCTATGAACCAATCCATCTTAGCGTGTGTATCATTCTGGCACATCTTCTGGTCAATAAATAATGTAGTCGTTGCTGCCATTTCTCTAGTCCCATGTCAGATTTTGAATCATAAGAACTAATAATCCTCCAATTCAACATTCCATCTATAGTCGGGTTGATGTAATATTCTTCATGCATCGTAGTTCTATACAAATGATTAACATCCTATGTAATAAAATTTTGTGTCACGGTTTCCACATAACTTCCTCCTTTTGAGGGATCTAATGGTGCAATAGATTTGTACTCCCATGATTCAAAGATCATATTTCTTGTCATCAAGTTAATAATAGTCTGGTTATCAAAAGCCCAATCGAGAACCAACAATTATGAATATGGTGAAGTATTTTCTACTATGTCAATGACTTCAAAGTATTCCATGGTGTACACACCTTCTAGATCTACTGAAATTCCTTTCAATGTTCCAATTGGCACCAATCTATGTTGATTGGATAACTTCAATTGGTTAAGTGAATACCCCAATTGAAGTTCTCCCATATCTTCCCATGTCTTCTTTGGTAGAACGTTGACTTCGGATCCTAAGTATAGTATCATATCCCCCATATTGAAATATCCAATGTTTGCATTCAACCTAAATTCTCTACTTTTTCTTCTCTTCTCACAGACTAAATTTATTGTCTTTACCCCCTTTTCCCCAGAATTACACTTTTCTAACAAACTATGTATTACCTGTAAAGAATTGTTATTATTCAACAATTTTACAGAAGACCCCAAAAAGTTTCTTAAGTTACTTAATTTCTCTAAAGGTTTCTCTTTACTGGTCTGATCAAATAATGGAGGAATTTCATACATTGGTATCTCATCTATTGGTTTTTTTCTTGAAGTAGACAATATTTTATTTCAGAATCTCCTTCTTAGCTTCTTTCAATATCTATTTTTCTTTGTGTGCATCAAAATTTTGTTCATGCATTGTATTCTTCCTGACCCACTGGTACTGATCATAATACTTATTTGTTTCATCTTATCCTGTATTGACTCCACCTCTAGTAAGTATGTTGATATTATTCCCATCCTCTTCTCTATTTTCCACAACAATCCATTTTGCATTCCAATTGTTCTGGTTCCTCTTGTCCTCTATAGTGCCCTAGTTTCTGATAGTTATGACCAACCACAGGTCCTCTACCTCCTCCAAAACCTCTTCCACCATGACCTCCTACTCTAAATATTTTTCTATTACCTTGATTATCTCCACGTAGTGTGTTATAATTGGGTCCTTGATTACACTGTAGCTGTGAATTATTGTATTTTTGTTGATTTGTGCACTATTGTGCATTGTTATACTACAGTGGTGCTCCAAATTATTACGCATTGTTTTACTGTGGTTATGGTTGAAACTGTTACACGGTATTATATTGTGGATATTGTTCATTATTATACTGTGTCTCTTGTGTCGGTTTTTGTGTCATTAACTCAACTTGCACCCTATATGCATTATATGTCCTCTCCTTCATTATCTCTAAGGTTCTACAGTCAGTGTATTAATGGGAAAATGATAACGATCATTCCCATGTGTTCTTCATATCTCACACTATGGTCCTCCTGAAGATAAAGGATTTGGTATACCTACTCCTATATACTACGCAAACAATGGACACTCATTCTTATGATGACCTTCTATCTTTCATAGAGTACACCAGACATCTTCTCTTTTCTCCTTACCTTTATTTTTATTCAACTAAAATGTTAAGTTCTTCATATCTTGTCACAACTCTTCCATAGCTAGATATGTTTGATTATATTGTTTTTCTTGTAACTATAAGGCTACTTGCAGGGCCTCAACCTAACTTTGGAACTTTTGTTGTCTCAAAGGATACATTAAATGTGCCAACAAAGAGTTAACAAATAAATTTCTATGTTCCATATCAATAATAGGGTACTTCGACTTACCTTTTAGTCTTTTGAACTTCTAGTCCACCTCCCAGACTGATTTGATTTATGCTTGATATTTATCATTTCATTCATGAACTGATCCTCTGAGCTTGGTTTTTAAAGTTCATTGATTAATTTCCTCTTCACTTCTGATATAGTTGTAGGCACTCTCATTCGATTATTTGTTGAGAGAACCATGTACCAATCTAATGTATGGTCTCTTAATGTGATTTATAACTGCACAACCTTTTTATCTTCACTTGTAATCTACTTAATTGCCCATATCTTGTTGAAGATAAACAAATGTTTTATGGGTCCTATGACCCTTTTCCTCGGAACTCTGCTAACCTAATAGTTGGATCTTGTCCTTCCATTATGAATTTTGTTGTATTACCACCTCCGCGTAGTGTAGATACTTGACTTCTACTTGTTGAACTTATACTTCTTCTTGATTTTCGATTGGACCCACGTCCTGTACAAATTCTTCTACCACTAATCACTTGTTGATTAACTGATTTTTATTCTTCATATGTCTTAGTCACACATGGGGTTGTTGGTTCCACACTAATTCATATATGGAACATATATCCTTCTTCAGCACCGGACCCATGACCTCTATTTTTCCTCTGATATGTTGTGAAAACTATTTCCTCAATCTTCCATGTCGCACAATGATCATCTACCCCTTCCTAGTCATTGTCGAAGCCCTATCTCTTAGCAACTTCCCTATTCTTACTATTGATATTATACTGGTAGGGTCATCCAATACATGTCACTCCTTATTTCCTTATTATTTCTCTGACTTGCTCCTCATCCATCATTATGGGGTCCATTGCTTCCTTCTTCTAGCCTTCGTCCAGAGCCCTCTCTACTTCTCAAATATTCCTCAGTGCTTCCCCTAACTCCCCCATGCATGCAGAGTGATTTAGCTTTATGATTCCATGGTCATCACACAGTTATCATGTAATAATATTTTTATCGATGTGTACATAGACCTAATGTACATCCCTCTTGGTCCTTTCAGGAAATCTTGCTCTGTAGCAATATATGGCTTCATTGTATCGACTGCAAATTCAGTAATAAACCCTGTAGTAATATTGTCTAACTAGAAACCCACTAAGCGCATGAATTTATTATTAACCATTTCCAACTATGTGATGTTCTCAACAATCCACTCTACTGGCCTAATATGATTAGTCAGATGGTTATCCTTTAACCTCAAAATCCACTCCTATAATAACTATGGAAAATAATAGAAATATGCCACATTCAAATCAATAAACAAATACCTCTACATATAATAGCATGGTGTATACCTGGAACTTCTATTATCTTTCTACATGCAATTGAGATGCATTGTCTCCAACCATATTTCAATATCTTTCTTTGTAGGGTTCCATGGCCTAACCATTTCTTTCTACTACTACATCTTCTTCATTTACCTTCTCACCATATCTCTTCGATGTTGTTCTTATGAGTTCCAGTCAGCAACGAAACCATTTTTTGGATGTATGGGTTGACTTGGGTTCTACCTTAGTTCTTCAACAAAACCATTTTCACCATTTTCCCTTTTGGTAAACCAGAAAGCTACTACACCATGCACAGAGTGCACAACATAGTCTCACCTGATATGGCTTATGGTTGATTGTAGGTTGTAGATGTATGCAGTCCTAGAAGGGATTGGGGATAGTCATTTTACTTCTTCTTCTACTTTTACATGCATTTTACCATAACATTCTTCAGATCTACTATTTTATACATTCATTAACATCTATTCTACATCATTATTCTAGTGCACGTTGTAAATAAACCCTAACAAATGCATTCATATAACCATTCATTCACCATAAGCATACAAAAGAAACACAATACACATAAAGACACCATTTTACCATGGTTCACCCCCCGGGCCTACGTCAACAAAGATCTTCAACATTATTTCTTATTCTTCATCAAAATAGCACTGCACACATTACATTGTAGTTTTAGTTCTGGTGAGGTTGACCAATGCTGCACCAAGCTCCATAGCATGCGACCTAACCATCAATTACATTCCAAAACTGACTTTATCTAAGCTCCACAGCTCTCAACAACACAAATACTTCGACTCAGACTCAAAATATGCTAAAGTACTTCACTTATGCAAAAATGATACTCCAAGATAAGATCTAAGATGTCTCTAGCTATCTCATGCATCCTCTATTTATACAAAAAGGTGGGTAAAACCCCTTACATTATGACTCAAAAAACCTAATTCTAAGTGGACTCCACTTGTCCACTTTCTAATTGTCTTTCACGTGGTTGGTCTTTGATCGAACCCCTCCTTACTTTGACTCTGCACTAGCCTTTCTTATTTCTTAGCGTGTTGCTTCATTTTCCTTCTTGCACACTACTTTCTCCTCATTCTGTGGCACAGGCTACTTCTTTTGGTCCATTTTACTCATTTGTTGCATGGAATCTCAAAATTTTCTGCGCCAACACTAGCCTAAATGTGTAGCCTAAATGTACATTACATTTACACTTGTTACCAATCGGCTCCCCAGCCTATATTTGTTGCGTTGAATCCCAAAATTTTCTGCTCTATCATATTGTAGTCGCATTCGTCAGGTAACTGATGGCCGTTAGTCTCACCAATGACACTGGCCCTTGGAATCCCACTCCCATATATTCAATCCCATGGCAGTTTACCCACCAAAGCGTATCCAATTGGTTGCAGTGCATTTCCAGAAAGAATGTCGAAAAGCTCATTCTCAGAGATTCTACAACTAGGGAAAGCCCAGTCCGGGAGGCCCTTTTTCCTGCAGTCGTCTCACTCAGCTCAAACTCTTCAACTATATTCTCACACGTATTCCAACCCAATTCGCCAGATTCAATCATCTCTTGTTTTTCACCTTCATGTCCATCGAACTGACAGATGACTCTTTAGCCATTTTTATTTCCCAGTGCCCTCTTCTTCTGAAACTACACTTACAGGAATGTGTTGGCTTGCGGAGGCCCGTCATTTTCGATGTCAAGATTACACATTTAAATATGTCTGTTCATGGCGTCGAAGTTTTGAATGTGAAGTGCCCCAAACTTAAAAAAATCAGCAACTGGAAAGAAGTAAAGTACTTGACAGTGAATGAAATGTCGTTTCACGAGCTTTCCACGTCTGTCAAAGGGCTGGAAATGAATCGTGGAAATAATTGGGTTTATCTCTGAGCCGTGAAGGAGAATATGGTTGTTCGGAAAACATGCTTTTTCAGATAGTGGGAGGTTTGAAATCATTGAAGGCGCTTCATATCGGTTTTAGGTTTCTCTTTGGAAGGCGATTGCTGGCTATTCCTATTCTCAACCTACTTGGGAGGCTTCTCAATCTATCATTTTGGCCTCAAGGGATCCTTTGCTTTGGTAAGAAAATAATTCTCGTTTTTTTATTATTAGTATTTAATTATTATTATCGATATATATCCACATAAGCCTTGAATGTATTAAGAATCGTCCCTTTAATTTACTATACATCAAAGCATACATACACGTTTAAATGATTTTAGCTTCTGAGTATTAGGTTTTTCATGTAGAGGGAGGAGTTACCAAGAAATCCAGTGCCATCGTATTTAAGTTCGCCAGTAGCCAATCTTCAGTCAGTTGAAATACACATCAACGAATGTGACGAGACAGAAATTGGTTTCTTGGGCTGTCTGCTTCAAAGATCTCCTAACCTCAAAAACTTTATATTACACTTTCTAGAGGAGTCTGAAGGTAAACCAAATAAATGGTTTAAAGAAAAATGGGCGAATTTGAAGGAAGCTCATGTACAAGGAAAGATACCTGAAAAGATATGCAAATTTCTCTTTTATATCTGACCATTCTTTTCACTATGCCAGGATTATGTACACCAGTTGGTGATATTAAAATGGACTGCTAAGTAATAATGGTTGGACAATATTGTTACAAATATAATTTTTGTTGTTCATATTATGAACGGATGAACAGAGATCTTTTATGATTATGTACTCTAGTAACTATTATATTGTGATATTTAAATGGATTGGTAAGTGACAATAGATATTATATTGTGATATTTAAATGGATTGGTAAGAGAAAATGGTTAGAAAATATGGTTACAAATATGATTTTTGTTGTTAATATTAAGAAAGTATGAGTTATTAAGTTTACTTGTGTTGGTTATATTAACATATTGTCTAATCATTCATTTAGTAATATTTTGCTAACCTTGATTCAATTTTCAGTTTGATTCATGTGAGTTTGGTGAATGGTATTTTTAATATTTTTTTGTTTAGTTAAGTTTATATTTATATGTATTAGAAACTAAATAAAGATAGAATTGTTATCATTATCAATTTGTGTGTATATATATTGATTTTATTTGAAAATAAACACATTATTAAATCATAATCATATCTCAACAACACACAAAATTAAGAGATAATTTTGTTCTTATCCAATAACCTCCTAAAATCATTCAAGAAATCTATTCACTTTCAAGAAATCTATTAACATAGAAACATATTCTACTTGGCAATAATCTCTACAGTAACAAATTTATGTGACTAAATATTAGCAAACAAGACAAGTACTATTTACCTTTTCAAATAATATAATTTTAATAAATTTAAGAATCCAAATGAAAAATTCTTTAGCTGAATAATATCTCAACATTCTAGCCCCTGCTTTTTGATGTACATAGTAATCTTTGCAATGTTGCTAGCTATTTTATAACATGAATATTTTGCAACTATACACATTTTTATTTTCTCTCGATAAGTGAAGTATGAGAGTGGTTTATAGCTGGTACAAACTAATCATGGTCTTTATGGAGATGGATTTTGGTAAGGTAACTTTTAATAAATTGTTTTATTGAATGAATATGTTGTGAATGTCATGCTGTAATAAATTGTTTTTAATGAATATTTCTAGTGAAGATGTAGGATAATTATTATATTAAATTCTTTGCAATAAGAGAGTTGACCTCTTTTATCTTTAGCCTTCAAGTAAGTAGTAGTTTGGTTTTTATAGGTACATTGTGTAGTTGTTTGGTTGTCCCACCTTTATCATTATCATAAATTACTTACCATGTTAGATTATCCTTAACATGATTGTATATTTGGGTTATCTAAGCATTAACTACAAAGTCAACTATTGACTAAGTGGTTGGACCTTATGATGACTCCAATCTACAATCAAGTTAAGGATGGTGGAATGATACCAAAACTTAATAATCATTTATTTTAGGTATCATTATGTCATCCTTAACTTGATTGTATATTCTAGTCATCTCAAGTCAAGTTAAGGATGGTGGAATGATACCAAAACTTAATAATCATTTATTTTAGGTATCATTTAGTCATCCTTAACTTGATTGTATATTCTAGTCATCTCAAGGTTAGCCACAAAGTTGACCATTGACTACAATCGAGTTAAGGATGGTGAGATGATGTGAAGAAAAATACCACTGAAACATAACTGATACAAGGTCAAAAACCTCATCTAAACACTATATATTTCTACATTTTTTCGAAAGTGTATAGGACAACAAACAAATGACTACACCAATGCTTTAGGTAAGGACGTTCAACCCCCTTCCAAATTCTTTGGATATCAGTGACAAAGTAGAAAATACATATATCCATATGTTGCTATTAGAGGTGGTCCACAATAGCCCTAGATACAAATTCCTAACTACATAAATTAATAGCAAGATAACCAAATTATTATATTGTAATAAATTGTTTTTAATGAATATTTCTAATGAAGATGTAGGATAATTATTATATTAAATTCTTTGCAATAAGAGAGTTGACATCTTTTATCTTTAGCCTTCAAGTAAGTAGTTGTTTGGTTGTTTAGGTACACTGTTTAGTTGTTTGGTTGTCCCACCTTTATCATTATCATAAATTACAACTTTTCTCTACCATGTTAGATTATCCTTAACATGATTGTATAATTGGGTTATCTAAGGATTAGCTACAAAGTCAACTATTGACTATGTGGTTGGACCTCATGATGAATCCAATCTACAATCAAGTTAAGGATGGTCGAATGATACCAAAACTTAATAATCATTTATTTTTGGTATCATTCGGTCATCCTTAACTTGATTGCATATTCTAGTCATCTCAAGGTTAGCCACAAAGTTGACCATTGACTACAATCAAGTTAAGGACGGTGGAATGATACCAAAACTTAATAATGATTTATTTTACGTATCATTTTGTCATCCTTAACTTGATTGTATATTCTAGTCATCTCAAGGTTAGCCACAAAGTTAACCATTGACTTTGTGGTTGGATCCTTGGATGACATGAAGCTACAATCATGTTTAGTTCAAGTGTCATTTCATGAATCTTAATCTCAAATATATACATATAATATTAGTGTGCATGATGTAACCAATTAAATTTGTAAGAATGTTTATGTTGTATTATTATGTGAAATAAAAATATAAATCGATAAACTAACTTTAGTAATTGAGAAATTAATTCAAATGGAAAAGATAAAAAACAAAGATACATTTAGCTGAATGGAAAAATTCTCTGGTTGAATAATATCCCAACACTTTAGCTGGTATTTTATAATTCTCTAGTTGAATAATATCCCAACACTTTAGCTGGTATTTTATGTTATTTGGGTTTCTGTGGATTTTTATGTTATTTGGGTTTCTGTGGCTTCCTCTTCTTTTGCATTGGTGAAATCTCATATGATAATGCTCACTTTTGATGTACATAGTAAGCTTTGCAATGTTGCTAGTTATTTTATAGCATGCAAATTTTGCAACTATATACATTATTATTTTCTCGTCATAAGTGAAGTATGGGAGTGGTTTATTGTTGGTACAAACTATTCATGGTCTTGATGGAGACATATTTTGGTAAGGAAACTTCTAATGAACTGTTTTGTTCAATGAATACGTTTTTTTTTTTTTTTTTAGAAGATAAATGGCTCAAGATTATATTGATATATAAATAGTTTTACATAGACAATAAAGGGATCCTGAGATGATGGGTCTAAAGTGTTGGCAGCACAAAAGAAAATCTATATATTCACAACAATGGAAAAAAGGGGGCCCCGGGAAGATGTGAATCAGACTTGAAAAGTAAT
>ML778473.1:1619122-1633484 GCA_009831015.1 Picea engelmannii
GGCTAGACCTGGAACTATATATACCACTTTTTCAGGTGAGTGTTGGGGAAGCCAGTACAAAGAAATATACCTGACTGAAACTTTGCATTTGATCCTTTTTCCTCTCTTTTAGTAAGGCAAGCCCTCTAATACCACACATGGAGATGTGTTATCTCCGTTCCGGGTTCTCCTTGGGTTCTCCTGTCTCCGTCTCAGGTTCGAGGGTTTGTGAGGTGTTTTAAGCTTCGGGTCAAATAGGAACGACCTGCATGGTTTTAGTACAGTAATTAGCACAGCCACTCAAAACAGTGGTTGACAAGGTGTGGACAGAAAATGAAATGAACAATCAGAAAATGAGCGTTTACAGTTAGCACAGATAAGTGTACCCCATATTATACTCATTTTCAACCATATTAAAAAAAAATATTAAATCAGTCATATTACGCTCATTTTCAACCATATTAAAAAAAATATTAAATCAGTCTTATTGCTTAACATATAAGCCTTACTATCATTGCCCGTATCGATTACAGCTTATACTCGGATTTGCCTAACAGAACGCACGAGGGAAAACCCTGGAATACTAAGCAGCCAGCGGGGTTTCTAAACAGGTATTTTTCAGTACACATTTTGATTACAATGAAAATATTTTCATACAAACCTTGAAGGAAATGATTGAAACAATATATCTCTTTAGTTGTTGAGCTTTTGAGCTGATCCGTAGGGGCAGATTGTTGAGCTTTTGAGGTTTTGTCCTCAGTTTATCCTGGAGGTCTTATTGTCAATGGCCTTGGAAGCCATAGCTACTAATTCCAGTAATTGTTGAGATTTGAGTTGATCTGCATGGGCAGCCATAGCTGCTAATTCCAGTGGTTGTTGAGCTTTTCAGGGGCAGCCATAGCTGCTAATTCCAGTGGTTGAGCTTTTGAGCTGATCCGCAGGGATAGATTCAGGTCTTTTGAGCTGATACGCTGGGGTAAATTCAGGTCCTTGGTTAATGGATAAAATTATGCCAGTGGTTGAGCTTTTGAGCTGATCCGCAGGGATAGATTCAGGTCTTTTGAGCTGATCCGCAGGGATAGATTCAGGTCTTTTGAGCTGATCCGCAGGGATAGATTCAGGTCTTTTGAGCTGATACGCTGGGGTAAATTCATGTCCTTAGTTAATGGATAAAATTATGCCTGCAGGGCTGCCATGGAGAAAGGCTCTGTCGTTTCCACGAAAGCATGCACCATACTTGCCAAATCCTACATGCAACTGAACAAATGTAATAAGTGTATGAAGTGGTGGCTTGAGGCGGCAACTTCATTCATGGACTACAAATGCTAAGTATGGTCAGAGCCTTGGCAAATAAGGAATTTATATTATTTAAATGATTTATTTTTTTCTAAAAAATCTTAAAAAAAAACTGAACACGGGCTATTAAGTCCCATCACCATTCATAAGTCAATCATAAATTCAAGTCAACAAATTCAAAAAATTCAAAAAATGTTTTTATTTTTTTTTAAATAAATTTTAATAAATAATTAGACAAAGCCAATCATAAACAACCATCATCACTTATAAAACAATCATAAACATTTATAAGTCAATCATAAAATTCAAGTCAAAAAAAATTAAAAATTCAAATTTTATTTTTATTATTTTTAAATAAATTTTAATAAATAATTGGACAAATTTAAAAAATCATACATAAATTCAAGTCAAAAAATTGAAAAATTCATTTTTTTTTTTTTTTTAAATAAATTTTAATAAATAATTGATTTAAGAAAAAGTAAAAATTCAATATACTAAAATGCATCTATTAATTAACCAAAATACACCAAATAATGGGCGAAAGCTATAGTCTCTTGCTGCGGGCAGGGACTAATAAGGAGATGTCTATAATATATCACCCGATGTCTATAATATATCACCCTTCTATTAGATCTAGAGTATAGTCGACATAATCTACCCCATCATAATCTATCCCATCCCTAAGCTGTCAAAAACCCTAAACCTCCATGAAAGATCCTTTTCCTCCACCCCAACCTCAATATCCTACTCCCCTTGACATAAACATGCAACTTCTTGTTATTAACTCTCAATGTCAATTGTATATTCCATTTAATACATTAAAGTACCTATTCTTTAAGTGCATAGTTTTATGAGAAACAATAATAAAACATATTATTCAACAACTGACAAGATTGAATTGAAGATATAGATTGGATTCATGATACAAACACAAAGCTTAAGATTACAATATATAATATTATATGGTCTGAATCACATTGCCCTCTCCGTATTGTAGTGAACCAAGAAATATTTGGATTATTATCCTATTGAATTATGTATATAGTTACAAAATATCTCTATGGGATTTAAAATTAATATTTAATAAAACAAGTTTTTTAAAATTGCAAAACATTAGTGATTTTTAGAGAGGATCCTCAACAACACTTCTTTTAAGAAAATATAGCTAAAGCTCGTCTATTCAATTTTTAACAACGAATTAATTTAATCACATTAGAATTTGTAACTTTGTTTTTAAGTAAGTATCTATATATTACCTTTCAAAAATAATAATTATAGTATCATCTGGCATGAAAAGGTTTTGTTTGTGATAAATTGCATCGTAGGGAAACCAATTTAACCTGTCTCTCATTAATAAGATCAACAAAATTAAACTACATGAACTGAATTTCCTTGTAGGGAAACTAATTTAGCTGAGTTTGTCATGAAAACTAAATGACCAAAATGGACTAACTGTGGAAAATCAAAACCGAAATACTATGCAAGGCGCCATATACGGTCCAAGAAGAAATCTTCGAGAAAAAAACATAATTAACAAAACCAAGCATGTGAGCTGACACCTGTGCTCATGTTGTCCCTCATGTGGGCTAGTGGTCGCTTTTTTCCACGTCACTCTTTGTCGCCACCTAGATATGTGGAGCAAGGATCGCCACTGAAGTTTATAGAGCGTGGGTTGCCAGTTCTAGAGAGTGAAAAGAGATGGCAAGGTTGTGAGAAGAAATTCAATTCTTTCCCCTCGCTTTTCCATGTTTTCCAGCTAAAAGCGCAGGTCCTCCACATCGTTTCTAACAAAACAAATCAAGTCGTGGAATATCGCCACTCAGTCACAAATCCTTGAGCATGAAGTGAAATCTGTGCATGTATGAAGTTGGACCGGAGGCTCTTCAAAGGAATATGAGGGTTCCTCCAAAGGGGTAAGGATGGAGGGTGGTGGCAATGTGATGGAACACGCAAGTGATTGCGTCGGGGGGAATGTGGTTGGTTGTAAAGAAGAAGCCAAATATTGGATTGGGCTAGGAGCAAAGCCCAAAGAATTCTTGTGCAGGTAAAACCATTTCACAAGAAAAGACCTAGGTGATTACAGTGGCAGAAGGCTATCTAGACCCGGAGAGGACTAGGCAGATGAGGAGGGCAAGGATCTAGGCGATGGAGAAATGATAGGAGGGGGTCGATTGACCATACACGCTTGGTTTTGATACCATACAGGGCCTCATTTTGGTTTCCCAAGAATTCCAGGCATAGCCAAGAAGAGTTGAGAGGAAGGAAGTGCAATAGAGGCTGGTAAGGCAAAGAAAATGAACAAGGGAGAAGAGAGCCACCAGACGAGCCACCAGAGGGAGCTGTGAACTAGATGTTTGTTCAACAATAAGTGAGGAGGAATGATGGTCTAGCCAAGGAGAGATAACATGATAAGGAATCCAAAGTCGAGGGTCACACAAGCGCAGAGGTGATGGCCAAATTCATTCCTCCATCATCCAGACGAAAATGTAGTGAATGACAGATTGGAGATCGAGTCCAAAGCTTGAATAAATGAATGCAACATTCAATCATCGAGGGGGGTTAAAATTATAGGGGCCTTTTAGGTGCTATTCACATGGTCAGTGCAAGTGTAATGACCATGACCGTTAGGACACAAACGACGTACAACAGGTAAAATTTTTATCCCTTTTTATTTTTAAACCAGAGGTAAATAACATTGACAATAAGTCATAGCGACACAACTCGAAGATATCACAATCAATGAATTTCATGCTGCAAATAAACATTAAAAAAATAGCATGATAACAAATCAAGAAGTTGGAAGCAAAATTACGAGCATTACTCCGATAAAGAATATAAATGGCTACCCGCCCATCCTACCCTGCAATGGTTAGGACCTCCAAGACACATAAGGAATGATTAAGCCCAGGTTCCCATCAATTTTTACCATTTAAGGTCTCAAGGCTGGCAAATTTTCTGAGGAACAATGAGGTGTGTACATCCCACTAACATAATCCAGTCCAAACTAGCTATGCTAAATCAACAACATCAACTATACTCAATAACGCATATTATTCTAATAACCATTCGCACATCACAAAATCCCAATTCACAAGAGAATTTAATAACTAATCAATCATGAGATGACATAAGATAAGGCATAAAGAAATCATCTTATCTATATTCAAGGTGCAAGGAGTAACAAATTCTAAGCAATCATAAATTTTCATAGTTAGTGGCGCAAGAGTAAATAACCAACAACCAATCATTATATTGACCTTCCAGCACGCACAAGCAGAGAAATATAAACCTTAATCAACACTTCATATAATACCTTAAATTTTCAAGCACGCAAGAGATAACTGAGTTTAATAACCAGCATTCAAAATTAAATAAATAAACAAAACTAAACATCTAAACTATCATTCCATGCAAAATATTTCATGCGTGCCAGAAATAAACCAAAACTAAAAGAACATGTGTCCATGTCACCTATTGCGCAACAAAACCCAAGCCTTTTTGTCCCAAAGCACATGGATGTAATCATAAATAAACATATCATCAAATCGACAAACATCATCGTGCTCCATAATCGAATCAGTCAATCATATAGTGAACCGGATCACTTGCACACAAGTGTCCATAAGAATAAGTCACATGGGGTGTGCGCAAGAGCGAGATGTTACATACACCCCCTCTTGTTTTAAAATTCGTCCCGAAGTTTCATGGTATACAAATGAAAAAATAAAGTATCTAACAATATCTAAATGTCTAGCTATCAACAAAGGGAAACTGATGATGCATATCATATGCCTCAACCTAGGTAGCTGGGTGTGGACTATAATTTTCCAACTAGACTTAGACCTGATCGACAGTTCGACGTCGTAGCTGTCTATTGGCACAGGGGAAGACCCGGGGTTCAATGATACAACAATGCACCAAAACAATCCTAACTACCGACCCTTTCGGAAACACCTGTGAAGCAGATGAAGTCTCACCCGAGGTAGAGGCAGGTGTGGTTGCAAGAATCAAGTGTCTGCAACCTTAGTTGGGACACAGATCTGTGATTACAATACTTAATAAAGCACTTAGCACCATCAATTCTACAATATTCAATCAATAACCACTTCGCTGATAAAAAAGAGCTTCGCAACATTTACAATGATCTAGCGTATTCAAGCACTTAGCATAGGTAAAATAGATCATATATGGTATATCAATCACTGAGCATATTCATATATATTAGATCTAAGATTCTACACATCATTAGCACTAAGTATAAGCATATCTATCTAATCATCTCTAAGTAGTTAGCAAATAACATATAAATGCATCAGAACAAGCACAAATCATAATTACACAGTGTTTACGTGGTTCTCCTCCACACTAGGGCTGCATCCACCAACTCTTCTTCTTTATTGTATTTAGTCAATCGGTTATAAGAACAAATCCATCAAAACCCTACTCTGCATAGGACATAAGATTTGCGCAACTCACTAGATCCTTCTTCCTTGCATTACAACACACAGTCTTCCACCGTCTGTTACAACCACTTGCACTTAACTCCGCAAGTCTCTTACAATCATGCACAAAGCACTTACAAACCTTACTTGCACTTAGCAAACATCACATAGATGTTTATCTATGCCTATAGATGCCTAGATATCTATTTATACATTACAAAGTAGGCCTAAGCATGGGTAAAACTCATGGGCCGACATCCCAATCCCATTACATATTCACAAAAACCCAAAAAGGACCCAAAAGTGGGTCGAGATCCCGTGATCTCCACTCCATCTTGTGCTCCTCCTTTGATAGGCTTTCGAAATACAAAATAGGTCCATGACCAAGAATATCCAAAAACTTGGTCAAGGGTCAACAGGCCCCCAACGCTCACCTGTGACTCATCCCGAGCAACTCTGGTATGACTAGTTCTGCCTTGAACGCCTCAAGCTTGGATCAAGCTACTTCGACCTATTGTTGTTCTACAACCTCTTGCTCGATGAACTCGTGGATCACTGTGTCGTTCATGGGCCCTTCTTGGAATTGTTCTACTGCAATGACAACCTGTTCTAACTCTTCTCCTTAGCTTTCAACCTCTGTGAATAATTGGCACGCCTTATCTTGTACTGGTTGAAGTCGTTGAGTAACTTCCATCACTCTGCTTTGAATCGTATGGATCTGTTGTTGGGAAGTGTGTTTCTCTTAAGACCGCTTCATTCTTTCTATGATTGACAAGGCCATTAGTTGCACCTGTAGTGTGTTTGCGTGCTGCTTTGCTTCCTTGAGTTGCGACTCTAATTCCTGTAACTATGGATTCTCTGTGAAGTTCTCATATGTTTGGGTGCTCCAGTTACTCATCTACTTGAATTCCAAGGAAATAGATTTTAATCTATCAAATGCACTATGGGCAGTTGCTTCCCTTAGGTCTCTTACATCTTGAGGGGTCTCGGGCACAGTATGGAGTTCCAAATCTGCGATGCACTGTTGGAGCTGTTGGATTACTTCTTCAAGTTGTGCCACCTACTGTGTAAATCACTCTTTGGTCTTTACTTCTATGACTGTCATAGAGAGAAGTGCTCTGTGAACCATTTCCTTTACTTCGAGTTGCTCGACGAGCAACTGTTCCTTTCTTTGTTGTAACTGTGTTTTTTATTCATCCCACTTCGCTTGTAGAGCAAGCTTGTCGCATTCTGCAGTGTTGCATTGCTCTACAAGGTCTCCCTTTACTTGTGCTAAATCTTGGGTGGCTTGCGTTGTCTCTTCCTGAGCTCTTCGAAGGCTCATCTCCTAGTTCTGGTGTTCCTACTGACAAAGCCATAGTGGAGACTGCATGATCGTACTGTAATTCCTGCTACACCCCTTGGAGCTCATCCTTAATGCTATTGAACACCGCCTCCTTATTAGCCTCTTGCTTCACTGCTATCTCCATCAAAGCATTATTCAGGGCGGCTACAATGAAATTGAAGTCATCTACGGTGAGGACAGTCTAGAATTTGGTCATGGTCAATTTTACTTTCTTCTGGGACAAAGGCTTGGGGGGGAAACCTTTCTTTTCTTCGAGGGGTCCTCCTCCTCTCGAGGCGGTGTAACCGCGCCTTTCTTTTGCTCGACCTTTGTGCCATATACCTTTTCTCCATTAGCTCCTTGCTCTAGTGAGATGGACGCAGTCTTTACTGAAGTATTGTCTATATCCTGAACCTCTTCAATCTTCTTTGTCTTGATTGGTCTGGGTGTATTCTATGCAGTTTATGGACTATCTATATTGGATATCTCCGCAGGATCTGCTGGAATGAGGAGGTTTGCCGACCAGTCCTTAGTGATATCCTCCAAGTCCTCCTTTGTTAGCCTGTAGTAGGACTGAAGTTAATGCTTGTTCCCATCAGTGCACGCTGTGATATAAAT
Organism: Picea engelmannii; assembly: GCA_009831015.1. NCBI lineage: Eukaryota > Viridiplantae > Streptophyta > Pinopsida > Pinales > Pinaceae > Picea > Picea engelmannii. The sequence continues at coordinate 1,626,782 of ML778473.1, forward strand.
GAAATGGTGGTCCGCGCTGAACTTCATCAAAGGACGAAACCTGTGGAGAGTATTTGGAGTCATGCGAGGCTCAGACTATATAGCTAGCTTCAACTGGTTGTAATATGCGTGAAATACAACATTGGACTGCCATTGTTTATTCATGTCGGTTGAATACCATAGTGTGTTGAACTTCGTAGCCAATGGTTCAAAGGGCTCGATGTCTGTTAAGAACCAAATATCAATATAGCATAGAAAAACCTCAAAATAAGTACTCAATGCCTTGAAAAAGAGATAATTTCAGATAAGAAGCCTCTTCAAGGGGGCAACCTCCTTTTACCCCACATAAATGTTCAAGTACAAGATGATTCTAAATAAAAATGTCTCCTTGGTATATATAGCAAACTAGGAGTTATAATTACAACTAATGGAATAAAGCCAACATAAATAAAATAACATTACTATTGTAATATGCCCCAATTAAGGGGTAATGAGGCAATATTAGGGCTTAACATGCCATTCCACTTAAGAAAAGTGTTGTCTGCAATGCTTCAGTAACTTTGGATGCCATAATAACTCTAGATATTCATAATAAATAGAGAAACATCATAAAGAACATACAAATGGAATTTTGAGAGGAAGCATCCATCATAATTCATCACAAACCTAGGAATACCAATAGATTCTCATTAAACTATAAAAAACCTTAAAGGTAATCATAAGATTTTAAGAGTCTTGTTATCTTGCAACATGTAAAAAGAACTACGAAAATCCCTCAAAATCCCTTCCTCTTAATGACAAATGCACACATAATAGTAAAATATTCAAAGAATTCATAGCCGTTGATAACTAACAATCATGATGATAGCCTACATTCAAGCACTCACAAAACCCTTTCAAGTTTTAGGCAAAGTGTTGAATCTCTACATTACATGGTAAAATTACAAATCTCACATGAAGAAGCTTCACCCATGATGAAGTAGATCTCATTGAAGGGCACATGCATGATCTCTACATTCTATACTAAAGCCACCAATTATGCAAAATAGAGGTTCCATACACATATTGCACATCCCACAAGAAGAAGCTTAGGAATAAGCTATGCATAACCAAGAAGAAGGTGACAGACCTAGTGAAGTGTAGGGAAGACATACCAACCATCACCTTCCCAAGTCCTTGTCATAAAACTAGGATTCAAATTATTAGGCTCTCAAACTTTTCTCTTCTTTGTAAAATAAACTATTTTAGCCTCTAAAAAATATCCCAAAACATTGGGAAAATTCATTACATTTGTTTGCTTCCACCGAGAAGAGAGATACTTTTCACAATTTACCCTTTTCCTAAAAATATCATACTAATACTATTATTTTTACAATAGAGAAATATAGACAAGAAAAAACCTTCTAAAGATAAATTTGTGGGAGTGACTTAAGTGAAGAAGTTAAATTTCTTCCTATAACTAGATTTGGGTAAGAATTTAGGTAGGAAGGAAGTTGACTTGACCTCTATCCCTAGAGGATATTACCCGTTCTTGGGGTTAAGCCTTTCATGGACATGACCATCCACTAAGTGGGGAAGTACTTGGGGTTTCTTGGGAGATATTACCTCACCGGTTCTTGGAGTTAAGTCTCCCCTGGACATGAGGGTCCACGGTTTACCCCGTTTACCATCCACTAAGTGGGGAAGTACTTGAAGTTTCCTGTGAGATATTACCTAGCAAAAAAAAAGGAAGTTGACTTTGTCCACTTATTAACTTAAACATATTTTGTGATTAATGTCCACTTATTAACTTAAACCAATTTTGTGATTAATGGTAGGGAATAAGTGCAAAAAAAAATATTATAAATTTATTTAGTGGTTTATGATGACTTTTAATGGTTTAATATGAATTGACTTAAAAAGTTGACAAATTGAAAAATTTAACTATAAGTTAAGGAAAAATTCCTACCAAATTTAAGGGACAAATCCCATGGAAAAATAGATGAGTTTGTCCACTTATTCTATTTATGATGACTTCTAATAGATAAGAACCACTCTATAAAAATTCATATTAACTCATACTAAGTCTACATGTCATCTTCCAAAAATTCAAACCAAAATATGGGTAATAATACCATCCGTATGTAATAACAGCACCTCATTTCCATCAATCTCTAAACCCCCTTTTACATGAAAGTTCAATAAATTACCCTAAATTATCATATTTTTAGTCGTACTCTCTAATCAATGGATGAAATTTAATGCTCATAACTTCCTTGCATTTCTGAATACTTCCGTTACCTTGTTTAATTTTTCACATTTACTTTATATGATTAAAAAATTACTTTTCTAACCATTGATTGACAGGTTAATTGATTAAGAAAAATTAATATGTATAAAACTTTGCATTGCCAGGTTACTTGAAATTAAGCATTTGTAGTTGGACACAATGCTAACTACCACAGTGATAGCTGGACGTAGTGAAAACTGGGTATCGTTTCAACTAGCATGGCGTTTCAGTGGCCGATACCTTTCGGCTTTTTCTAACCACGAGTCGGCTGTGCTAGTATAGATTCATTTTAACAATTGGTATTTAATGTGTTGTATGTGAAAGAGAGGAGGAGACTTTCTTATTATAAAAGCAATTCCTTCTGGAAGTATTGACACAAGAAGTTGAGGTAAAATTCTCATTAGCCTTGAATAAAAGGCGAGCAACAAACATCCTTTCCTTTTGAACCTCTTCGAGTTCTCAGGTATGTTTTCGACCTTCTACAACGAGATAAATTTATGTTGGTAGAGTAGAGAACCATTTTTCCCGGGGTTGCACGCGTACTTTGGAAACTTTGTTGCTAAGTGCTTGATAAATTTAAGTCAGTGTTATTCCAGCAATGGATGTAGCTTTGGACATATTGTTCACACTGCCAGACAGCCTCCTTTTTCTCATCCTTTCTAAACTCTCCTTTCGAGAGGTAGTCCAATGCTCCGTCCTCTCTAAAAGATGGAGATTTCTTTACAGAGAAATGCCCAATCTCGTCCTCTGTCCCTATGTTCTCACACCGCTCTGTCTCCAGCCTCCCACACCCGATCCCCAATCCATGGCAACCGTGGAGAATATAATATCCAACATATTGCAGTCGCATTCGTCAGATCTGATGGCCGTTAGTCTCACCAACGACACCGCCCCTTGGAATCCCACTCCCATATATTCAATCCCATGGCAGTTTACCCGCCAAAGCATATCCAATTGGTTGCAGTGCATTTCCAGAAAGAATGTCTAAAAACTCATTCTCAGAGATTCTACAACTAGGGAAAGCCCGGTCCCGGAGGCCCTTTTTTCATGCAGTCGTCTCACTCAGCTCAAACTCTTCAACTATATTCTCACACGTATTCCAACCCAATTCGCCGGATTCAATCATCTCTTGTTTTGCACCTTCATGTCCATCGAACTGACAGATGACTCTTTAGCCATCTTTATTTCCCAGTGCCCTCTTCTTCTGAAACTTCACTTACAGGAATGTGTTGGCTTGCGAAAGCCCGTCATTTCCGCTGTCAAGATTACACATTTAAATCTGTCTCTTCATGGCGTCGAAGTTTTGACTGTGAAGTGCCCCAAACTTAAATTAATCAGCAACTGGAGAGAAGTAAAGGACTTGACAGTGAATGAAATGTCGTTTCACGAGCTTTCCCCGTCTGTCAAAGGGCTGGAAATGAATCGTGGAAATAATTTGACTTCCTTGTGGTTGGGTTTATCTCTGAGCTGTGAAGGAGAATACGGTTGTTCGGCAAACAGGCTTCGTCAGATAGTGGGAGGTTTGAAATCATTGAAGGCGCTTCATATCGGTTTTAGGTTTCTCTTTGGAAGGCGACTGCTGGTTGTTCCTATTCTCAACCTACTTGGGAGGCTTCCCAATCTAGAGCATTTTGGCCTCAAGGGATCCTTGGATTTGGTAAGAAAATAATTCTCGTCTTTTTATTATTAGTATTTAATTATTATTATCGATATATATCCACATAAGCCTTGAATGTATTAAGAATCAGCCCTTTAATTTATTATAAATCGAAGCATACATACACATTTAAATGATTTTAGTTTCTGAGTATTAGGTTTTGCATGTAGAGGGAGGAGTTACCGAGAAATCCAGTGCCATCGTATTTAAGTTCGCCATTAGCTAATCTTCAGTCATTAGAAATACACATCAGCGAATGTGACCAGACAGAAATTGGTTTTTTGGGCTGTCTGCTTCAAAGATCTCCTAACCTCAAAAACTTTAAATTATGCTTTCCAGAGGAGTCTGAAGGTAAACCAAATAAATGGTTTAAAGAAAAATGGGCGAATTTGAAGGAATCTCATGTACAAGGAAAGATACCTGAAAAGATATGCGAATTTCTCTCTTTATATCTGACCATTCTTTTCACTATGCCAGGATTATGTACACCAGTCGGTGATATTAAAATGGACTGCTAAGTAACAATGGTTATAAATATTGTTATAAATATAATTTTTATAAATATAATTGTTATAAATATAATTTTTGTTGTTCATATTATGAACGGATGAACAGAGATCCTTTATGATTATGTACTCTAGTAACTATTATATTGTGATATTTAAATGGATTGGTAAGTGACAATGGTTATTATATTGTGATATTTAAATGGATTGGTAAGAGAAAATGGTTAGAAAATATGGTTACAAATATGATTTTTGTTGTTAATATTACGAAAGTATGAGTTATTAGGTTTATTCTTTTTGTTGTTAATATTACGAAAGTATGAGTTATTAGGTTTACTTGTGTTGGTTATATTAACATATTGTCTAATCATTTATTTAGTAAGATTTTGCTGACCTTGATTCAATTTTCAGTTTGATTCATGTGAGTTTGGTGAATGGAATTTTTAATATTTTTTGTCTAGTTAAGTTTATATTTATATGTATTAGAAACTAAATAAAGATAGAATTATTATCATTATCAATTTGTGTGTGTATATACTGGTTTAATTTGAAAATAAACACATTATTAAATCATAATTATATATCAACAACACACTTAGAAACATATTTTACTTGGCAATAATCTCTACAGTAACAAATTTATGTGACTAAATATTAGCAAACAAGACAAGTACGATTTACCTTTTTAAATAATATAATTTTAATAAATTTAAGAATCCAAATGAAAAATTCTCTAACTGAATAATATCTCAACATTCTAGCTGCTACTTTTTGATGTACATAGTAATCTTTGCAATGTTGCTAGCTATTTTATAACATGAATATTTTGCAACTATACAAATTTTTTATTTTCTCTTCATAAGTGAAGTATGAGAGTGGTTTATAGTTGGTACAAACTGATCATGGTCTTTATGGAGATGGATTTTGGTAAGGTAACTTTTAATGAATTATTTTATTGAATGAATAGGTTGTGAGTGTCATGCTGTAATAAATTGTTTTTAATGAATATTTCTAGTGAAGATGTAGGATAATTATTATATTAAATTCTTTGCAATAAGAGAGTTGACCTCTTTTATCTTTAGTCTTCAAGTAAGTAGTTGTTTGGTTGTTTAGATACACTGTATAGTTGTTTGGTTGTCCCACCTTTATCATTATCATAAATTACAACTTTTCTCTACCATGTTAGATTATCCTTAACATGATTGTATATTTGGGTTATCTAAGGATTAACTACAAAATCAACTGACTATGTGGTTGGACCTTATGATGAATCCAATCTACAATCAAGTTAAGGATGGTGGAATGATACCAAAACTTAATAATCATTTATTTTAGGTATCATCCTGTCATCCTTAACTTGATTGTATATTATAGTCATCTCAAGGTTAGCCACAAAGATGATCATTGACTACAATCAAGTTAAGGATGGTGGAATGATACCAATACTAAATAATCATTTATTTTAGGTATCATTCGGTCATCCTTAACTTGATTGTATATTTTAGTCATCTCAAGGTTAGCTACAAAGTTAACCATTGACTTTGTGGTTGGATCCTTGGATGACATGAATCTACAATCATGTTTAGTTCAAGTGTCATTTCGTGAATCTTAATCTCAAATATATACATATAATATTAGTGTACATGATGAGGTTAGCTACAAAGTTAACCATTGACTTTGTGGTTGAATCCTTGGATGACATGAATCTACAATCATGTTTAGTTCAAGTGTCATTTTGTGAATCTTAATCTCAAATATATACATATAATATTAGTGTACATGATGGAACAAATTAAATTTGTAAGAATGTTTATGTTGTATTATTATGCGAAATAAAAATATAAATTGATAAACTAACTTTAGTAATTGAGAAATTAATTCAAAAGGAAAATATAAAGAAAAAAGATACATTTAGTTGAATGGAAAATTTTTCTAGTTGAATAATATCCCCAACACTTTAGCTGGTATTTTATAATTTTCTAGTTGAATAATATCCCAATACTTTAGCTGGTATTTTATGTTATTTGGGTTTCTGTGGCTTTTTATGTTATTTGGGTTTCTGTGGCTTCCTCTTCTTTTGAGTTGGTGAAATCTCGTATGATAATGCTCACTTTTTATGTGCATAGTAAGCTTTGCAATCTTGCTAGCTATTTTATAGCATGCAAATTTTGCAACTATATACATTATTATTTTCTCGTCATAAGTGAAGCATGGGAGTGCTTTATTGTTGGTACCAACTATCCTTGGTCTTGATGGGAGATGGATTTTGGTAAGGAAACTTCTAATGAATTG